>JAUKNM010000095.1:1200000-1650281 GCA_030765045.1 Tenodera sinensis
AATGTACACTGAAAATGTGTATGTTTTGATGTACATTTCTGGTATGTACAATGAAAATGTGTATGTTTTGATGTACATTTCTTGAATGTACAATGAAAATGTGTATGTTTTGATGTACATTTCTTGAATGTACACTAAAAATGTGTATGTTTTGATGTACATTTCTGGTATGTACAACGAAAAAGTGTATGTTTTGATGTACATTTCTTGAATGTACAATGAAAATGTGTATGTTTTGATGTACATTTATTGAATGTACACTGAAAATGTGTATGTTTTGATGTACATTTCTGGTATGTACAATGAAAAAGTGTATGTTTTGATGTACATTTCTTCAATGTACAATGAAAATGTGTATGTTTTGATGTACATTTCTTGAATGTACAATGAAAATGTGTATGTTTTGATGTATATTTCTTGAATGTACACTGAAAATGTGTATGTTTAAATGTACATTTCTTGAATGTACACTGAAACTGTGTATGTTTTGATGTACATTTCTAGAATGTACAATGAAAATGTGTATGTTTTGATGTATATTTCTGGTATGTACAATGAAAAAGTGTATGTTTTGATGTATATTTCTTGAATGTACACTGAAAATGTGTATGTTTTGATGTACATTTCTTGAATGTACAATGAAAATGTGTATGTTTTGATGTACATTTCTTGAATGTACACTGAAAATGTGTATGTTTTGATGTACATTTCTTGAATGTACAATGATAATGTGTATGTTTTGATGTACATTTCTGGTATGTACAATGAAAAAGTGTATGTTTTGATGTATATTTCTTGAATGTACACTGAAAATGTGTATGTTTTGATGTACATTTCTTGTATATACAATGAAAATGTGTATGTTTTGATGTATATTTCTTGCATGTACACTGAAAATGTGTATGTTTTGATGTACATTTCTTGAATGTACAATGAAAATGTGTATGTTTTGATGTACATTTCTTGTATATACCATGAAAATGTGTATGTTTTGATGTACATTTCTTGAATGTACAATGAAAATGTGTTTGTTTTGATGTACATTTCTTGTATATACCATGAAAATGTGTATGTTTTGATGTATATTTCTTGAATGTATCCTGAAAATGTGTATGTTTTGATGTATATTTCTTGAATGTACACTGAAAATGTGTATGTTTGGATGTACATTTCTTGAATGTACAATGAAAATGTGTATGTTTTTATGTAAATTTCTGGTATATGCAATGAAAATGTGTATGTTTTGATGTATATTTCTTGAATGTACACTGAAAATGTGTATGTTTTGATGTACATTTCTCGAATGTACAATGAAAATGTGTATGCTTTGATGTACATTTCTTGAATGTACAATGAAAATGTGTATGTTTTGATGTACATTTCTTGAATGTACAATGAAAATGTGTATGTTTTGATGTACATTTCTTGAATGTACACTGAAAATGTGTATGTTTTGATGTACATTTCTTGAATGTTCAATGAAAATGTGTATGTTTTGATGTACATTTCTTGAATGTACAATGAAAATGTGTATGTTTTGATGTACATTTCTTGAATGTACACTGAAAATGTGTATGTTTTGATGTACATTTCTTGAATGTAGAATGAAAATGTGTATGTTTTGATGTACATTTCTGGTATATACAATGAAAATGTGTATGTTTTGATGTATATTTTTTGAATGTACACTGAAAATGTGTATGTTTTGATGTACATTTCTTGAATGTACAATGAAAATGTGTATGCTTTGATGTACATTTCTTGAATTTACAATGAAAAAGTGTATGTTTTGATGTACATTTCTTGAATGTACAATGAAAATGTGTATGTTTTGATGTACATTTCTTGAATGTACACTGAAAATGTGTATGTTTTGATGTACATTTCTGGTATGTACAATGAAAAAGTGTATGTTTTGATGTACATTTCTTGAATGTACAATGAAAATGTGTATGTTTTGATGTACATTTCTTGAATGTACAATGAAAATGTGTATGTTTTGATGTATATTTCTTGAATGTACACTGAAAATGTGTATGTTTTGATGTACATTTCTGGTATGTACAATGAAAATGTGTATGTTTTGATGTACATTTCTTGAATGTATACTGCAAATGTGTATGTTTTGATGTACATTTCTGGTATGTGCAATGAAAATGTGTATGTTTTGATGTACATTTCTGGTATGTACAATGAAAAAGTGTATGTTTTGATGTACATTTCTGGTATGTACAATGAAAAAGTGTATGTTTTGATGTACATTTCCTGAATGTACACTGAAAAGTGTATGTTTTAATGTACACTTCTTGAATGTACACTGAAAATGTGTATGTTTTGATGTACATTTCTTGAATGTACACTGAAAATGTGTATGTTTTGATGTACATTTCTGGTATGTACAATGAAAAAGTGTATGTTTTGATGTACATTTCTTGAATGTACAATGAAAATGTGTATGTTTTGATGTACATTTCTTGAATGTACAATGAAAATGTGTATGTTTTGATGTATATTTCTTGAATGTACCCGGAAAATGTGTATGTTTTGATGTACATTTCTTGAATGTACAATGAAAATGTGTATGTTCTGATGTACATTTCTTGAATGTACACTGAAAATGTGTATGTTTTGATGTACATTTCTGGTATGTACAATGAAAAAGTGTATGTTTTGATGTACATTTCTTGAATGTACAATGAAAATGTGTATGTTTTGATGTACATTTCTTGAATGTACAATGAAAATGTGTATGTTTTGATGTATATTTCTTGAATGTACACTGAAAATGTGTATGTTTTGATGTACATTTCTTGAATGTACACTGAAAATGTGTATGCTTTGATGTACATTTCTTGAATGTACACTGAAAATGTGTATGTTTTGATGTACATTTCTTGAATATACAATGAAAATGTGTATGTTTTGATGTATATTTCTGGTATGTACAATGAAAAAGTGTATGTTTTGATGTATATTTCTTCAATGTACACTGAAAATGTGTATGTTTTGATGTACATTTCTTGAATCTACAATGAAAATGTGTATGTTTTGATGTACATTTCTTGAATGTACACTGAAAATGTGTATGTTTTGATGTACATTTCTTGAATGTACAATGATAATGTGTATGTTTTGATGTACATTTCTGGTATGTACAATGAAAAAGTGTATGTTTTGATGTATATTTCTTGAATGTACACTGAAAATGTGTATGTTTTGATGTACATTTCTTGTATATACAATGAAAATGTGTATGCTTTGATGTATATTTCTTGAATGTACACTGAAAATGTGTATGTTGTGATGTACATTTCTTGAATGTACAATGAAAATGTGTATGTTTTGATGTACATTTCTTGTATATACCATGAAAATGTGTATGCTTTGATGTACATTTCTTGAATGTACAATGAAAATGTGTATGTTTTGATGTACATTTCTTGTATATACCATGAAAATGTGTATGTTTTGATGTATATTTCTTGAATGTATCCTGAAAATGTGTATGTTTTGATGTATATTTCTTGAATGTACACTGAAAATGTGTATGTTTGGATGTACGTTTCTTGAATGTACAATGAAAATGTGTATATTTTGATGTACATTTCTGGTATATACAATGAAAATGTGTATGTTTTGATGTATATTTCTTGAATGTACACTGAAAATGTGTAAGTTTTGATGTACATTTCTTGAATGTACAATGAAAATGTGTATGCTTTGATGTACATTTCTTGAATGTACAATGAAAATGTGTATGTTTTGATGTACATTTCTTGAATGTACAATGAAAATGTGTATGTTTTGATGTACATTTCTGGAATGTACACTGAAAATGTGTATGTTTTGATGTACATTTCTTGAATGTACAATGAAAATGTGTATGTTTTGATGTACATTTCTTGAATATACAATGAAAATGTGTATGTTTTGATGTACATTTCTTGAATGTACACTGAAAATGTGTATGTTTGGATGTACATTTCTTGAATGTACAATGAAAATGTGTATGTTTTGATGTACATTTCTGGTATATACAATGAAAATGTGTATGTTTTGATGTATATTTCTTGAATGTACAATGAAAATGTGTATGTTTTGATGTACATTTCTTGAATGTACAATGAAAATGTGTATGTTTTGATGTACATTTCTGGTATGTACAATGAAAAAGTGTATGTTTTGATGTACATTTCTTGAATGTACAATGAAAATGTGTATGTTTTGATGTACATTTCTTGAATGTACAATGAAAATGTGTATGTTTTGATGTATATTTCTTGAATGTACAATGAAAAAGTGTATGTTTTGATGTATATTTCTTGAATGTACACTGAAAATGTGTATGTTTTGATGTACATTTCTGGTATGTACAATGAAAATGTGTATGTTTTGATGTACATTTCTTGAATGTACAATGAAAATGTGTATGTTTTGATGTACATTTCTTGAATGTACACTGAAAATGTGTATGTTTTGATGTATATTTCTTGAATGTACAATGAAAAAGTGTATGTTTTGATGTATATTTCTTGAATGTACACTGAAAATGTGTATGTTTTGATGTACATTTCTGGTATGTACAATGAAAATGTGTATGTTTTGATGTACATTTCTTGAATGTACAATGAAAATGTGTATGTTTTGATGTACATTTCTTGAATGTACACTGAAAATGTGTATGTTTTGATGTACATTTCTGGTATGTACAACGAAAAAGTGTATGTTTTGATGTACATTTCTTGAATGTACAATGAAAATGTGTATGTTTTGATGTACATTTCTTGAATGTACACTGAAAATGTGTATGTTTTGATGTACATTTCTGGTATGTACAATGAAAAAGTGTATGTTTTGATGTACATTTCTTGAATGTACAATGAAAATGTGTATGTTTTGATGTACATTTCTTGAATGTACAATGAAAATGTGTATGTTTTGATGTATATTTCTTGAATGTACACTGAAATTGTGTATGTTTAAATGTACATTTCTTGAATGTGCACTGAAAATGTGTATGTTTTGATGTACATTTCTTGAATGTACAATGAAAATGTGTATGCTTTGATGTATATTTCTTGAATGTACACTGAAAATGTGTATGTTGTGATGTACATTTCTTGAATGTACAATGAAAATGTGTATGTTTTGATGTACATTTCTTGTATATACCATGGAAATGTGTATGCTTTGATGTACATTTCTTGAATGTACAATGAAAATGTGTATGTTTTGATGTACATTTCTTGTATATACCATGAAAATGTGTATGTTTTGATGTATATTTCTTGAATGTATCCTGAAAATGTGTATGTTTTGATGTATATTTCTTGAATGTACACTGAAAATGTATATGTTTGGATATACGTTTCTTGAATGTACAATGAAAATGTGTATATTTTGATGTACATTTCTGGTATATACAATGAAAATGTGTATGTTTTGAAGTATATTTCTTGAATGTACACTGAAAATGTGTAAGTTTTGATGGACATTTCTTGAATGTACAATGAAAATGTGTATGCTTTGATGTACATTTCTTGAATGTACAATGAAAATGTGTATGTTTTGATGTACATTTCTTGAATGTACAATGAAAATGTGTATGTTTTGATGTACATTTCTTGAATGTACAATGAAAATGTGTATGTTTTGATGTACATTTCTTGAATGTACAATGAAAATGTGTATGTTTTGATGTACATTTCTTGAATGTACAATGAAAATGTGTATGTTTTGATGTACATTTTTTGAATGTACACTGAAAATGTGTATGTTTGGATGTACATTTCTTGAATGTACAATGAAAATGTGTATGTTTTGATGTACATTTCTGGTATATACAATGAAAATGTGTATGCTTTGATGTATATTTCTTGAATGTACACTGAAAATGTGTATGTTTTGATGTACATTTCTTGAATGTACAATGAAAATGTGTATGTTTTGATGTACATTTCTTGAATGTACAATGAAAATGTGTATGTTTTGATGTACATTTCTGGTATGTGCAATGAAAAAGTGTATGTTTTGATGTACATTTCTTGAATGTACAATGAAAATGTGTATGTTTTGATGTACATTTCTTGAATGTACAATGAAAATGTGTATGTTTTGATGTATATTTCTTGAATGTACAATGAAAAAGTGTATGTTTTGATGTATATTTCTTGAATGTACACTGAAAATGTGTATGTTTTGATGTACATTTCTGGTATGTACAATGAAAATGTGTATGCTTTGATGTACATTTCTTGAATGTACAATGAAAATGTGTATGTTTTGATGTACATTTCTTGAATGTACACTGAAAATGTGTATGTTTTGATGTATATTTCTTGAATGTACAATGAAAAAGTGTATGTTTTGATGTATATTTCTTGAATGTACAATGAAAATGTGTATGTTTTGATGTACATTTCTGGAATGTACACTGAAAATGTGTATGTTTTGATGTACATTTCTGGTATGTACAACGAAAAAGTGTATGTTTTGATGTACATTTCTTGAATGTACAATGAAAATGTGTATGTTTTGATGTACATTTCTTGAATGTACACTGAAAATGTGTATGTTTTGATGTACATTTCTGGTATGTACAATGAAAAAGTGTATGTTTTGATGTACATTTCTTGAATGTACACTGAAAATGTGTATGTTTAATGTACATTTCTTGAATGTACAATGATAATGTGTATGTTTTGATGTACATTTCTGGTATGTACAATGAAAAAGTGTATGTTTTGATGTATATTTCTTGAATGTACACTGAAAATCTGTATGTTTTGATGTACATTTCTTGTATATACAATGAAAATGTGTATGTTTTGATGTATATTTCTTGAATGTACACTGAAAATGTGTATGTTTTGATGTACATTTCTTGAATGTACAATGAAAATGTGTATGTTTTGATGTACATTTCTTGTATATACCATGAAAATGTGTATGTTTTGATGTACATTTCTTGAATGTACAATGAAAATGTGTATGTTTTGATGTACATTTCTTGTATATACCATAAAAATGTGTATGTTTTGATGTATATTTCTTGAATGTATCCTGAAAATGTGTATGTTTTGATGTATATTTCTTGAATGTACACTGAAAATGTGTATGTTTGGATGTACATTTCTTGAATGTACAACGAAAATGTGTATGTTTTGATGTACATTTCTGGTATATGCAATGAAAATGTGTATGTTTTGATGTATATTTCTTGAATGTACACTGAAAATGTGTATGTTTTGATGTACATTTCTTGAATGTACAATGAAAATGTGTATGTTTTGATGTACATTTCTTGAATGTACACTGAAAGTGTGTATGTTGTGATGTACATTTCTTGAATGTACAATGAAAATGTGTATGTTTTGATGTACATTTCTTGTATATACCATGAAAATGTGTATGCTTTCATGTACATTTCTTGAATGTACAATGAAAATGTGTATGTTTTGATGTACATTTCTTGTATATACCATGAAAATGTGTATGTTTTGATGTATATTTCTTGAATGTATCCTGAAAATGTTTATGTTTTGATGTATATTTCTTGAATGTACACTGAAAATGTGTATGTTTGGATGTACGTTTCTTGAATGTACAATGAAAATGTGTATATTTTGATGTACATTTCTGGTATATACAATGAAAATGTGTATGTTTTGATGTATATTTCTTGAATTTACACTGAAAATGTGTAAGCTTTGATGTACATTTCTTGAATGTACAATGAAAGTGTGTATGCTTTGATGTACATTTCTTGAATGTACAATGAAAATATGTATGTTTTGATGTACATTTCTTGAATGTACAATGAAAATGTGTATGTTTTGATGTACATTTCTTGAATGTACACTGAAAATGTGTATGTTTTGATGTACATTTCTTGAATGTACAATGAAAATGTGTATGTTTTGATGTACATTTCTTGAATGTACAATGAAAATGTGTATGTTTTGATGTACATTTCTGAATGTACACTGAAAATGTGTATGTTTGGATGTACATTTCTTGAATGTACAATGAAAATGTGTATGTTTTGATGTACATTTCTGGTATATACAATGAAAATGTGTATGTTTTGATGTATATTTCTTGAATGTACACTGAAAATGTGTATGTTTTGATGTACATTTCTTGAATGTACAATGAAAATGTGTATGTTTTGATGTACATTTCTTGAATGTACAATGAAAATGTGTATGTTTTGATGTACATTTCTGGTATGTACAATGAAAAAGTGTATGTTTTGATGTACATTTCTTGAATGTACAATGAAAATGTGTATGTTTTGATGTACATTTCTTGAATGTACAATGAAAATGTGTATGTTTTGATGTATATTTCTTGAATGTACAATGAAAAAGTGTATGTTTTGATGTATATTTCTTGAATGTACACTGAAAATGTGTATGTTTTGATGTACATTTCTGGTATGTACAATGAAAATGTGTATGTCTTGATGTACATTTCTTGAATGTACAATGAAAATGTGTATGTTTTGTTGTACATTTCTTGAATGTACACTGAAAATGTGTATGTTTTGATGTATATTTCTTGAATGTACAATGAAAAAGTGTATGTTTTGATGTATATTTCTTGAATGTACACTGAAAATGTGTATGTTTTGATGTACATTTCTGGTATGTACAATGAAAATGTGTATGTTTTGATGTACATTTCTTGAATGTACAATGAAAATGTGTATGTTTTGATGTACATTTCTTGAATGTACACTGAAAATGTGTATGTTTTGATGTACATTTCTGGTATGTACAACGAAAAAGTGTATGTTTTGATGTACATTTCTTGAATGTACAATGAAAATGTGTATGTTTTGATGTACATTTCTTGAATGTACACTGAAAATGTGTATGTTTTGATGTACATTTCTGGTATGTACAATGAAAAAGTGTATGTTTTGATGTACATTTCTTGAATGTACACTGAAAATGTGTATGTTTTGATGTACATTTCTTGAATGTACAATGATAATGTGTATGTTTTGATGTACATTTCTGGTATGTACAATGAAAAAGTGTATGTTTTGATGTATATTTCTTGAATGTACACTGAAAATGTGTATGTTTTGATGTACATTTCTTGTATATACAATGAAAATGTGTATGTTTTGATGTATATTTCTTGAATGTACACTGAAAATGTGTATGTTTTGATGTACATTTCTTGAATGTACAATGAAAATGTGTATGTTTTGATGTACATTTCTTGTATATACCATGAAAATGTGTATGTTTTGATGTACATTTCTTGAATGTACAATGAAAATGTGTATGTTTTGATGTACATTTCTTGTATATACCATAAAAATGTGTATGTTTTGATGTATATTTCTTGAATGTATCCTGAAAATGTGTATGGTTTGATGTATATTTCTTGAATGTACACTGAAAATGTGTATGTTTGGATGTACATTTCTTGAATGTACAACGAAAATGTGTATGTTTTGATGTACATTTCTGCTATATGCAATGAAAATGTGTATGTTTTGATGTATATTTCTTGAATGTACACTGAAAATGTGTATGTTTTGATGTATATTTCTTGAATGTACACTGAAAATGTGTATGTTTTGATGTACATTTCTGGTATGTACAATGAAAATGTGTATGTTTTGATGTACATTTCTTGAATGTACAATGAAAATGTGTATGTTTTGATGTACATTTCTTGAATGTACACTGAAAATGTGTATGTTTTGATGTACATTTCTTGAATGTACAATGAAAATGTGTATGCTTTGATGTATATTTCTTGAATGTACACTGAAAATTTGTATGTTGTGATGTACATTTCTTGAATGTACAATGAAAATGTGTATGTTTTGATGTACATTTCTTGTATATACCATGAAAATGTGTATGCTTTGATGTACATTTCTTGAATGTACAATGAAAATGTGTATGTTTTGATGTACATTTCTTGTATATACCATGAAAATGTGTATGTTTTGATGTATATTTCCTGAATGTATCCTGAAAATGTGTATGTTTTGATGTATATTTCTTGAATGTACACTGAAAATGTGTATGTTTGGATGTACGTTTCTTGAATGTACAATGAAAATGTGTATATTTTGATGTACATTTCTGGTATATACAATGAAAATGTGTATGTTTTGATGTATATTTCTTGAATGTACACTGAAAATGTGTAAGTTTTGATTTACATTTCTTGAATGTACAATGAAAATGTGTATGCTTTGATGTACATTTCTTGAATGTACAATGAAAATGTGTATGTTTTGATGTACATTTCTTGAATGTACAATGAAAATGTGTATGTTTTGATGTACATTTCTTGAATGTACACTGAAAATGTGTATGTTTTGATGTACATTCCTTGAATGTACAATGAAAATGTGAATGTTTTGATGTACATTTCTTGAATGTACAATGAAAATGTGTATGTTTTGATGTACATTTCTTGAATGTACACTGAAAATGTGTATGTTTGGATGTACATTTCTTGAATGTACAATGAAAATGTGTATGTTTTGATGTACATTTCTGGTATATACAATGAAAATGTGTATGTTTTGATGTATATTTCTTGAATGTACACTGAAAATGTGTATGTTTTGATGTACATTTCTTGAATGTAAAATGAAAATGTGTATGTTTTGATGTACATTTCTTGAATGTACAATGAAAATGTGTATGTTTTGATGTACATTTCTGGTATGTACAATGAAAAAGTGTATGTTTTGATGTACATTTCTTGAATGTACAATGAAAATGTGTATGTTTTGATGTACATTTCTTGAATGTACAATGAAAATGTGTATGTTTTGATGTATATTTCTTGAATGTACAATGAAAAAGTGTATGTTTTGATGTATATTTCTCGAATGTACACTGAAAATGTGTATGTTTTGATGTACATTTCTGGTATGTACAATGAAAATGTGTATGTTTTGATGTACATTTCTTGAATGTACAATGAAAATGTGTATGTTTTGATGTACATTTCTTGAATGTACACTGAAAATGTGTATGTTTTGATGTACATTTCTGGTATGTACAACGAAAAAGTGTATGTTTTGATGTACATTTCTTGAATGTACAATGAAAATGTGTATGTTTTGATGTACATTTCTGGTATGTACAATGAAAATGTGTATGTTTTGATGTACATTTCTTGAATGTACAATGAAAATGTGTATGTTTTGATGTACATTTCTTGAATGTACACTGAAAATGTGTATGTTTTGATGTACATTTCTGGTATGTAAAACGAAAAAGTGTATGTTTTGATGTACATTTCTGGAATGTACAATGAAAATGTGTATGTTTTGATGTACATTTCTTGAATGTACACTGAAAATGTGTATGTTTTGATGTACATTTCTGGTATGTACAATGAAAAAGTGTATGTTTTGATGTACATTTCTTGTATGTACACTGAAAATGTGTATGTTTTGATGTACATTTCTGGTATGTACAATGAAAATGTGTATGTTTTGATGTACATTTCTTGAATGTACACTGAAAATGTGTATGTTTGGATGTACATTTCTTGAATGTACAATGAAAATGTGTATGTTTTGATGTACATTTCTGGTATATACAATGAAAATGTGTATGTTTTGATGTATATTTCTTGAATGTACACTTAAATGTGTATGTTTTGATGTACATTTCTTGAATGTACAATGAAAATGTGTATGTTTTGATGTACATTTCTTGAATGTACAATGAAAATGTGTATGTTTTGATGTACATTTCTGGTATGTACAATGAAAATGTGTATGCTTTGATGTACATTTCTTGAATGTACAATGAAAATGTGTATGTTTTGATGTACATTTCTTGAATGTACACTGAAAATGTGTATGTTTTGATGTATATTTCTTGAATGTACAATGAAAAAGTGTATGTTTTGATGTATATTTCTTGAATGTACACTGAAAATGTGTATGTTTTGATGTACATTTCTGGTATGTACAATGAAAATGTGTATGTTTTGATGTACATTTCTTGAATGTACAATGAAAATGTGTATGTATTGATGTACATTTCTTGAATGTACACTGAAAATGTGTATGTTTTGATGTACATTTCTGGTATGTACAACGAAAAAGTGTATGTTTTGATGTACATTTCTTGAATGTACAATGAAAATGTGTATGTTTTGATGTACATTTCTTGAATGTACACTGAAAATGTGTATGTTTTGATGTACATTTCTGGTATGTACAATGAAAAAGTGTATCTTTTGATGTACATTTCTTGAATGTACACTGAAGATGTGTATGTTTTGATGTACATTTCTTGAATGTACAATGATAATGTGTATGTTTTGATGTACATTTCTGGTATGTACAATGAAAAAGTGTATGTTTTTATGTATATTTCTTGAATGTACACTGAAAATCTGTATGTTTTGATGTACATTTCTTGTATATACAATGAACATGTGTATGTTTTGATGTATATTTCTTGAATGTAAACTGAAAATGTGTATGTTTTGATGTACATTTCTTGAATGTACAATGAAAATGTGTATGTTTTGATGTACATTTCTTGTATATACCATGAAAATGTGTATGTTTTGATGTACATTTCTTGAATGTACAATGAAAATGTGTATGTTTTGATGTACATTTCTTGTATATACCATAAAAATGTGTATGTTTTGATGTATATTTCTTGAATGTATCCTGAAAATGTGTATGTTTTGATGTATCTTTCTTGAATGTACACTGAAAATGTGTATGTTTGGATGTACATTTCTTGAATGTACAATGAAAATGTGTATGTTTTGATGTACATTTCTGGTATATACAATGAAAATGTGTATGTTTTGATGTATATTTCTTGAATGTACACTGAAAATGTGTATGTTTTGATGTACATTTCTTGAATGTACAATGAAAATGTGTATGTTTTGATGTACATTTCTTGAATGTACAATGAAAATGTGTATGTTTTGATGTACATTTCTGGTATGTACAATGAAAAAGTGTATGTTTTGATGTACATTTCTTGAATGTACAATGAAAATGTGTATGTTTTGATGTACATTTCTTGAATGTACAATGAAAATGTGTATGTTTTGATGTATATTTCTTGAATGTACAATGAAAAAGTGTATGTTTTGATGTATATTTCTTGAATGTACACTAAAAATGTGTATGTTTTGATGTACATTTCTGGTATGTACAATGAAAATGTGTATGTTTTGATGTACATTTCTTGAATGTACAATGAAAATGTGTATGTTTTGATGTACATTTCTTGAATGTACACTGAAAATGTGTATGTTTTGATGTATATTTCTTGAATGTACAATGAAAAAGTGTATGTTTTGATGTATATTTCTTGAATGTACACTGAAAATGTGTATGTTTTGATGTACATTTCTGGTATGTACAATGAAAATGTGTATGTTTTGATGTACATTTCTTGAATGTACAATGAAAATGTGTATGTTTTGATGTACATTTCTTGAATGTACACTGAAAATGTGTATGTTTTGATGTACATTTCTGGTATGTACAACGAAAAAGTGTATGTTTTGATGTACATTTCTTGAATGTACAATGAAAATGTGTATGTTTTGATGTACATTTCTTGAATGTACACTGAAAATGTGTATGTTTTGATGTACATTTCTGGTATGTACAATGAAAAAGTGTATGTTTTGATGTACATTTCTTGAATGTACACTGAAAATGTGTATGTTTTGATGTACATTTCTTGAATGTACAATGATAATGTGTATGTTTTGATGTACATTTCTGGTATGTACAATGAAAAAGTGTATGTTTTGATGTATATTTCTTGAATGTACACTGAAAATGTGTATGTTTTGATGTACATTTCTTGTATATACAATGAAAATGTGTATGTTTTGATGTATATTTCTTGAATGTACACTGAAAATGTGTATGTTTTGATGTACATTTCTTGAATGTACAATGAAAATGTGTATGTTTTGATGTACATTTCTTGTATATACCATGAAAATGTGTATGTTTTGATGTACATTTCTTGAATGTACAATGAAAATGTGTATGTTTTGATGTACATTTCTTGTATATACCATAAAAATGTGAATGTTTTGATGTATATTTCTTGAATGTATCCTGAAAATGTGTATGGTTTGATGTATATTTCTTGAATGTACACTGAAAATGTGTATGTTTGGATGTACATTTCTTGAATGTACAACGAAAATGTGTATGTTTTGATGTACATTTCTGCTATATGCAATGAAAATGTGTATGTTTTGATGTATATTTCTTGAATGTACACTGAAAATGTGTATGTTTTGATGTATATTTCTTGAATGTACACTGAAAATGTGTATGTTTTGATGTACATTTCTGGTATGTACAATGAAAATGTGTATGTTTTGATGTACATTTCTTGAATGTACAATGAAAATGTGTATGTTTTGATGTACATTTCTTGAATGTACACTGAAAATGTGTATGTTTTGATGTACATTTCTTGAATGTACAATGAAAATGTGTATGCTTTGATGTATATTTCTTGAATGTACACTGAAAATTTGTATGTTGTGATGTACATTTCTTGAATGTACAATGAAAACGTGTATGTTTTGATGTACATTTCTTGTATATACCATGAAAATGTGTATGCTTTGATGTACATTTCTTGAATGTACAATGAAAATGTGTATGTTTTGATGTACATTTCTTGTATATACCATGAAAATGTGTATGTTTTGATGTATATTTCCTGAATGTATCCTGAAAATGTGTATGTTTTGATGTATATTTCTTGAATGTACACTGAAAATGTGTATGTTTGGATGTACGTTTCTTGAATGTACAATGAAAATGTGTATATTTTGATGTACATTTCTGGTATATACAATGAAAATGTGTATGTTTTGATGTATATTTCTTGAATGTACACTGAAAATGTGTAAGTTTTGATTTACATTTCTTGAATGTACAATGAAAATGTGTATGCTTTGATGTACATTTCTTGAATGTACAATGAAAATGTGTATGTTTTGATGTACATTTCTTGAATGTACAATGAAAATGTGTATGTTTTGATGTACATTTCTTGAATGTACACTGAAAATGTGTATGTTTTGATGTACATTCCTTGAATGTACAATGAAAATGTGTATGTTTTGATGTACATTTCTTGAATGTACAATGAAAATGTGTATGTTTTGATGTACATTTCTTGAATGTACACTGAAAATGTGTATGTTTGGATGTACATTTCTTGAATGTACAATGAAAATGTGTATGTTTTGATGTACATTTCTGGTATATACAATGAAAATGTGTATGTTTTGATGTATATTTCTTGAATGTACACTGAAAATGTGTATGTTTTGATGTACATTTCTTGAATGTACAATGAAAATGTGTATGTTTTGATGTACATTTCTTGAATGTACAATGAAAATGTGTATGTTTTGATGTACATTTCTGGTATGTACAATGAAAATGTGTATGTTTTGATGTACATTTCTTGAATGTACAATGAAAATGTGTATGTTTTGATGTACATTTCTTGAATGTACAATGAAAATGTGTATGTTTTGATGTATATTTCTTGAATGTACAATGAAAAAGTGTATGTTTTGATGTATATTTCTCGAATGTACACTGAAAATGTGTATGTTTTGATGTACATTTCTGGTATGTACAATGAAAATGTGTATGTTTTGATGTACATTTCTTGAATGTACAATGAAAATGTGTATGTTTTGATGTACATTTCTTGAATGTACACTGAAAATGTGTATGTTTTGATGTATATTTCTTGAATGTACAATGAAAAAGTGTATGTTTTGATGTATATTTCTCGAATGTACACTGAAAATGTGTATGTTTTGATGTACATTTCTGGTATGTACAATGAAAATGTGTATGTTTTGATGTACATTTCTTGAATGTACAATGAAAATGTGTATGTTTTGATGTACATTTCTTGAATGTACACTGAAAATGTGTATGTTTTGATGTACATTTCTGGTATGTAAAACGAAAAAGTGTATGTTTTGATGTACATTTCTTGAATGTACAATGAAAATGTGTATGTTTTGATGTACATTTCTTGAATGTACACTGAAAATGTGTATGTTTTGATGTACATTTCTGGTATGTACAATGAAAAAGTGTATGTTTTGATGTACATTTCTTGTATGTACACTGAAAATGTGTATGTTTTGATGTACATTTCTGGTATGTACAATGAAAATGTGTATGTTTTGATGTACATTTCTTGAATGTACACTGAAAATGTGTATGTTTGGATGTACATTTCTTGAATGTACAATGAAAATGTGTATGTTTTGATGTACATTTCTGGTATATACAATGAAAATGTGTATGTTTTGATGTATATTTCTTGAATGTACACTGAAAATGTGTATGTTTTGATGTACATTTCTTGAATGTACAATGAAAATGTGTATGTTTTGATGTACATTTCTTGAATGTACAATGAAAATGTGTATGTTTTGATGTACATTTCTGGTATGTACAATGAAAATGTGTATGCTTTGATGTACATTTCTTGAATGTACAATGAAAATGTGTATGTTTTGATGTACATTTCTTGAATGTACACTGAAAATGTGTATGTTTTGATGTATATTTCTTGAATGTACAATGAAAAAGTGTATGTTTTGATGTATATTTCTTGAATGTACACTGAAAATGTGTATGTTTTGATGTACATTTCTGGTATGTACAATGAAAATGTGTATGTTTTGATGTACATTTCTTGAATGTACAATGAAAATGTGTATGTATTGATGTACATTTCTTGAATGTACACTGAAAATGTGTATGTTTTGATGTACATTTCTGGTATGTACAACGAAAAAGTGTATGTTTTGATGTACATTTCTTGAATGTACAATGAAAATGTGTATGTTTTGATGTACATTTCTTGAATGTACACTGAAAATGTGTATGTTTTGATGTACATTTCTGGTATGTACAATGAAAAAGTGTATCTTTTGATGTACATTTCTTGAATGTACACTGAAGATGTGTATGTTTTGATGTACATTTCTTGAATGTACAATGATAATGTGTATGTTTTGATGTACATTTCTGGTATGTACAATGAAAAAGTGTATGTTTTGATGTATATTTCTTGAATGTACACTGAAAATCTGTATGTTTTGATGTACATTTCTTGTATATACAATGAAAATGTGTATGTTTTGATGTATATTTCTTGAATGTAAACTGAAAATGTGTATGTTTTGATGTACATTTCTTGAATGTACAATGAAAATGTGTATGTTTTGATGTACATTTCTTGTATATACCATGAAAATGTGTATGTTTTGATGTACATTTCTTGAATGTACAATGAAAATGTGTATGTTTTGATGTACATTTCTTGTATATACCATAAAAATGTGTATGTTTTGATGTATATTTCTTGAATGTATCCTGAAAATGTGTATGTTTTGATGTATCTTTCTTGAATGTACACTGAAAATGTGTATGTTTGGATGTACATTTCTTGAATGTACAACGAAAATGTGTATGTTTTGATGTACATTTCTGGTATATGCAATGAAAATGTGTATGTTTTGATGTATATTTCTTGAATGTACACTGAAAATGTGTATGTTTTGATGTACATTTCTTGAATGTACAATGAAAATGTGTATGTTTTGATGTACATTTCTTGAATGTACACTGAAAGTGTGTATGTTGTGATGTACATTTCTTGAATGTACACTGAAAATGTGTATGTTTTGATGTACATTTCTTGAATGTACAATGAAAATGTGTATGTTTTGATGTACATTTCTTGAATGTACACTGAAAGTGTGTATGTTGTGATGTACATTTCTTGAATGTACAATGAAAATGTGTATGTTTTGATGTACATTTCTTGTATATACCATGAAAATGTGTATGCTTTCATGTACATTTCTTGAATGTACAATGAAAATGTGTATGTTTTGATGTACATTTCTTGTATATACCATGAAAATGTGTATGTTTTGATGTATATTTCTTGAATGTATCCTGAAAATGTGTATGTTTTGATGTATATTTCTTGAATGTACACTGAAAATGTGTATGTTTGGATGTACATTTCTTGAATGTACAATGAAAATGTGTATGTTTTGATGTACATTTCTGGTATATACAATGAAAATGTGTATGTTTTGATGTATATTTCTTGAATGTACACTGAAAATGTGTATGTTTTGATGTACATTTCTTGAATGTACAATGAAAATGTGTATGTTTTGATGTACATTTCTTGAATGTACAATGAAAATGTGTATGTTTTGATGTACATTTCTGGTATGTACAATGAAAATGTGTATGCTTTGATGTACATTTCTTGAATGTACAATGAAAATGTGTATGTTTTGATGTACATTTCTTGAATGTACACTGAAAATGTGTATGTTTTGATGTATATTTCTTGAATGTACAATGAAAAAGTGTATGTTTTGATGTATATTTCTTGAATGTACACTGAAAATGTGTATGTTTTGATGTACATTTCTGGTATGTACAATGAAAATGTGTATGTTTTGATGTACATTTCTTGAATGTACAATGAAAATGTGTATGTATTGATGTACATTTCTTGAATGTACACTGAAAATGTGTATGTTTTGATGTACATTTCTGGTATGTACAACGAAAAAGTGTATGTTTTGATGTACATTTCTTGAATGTACAATGAAAATGTGTATGTTTTGATGTACATTTCTTGAATGTACACTGAAAATGTGTATGTTTTGATGTACATTTCTGGTATGTACAATGAAAAAGTGTATCTTTTGATGTACATTTCTTGAATGTACACTGAAGATGTGTATGTTTTGATGTACATTTCTTGAATGTACAATGATAATGTGTATGTTTTGATGTACATTTCTGGTATGTACAATGAAAAAGTGTATGTTTTGATGTATATTTCTTGAATGTACACTGAAAATCTGTATGTTTTGATGTACATTTCTTGTATATACAATGAACATGTGTATGTTTTGATGTATATTTCTTGAATGTAAACTGAAAATGTGTATGTTTTGATGTACATTTCTTGAATGTACAATGAAAATGTGTATGTTTTGATGTACATTTCTTGTATATACCATGAAAATGTGTATGTTTTGATGTACATTTCTTGAATGTACAATGAAAATGTGTATGTTTTGATGTACATTTCTTGTATATACCATAAAAATGTGTATGTTTTGATGTATATTTCTTGAATGTATCCTGAAAATGTGTATGTTTTGATGTATCTTTCTTGAATGTACACTGAAAATGTGTATGTTTGGATGTACATTTCTTGAATGTACAATGAAAATGTGTATGTTTTGATGTACATTTCTGGTATATACAATGAAAATGTGTATGTTTTGATGTATATTTCTTGAATGTACACTGAAAATGTGTATGTTTTGATGTACATTTCTTGAATGTACAATGAAAATGTGTATGTTTTGATGTACATTTCTTGAATGTACAATGAAAATGTGTATGTTTTGATGTACATTTCTGGTATGTACAATGAAAAAGTGTATGTTTTGATGTACATTTCTTGAATGTACAATGAAAATGTGTATGTTTTGATGTACATTTCTTGAATGTACAATGAAAATGTGTATGTTTTGATGTATATTTCTTGAATGTACAATGAAAAAGTGTATGTTTTGATGTATATTTCTTGAATGTACACTGAAAATGTGTATGTTTTGATGTACATTTCTGGTATGTACAATGAAAATGTGTATGTTTTGATGTACATTTCTTGAATGTACAATGAAAATGTGTATGTTTTGATGTACATTTCTTGAATGTACACTGAAAATGTGTATGTTTTGATGTATATTTCTTGAATGTACAATGAAAAAGTGTATGTTTTGATGTATATTTCTTGAATGTACACTGAAAATGTGTATGTTTTGATGTACATTTCTGGTATGTACAATGAAAATGTGTATGTTTTGATGTACATTTCTTGAATGTACAATGAAAATGTGTATGTTTTGATGTACATTTCTTGAATGTACACTGAAAATGTGTATGTTTTGATGTACATTTCTGGTATGTACAACGAAAAAGTGTATGTTTTGATGTACATTTCTTGAATGTACAATGAAAATGTGTATGTTTTGATGTACATTTCTTGAATGTACACTGAAAATGTGTATGTTTTGATGTACATTTCTGGTATGTACAATGAAAAAGTGTATGTTTTGATGTACATTTCTTGAATGTACACTGAAAATGTGTATGTTTTGATGTACATTTCTTGAATGTACAATGATAATGTGTATGTTTTGATGTACATTTCTGGTATGTACAATGAAAAAGTGTATGTTTTGATGTATATTTCTTGAATGTACACTGAAAATGTGTATGTTTTGATGTACATTTCTTGTATATACAATGAAAATGTGTATGTTTTGATGTATATTTCTTGAATGTACACTGAAAATGTGTATGTTTTGATGTACATTTCTTGAATGTACAATGAAAATGTGTATGTTTTGATGTACATTTCTTGTATATACCATGAAAATGTGTATGTTTTGATGTACATTTCTTGAATGTACAATGAAAATGTGTATGTTTTGATGTACATTTCTTGTATATACCATAAAAATGTGTATGTTTTGATGTATATTTCTTGAATGTATCCTGAAAATGTGTATGGTTTGATGTATATTTCTTGAATGTACACTGAAAATGTGTATGTTTGGATGTACATTTCTTGAGTGTACAACGAAAATGTGTATGTTTTGATGTACATTTCTGCTATATGCAATGAAAATGTGTATGTTTTGATGTATATTTCTTGAATGTACACTGAAAATGTGTATGTTTTGATGTATATTTCTTGAATGTACACTGAAAATGTGTATGTTTTGATGTACATTTCTGGTATGTACAATGAAAATGTGTATGTTTTGATGTACATTTCTTGAATGTACAATGAAAATGTGTATGTTTTGATGTACATTTCTTGAATGTACACTGAAAATGTGTATGTTTTGATGTACATTTCTTGAATGTACAATGAAAATGTGTATGCTTTGATGTATATTTCTTGAATGTACACTGAAAATTTGTATGTTGTGATGTACATTTCTTGAATGTACAATGAAAACGTGTATGTTTTGATGTACATTTCTTGTATATACCATGAAAATGTGTATGCTTTGATGTACATTTCTTGAATGTACAATGAAAATGTGTATGTTTTGATGTACATTTCTTGTATATACCATGAAAATGTGTATGTTTTGATGTATATTTCCTGAATGTATCCTGAAAATGTGTATGTTTTGATGTATATTTCTTGAATGTACACTGAAAATGTGTATGTTTGGATGTACGTTTCTTGAATGTACAATGAAAATGTGTATATTTTGATGTACATTTCTGGTATATACAATGAAAATGTGTATGTTTTGATGTATATTTCTTGAATGTACACTGAAAATGTGTAAGTTTTGATTTACATTTCTTGAATGTACAATGAAAATGTGTATGCTTTGATGTACATTTCTTGAATGTACAATGAAAATGTGTATGTTTTGATGTACATTTCTTGAATGTACAATGAAAATGTGTATGTTTTGATGTACATTTCTTGAATGTACACTGAAAATGTGTATGTTTTGATGTACATTCCTTGAATGTACAATGAAAATGTGTATGTTTTGATGTACATTTCTTGAATGTACAATGAAAATGTGTATGTTTTGATGTACATTTCTTGAATGTACACTGAAAATGTGTATGTTTGGATGTACATTTCTTGAATGTACAATGAAAATGTGTATGTTTTGATGTACATTTCTGGTATATACAATGAAAATGTGTATGTTTTGATGTATATTTCTTGAATGTACACTGAAAATGTGTATGTTTTGATGTACATTTCTTGAATGTACAATGAAAATGTGTATGTTTTGATGTACATTTCTTGAATGTACAATGAAAATGTGTATGTTTTGATGTACATTTCTGGTATGTACAATGAAAATGTGTATGTTTTGATGTACATTTCTTGAATGTACAATGAAAATGTGTATGTTTTGATGTACATTTCTTGAATGTACAATGAAAATGTGTATGTTTTGATGTATATTTCTTGAATGTACAATGAAAAAGTGTATGTTTTGATGTATATTTCTCGAATGTACACTGAAAATGTGTATGTTTTGATGTACATTTCTGGTATGTACAATGAAAATGTGTATGTTTTGATGTACATTTCTTGAATGTACAATGAAAATGTGTATGTTTTGATGTACATTTCTTGAATGTACACTGAAAATGTGTATGTTTTGATGTATATTTCTTGAATGTACAATGAAAAAGTGTATGTTTTGATGTATATTTCTCGAATGTACACTGAAAATGTGTATGTTTTGATGTACATTTCTGGTATGTACAATGAAAATGTGTATGTTTTGATGTACATTTCTTGAATGTACAATGAAAATGTGTATGTTTTGATGTACATTTCTTGAATGTACACTGAAAATGTGTATGTTTTGATGTACATTTCTGGTATGAAAAACGAAAAAGTGTATGTTTTGATGTACATTTCTTGAATGTACAATGAAAATGTGTATGTTTTGATGTACATTTCTTGAATGTACACTGAAAATGTGTATGTTTTGATGTACATTTCTGGTATGTACAATGAAAAAGTGTATGTTTTGATGTACATTTCTTGTATGTACACTGAAAATGTGTATGTTTTGATGTACATTTCTGGTATGTACAATGAAAATGTGTATGTTTTGATGTACATTTCTTGAATGTACACTGAAAATGTGTATGTTTGGATGTACATTTCTTGAATGTACAATGAAAATGTGTATGTTTTGATGTACATTTCTGGTATATACAATGAAAATGTGTATGTTTTGATGTATATTTCTTGAATGTACACTGAAAATGTGTATGTTTTGATGTACATTTCTTGAATGTACAATGAAAATGTGTATGTTTTGATGTACATTTCTTGAATGTACAATGAAAATGTGTATGTTTTGATGTACATTTCTGGTATGTACAATGAAAATGTGTATGCTTTGATGTACATTTCTTGAATGTACAATGAAAATGTGTATGTTTTGATGTACATTTCTTGAATGTACACTGAAAATGTGTATGTTTTGATGTATATTTCTTGAATGTACAATGAAAAAGTGTATGTTTTGATGTATATTTCTTGAATGTACACTGAAAATGTGTATGTTTTGATGTACATTTCTGGTATGTACAATGAAAATGTGTATGTTTTGATGTACATTTCTTGAATGTACAATGAAAATGTGTATGTATTGATGTACATTTCTTGAATGTACACTGAAAATGTGTATGTTTTGATGTACATTTCTGGTATGTACAACGAAAAAGTGTATGTTTTGATGTACATTTCTTGAATGTACAATGAAAATGTGTATGTTTTGATGTACATTTCTTGAATGTACACTGAAAATGTGTATGTTTTGATGTACATTTCTGGTATGTACAATGAAAAAGTGTATCTTTTGATGTACATTTCTTGAATGTACACTGAAGATGTGTATGTTTTGATGTACATTTCTTGAATGTACAATGATAATGTGTATGTTTTGATGTACATTTCTGGTATGTACAATGAAAAAGTGTATGTTTTGATGTATATTTCTTGAATGTACACTGAAAATCTGTATGTTTTGATGTACATTTCTTGTATATACAATGAAAATGTGTATGTTTTGATGTATATTTCTTGAATGTAAACTGAAAATGTGTATGTTTTGATGTACATTTCTTGAATGTACAATGAAAATGTGTATGTTTTGATGTACATTTCTTGTATATACCATGAAAATGTGTATGTTTTGATGTACATTTCTTGAATGTACAATGAAAATGTGTATGTTTTGATGTACATTTCTTGTATATACCATAAAAATGTGTATGTTTTGATGTATATTTCTTGAATGTATCCTGAAAATGTGTATGTTTTGATGTATCTTTCTTGAATGTACACTGAAAATGTGTATGTTTGGATGTACATTTCTTGAATGTACAACGAAAATGTGTATGTTTTGATGTACATTTCTGGTATATGCAATGAAAATGTGTATGTTTTGATGTATATTTCTTGAATGTACACTGAAAATGTGTATGTTTTGATGTACATTTCTTGAATGTACAATGAAAATGTGTATGTTTTGATGTACATTTCTTGAATGTACACTGAAAGTGTGTATGTTGTGATGTACATTTCTTGAATGTACAATGAAAATGTGTATGTTTTGATGTACATTTCTTGTATATACCATGAAAATGTGTATGCTTTCATGTACATTTCTTGAATGTACAATGAAAATGTGTATGTTTTGATGTACATTTCTTGTATATACCATGAAAATGTGTATGTTTTGATGTATATTTCTTGAATGTATCCTGAAAATGTGTATGTTTTGATGTATATTTCTTGAATGTACACTGAAAATGTGTATGTTTGGATGTACGTTTCTTGAATGTACAATGAAAATGTGTATATTTTGATGTACATTTCTGGTATATACAATGAAAATGTGTATGATTTGATGTATATTTCTTGAATGTACACTGAAAATGTGTAAGTTTTGATGTACATTTCTTGAATGTACAATGAAAGTGTGTATGCTTTGATGTACATTTCTTGAATGTACAATGAAAATGTGTATGTTTTGATGTACATTTCTTGAATGTACAATGAAAATGTGTATGTTTTGATGTACATTTCTTGAATGTACACTGAAAATGTGTATGTTTTGATGTACATTTCTTGAATGTACAATGAAAATGTGTATGTTTTGATGTACATTTCTTGAATGTACAATGAAAATGTGTATGTTTTGATGTACATTTCTTGAATGTACACTGAAAATGTGTATGTTTGGATGTACATTTCTTGAATGTACAATGAAAATGTGTATGTTTTGATGTACATTTCTGGTATATACAATGAAAATGTGTATGTTTTGATGTATATTTCTTGAATGTACACTGAAAATGTGTATGTTTTGATGTACATTTCTTGAATGTACAATGAAAATGTGTATGTTTTGATGTACATTTCTTGAATGTACAATGAAAATGTGTATGTTTTGATGTACATTTCTGGTATGTACAATGAAAAAGTGTATGTTTTGATGTACATTTCTTGAATGTACAATGAAAATGTGTATGTTTTGATGTACATTTCTTGAATGTACAATGAAAATGTGTATGTTTTGATGTACATTTCTGGTATGTACAATGAAAATGTGTATGTTTTGATGTACATTTCTTGAATGTACAATGAAAATGTGTATGTTTTGATGTACATTTCTTGAATGTACACTGAAAATGTGTATGTTTTGATGTATATTTCTTGAATGTACAATGAAAAAGTGTATGTTTTGATGTATATTTCTTGAATGTACAATGAAAATGTGTATGTTTTGATGTACATTTCTGGTATGTACAATGAAAATGTGTATGTTTTGATGTACATTTCTTGAATGTACAATGAAAATGTGTGTTTTGATGTACATTTCTTGAATGTACACTGAAAATGTGTATGTTTTGATGTACATTTCTGGTATGTACAACGAAAAAGTGTATGTTTTGATGTACATTTCTTGAATGTACAATGAAAATGTGTATGTTTTGATGTACATTTCTTGAATGTACACTGAAAATGTGTATGTTTTGATGTACATTTCTTGAATGTACAATGAAAATGTGTATGTTTTGATGTACATTTCTTGTATATACCATGAAAATGTGTATGTTTTGATGTACATTTCTTGAATGTACAATGAAAATGTGTATGTTTTGATGTACATTTCTTGTATATACCATAAAAATGTGTATGTTTTGATGTATATTTCTTGAATGTATCCTGAAAATGTGTATGGTTTGATGTATATTTCTTGAATGTACACTGAAAATGTGTATGTTTGGATGTACATTTCTTGAATGTACAACGAAAATGTGTATGTTTTGATGTACATTTCTGCTATATGCAATGAAAATGTGTATGTTTTGATGTATATTTCTTGAATGTACACTGAAAATGTGTATGTTTTGATGTATATTTCTTGAATGTACACTGAAAATGTGTATGTTTTGATGTACATTTCTGGTATGTACAATGAAAATGTGTATGTTTTGATGTACATTTCTTGAATGTACAATGAAAATGTGTATGTTTTGATGTACATTTCTTGAATGTACACTGAAAATGTGTATGTTTTGATGTACATTTCTTGAATGTACAATGAAAATGTGTATGCTTTGATGTATATTTCTTGAATGTACACTGAAAATTTGTATGTTGTGATGTACATTTCTTGAATGTACAATGAAAATGTGTATGTTTTGATGTACATTTCTTGTATATACCATGAAAATGTGTATGCTTTGATGTACATTTCTTGAATGTACAATGAAAATGTGTATGTTTTGATGTACATTTCTTGTATATACCATGAAAATGTGTATGTTTTGATGTATATTTCTTGAATGTATCCTGAAAATGTGTATGTTTTGATGTATATTTCTTGAATGTACACTGAAAATGTGTATGTTTGGATGTACGTTTCTTGAATGTACAATGAAAATGTGTATATTTTGATGTACATTTCTGGTATATACAATGAAAATGTGTATGTTTTGATGTATATGTCTTGAATGTACACTGAAAATGTGTAAGTTTTGATGTACATTTCTTGAATGTACAATGAAAATGTGTATGCTTTGATGTACATTTCTTGAATGTACAATGAAAATGTGTATGTTTTGATGTACATTTCTTGAATGTACACTGAAAATGTGTATGTTTTGATGTACATTTCTTGAATGTACAATGAAAATGTGTATGTTTTGATGTACATTTCTTGAATGTACAATGAAAATGTGTATGTTTTGATGTACATTTCTTGAATGTACACTGAAAATGTGGATGTTTGGATGTACATTTCTTGAATGTACAATGAAAATGTGTATGTTTTGATGTACATTTCTGGTATATACAATGAAAATGTGTATGTTTTGATGTATATTTCTTGAATGTACACTGAAAATGTGTATGTTTTGATGTACATTTCTTGAATGTACAATGAAAATGTGTATGTTTTGATGTACATTTCTTGAATGTACAATGAAAATGTGTATGTTTTGATGTACATTTCTGGTATGTACAATGAAAAAGTGTATGTTTTGATGTACATTTCTTGAATGTACAATGAAAATGTGTATGTTTTGATGTACATTTCTTGAATGTACAATGAAAATGTGTATGTTTTGATGTATATTTCTTGAATGTACAATGAAAAAGTGTATGTTTTGATGTATATTTCTTGAATGTACACTGAAAATGTGTATGTTTTGATGTACATTTCTGGTATGTACAATGAAAATGTGTATGTTTTGATGTACATTTCTTGAATGTACAATGAAAATGTGTATGTTTTGATGTACATTTCTTGAATGTACACTGAAAATGTGTATGTTTTGATGTATATTTCTTGAATGTACAATGAAAAAGTGTATGTTTTGATGTATATTTCTTGAATGTACACTGAAAATGTGTATGTTTTGATGTACATTTCTGGTATGTACAATGAAAATGTGTATGTTTTGATGTACATTTCTTGAATGTACAATGAAAATGTGTATGTTTTGATGTACATTTCTTGAATGTACACTGAAAATGTGTATGTTTTGATGTACATTTCTGGTATGTAAAACGAAAAAGTGTATGTTTTGATGTACATATCTTGAATGTACAATGAAAATGTGTATGTTTTGATGTACATTTCTGGTATGTACAACGAAAAAGTGTATGTTTTGATGTACATTTCTTGAATGTACAATGAAAATGTGTATGTTTTAATGTACATTTCTTGAATGTACACTGAAAATGTGTATGTTTTGATGTACATTTCTGGTATGTACAATGAAAAAGTGTATCTTTTGATGTACATTTCTTGAATGTACACTGAAAATGTGTATGTTTGGATGTACATTTCTTGAATGTACAATGAAAATGTGTATGTTCTGATGTACATTTCTGGTATATACAATGAAAATGTGTATGTTTTGATGTACATTTCTGGTATATACAATGAAAATGTGTATGTTTTGATGTATATTTCTTGAATGTACACTGAAAATGTGTATGTTTTGAAGTACATTTCTTGAATGTACAATGAAAATGTGTATGTTTTGATGTACGTTTCTTGAATGTACAATGAAAATGTGTATGTTTTGATGTACATTTCTTGAATGTACACTGAAAATGTGTATGTTTTGATGTACATTTCTTGAATGTACACTGAAAATGTGTATGTTTGGATGTACATTTCTTGAATGTACAATGAAAATGTGTATGTTTTGATGTACATTTGTGGTGTATACAATGAAAATGTGTATGTTTTGTTGTACATTTCTTGTATATACAATGAAAATGTGTATGTTTTGATGTACATTTCTTGAATGTACACTGAAAATGTGTATGTTTGGATGTACATTTCTTGAATGTACAATGACAATGTGTATGTATTGATGTACATTTCTGGTATATACAATGAAAATGTGTATGTTTTGATGTATATTTCTTGAATGTACACTGAAAATGTGTATGTTTTGATGTACATTTCTTGAATGTACAATGAAAATGTGTATGCTTTGATGTACATTTCTTGAATGTACAATGAAAATGTGTATGTTTTGATGTACATTTCTTGAATGTACAATGAAAATGTGTATGTTTTGATGTACATTTCTTGAATGAACACTGAAAATGTGTATGTTTTGATGTACATTTCTTGAATGTACACTGAAAATGTGTATGTTTTGATGTACATTTCTTGAATGTACAATGAAAATGTGTATGTTTTGATGTATATTTCTTGAATGTACACTGAAAATGTGTATGTTTTGATGTACATTTCTTGAATGTACAATGAAAATGTGTATGCTTTGATGTACATTTCTTGAATGTACAATGAAAATGTGTATGTTTTGATGTACATTTCTTGAATGTACAATGAAAATGTGTATGTTTTGATGTACATTTCTTGAATGTACAATGAAAATGTGTATGTTTTGATGTACATTTCTTGAATGTACACTGAAAATGTGTATGTTTGGATGTACATTTCTTGAATGTACAATGAAAATGTGTATGTTTTGATGTACATTTCTGGTATATACAATGAAAATGTGTATGTTTTGATGTATATTTCTTGAATGTACAATGAAAATGTGTATGTTTTGATGTACATTTCTTGAATGTACAATGAAAATGTGTATGTTTTGATGTACATTTCTGGTATGTACAATGAAAAAGTGTATGTTTTGATGTACATTTCTTGAATGTACA
This sequence comes from Tenodera sinensis, assembly GCA_030765045.1. Classification (NCBI taxonomy): domain Eukaryota; kingdom Metazoa; phylum Arthropoda; class Insecta; order Mantodea; family Mantidae; genus Tenodera; species Tenodera sinensis. The sequence goes on from JAUKNM010000095.1 coordinate 1,229,403, forward strand.
ATGAAAATGTGTATGTTTTGATGTACATTTCTTGAATGTACAATGAAAATGTGTATGTTTTGATGTATATTTCTTGAATGTACAATGAAAAAGTGTATGTTTTGATGTATATTTCTTGAATGTACACTGAAAATGTGTATGTTTTGATGTACATTTCTGGTATGTACGATGAAAATGTGTATGTTTTGATGTACATTTCTTGAATGTACAATGAAAATGTGTATGTTTTGATGTACATTTCTTTAATGTACACTGAAAATGTGTATGTTTTGATGTATATTTCTTGAATGTACAATGAAAAAGTGTATGTTTTGATGTATATTTCTTGAATGTACACTGAAAATGTGTATGTTTTGATGTACATTTCTGGTATGTACAATGAAATTGTGTATGTTTTGATGTACATTTCTTGAATGTACAATGAAAATGTGTATGTTTTGATGTACATTTCTTGAATGTACACTGAAAATGTGTATGTTTTGATGTACATTTCTTGAATGTACAATGAAAATGTGTATGTTTTGATGTACATTTCTTGAATGTACACTGAAAATGTGTATGTTTGGATGTACATTTCTTGAATGTACAATGAAAATGTGTATGTTTTGATGTACATTTCTGGTATATACAATGAAAATGTGTATGTTTTGATGTACATTTCTTGAATGTACAATGAAAATGTGTATGTTTTGATGTACATTTCTTGAATGTACAATGAAAATGTGTATGTTTTGATGTACATTTCTGGTATGTACAATGAAAAAGTGTATGTTTTGATGTACATTTCTTGAATGTACAATGAAAATGTGTATGTTTTGATGTACATTTCTTGAATGTACAATGAAAATGTGTATGTTTGGATGTATATTTCTTGAATGTACAATGAAAAAGTGTATGTTTTGATGTATATTTCTTGAATGTACACTGAAAATGTGTATGTTTTGATGTACATTTCTTGAATGTACAATGAAAATGTGTATGTTTTGATGTACATTTCTTGAATGTACAATGAAAATGTGTATGTTTTGATGTACATTTCTGGTATGTACAATGAAAAAGTGTATGTTTTGATGTACATTTCTTGAATGTACAATGAAAATGTGTATGTTTTGATGTACATTTCTTGAATGTACAATGAAAATGTGTATGTTTTGATGTATATTTCTTGAATGTACAATGAAAAAGTGTATGTTTTGATGTATATTTCTTGAATGTACACTGAAAATGTGTATGTTTTGATGTACATTTCTGGTATGTACAATGAAAATGTGTATGTTTTGATGTACATTTCTTGAATGTACAATGAAAATGTGTATGTTTTGATGTACATTTCTTGAATGTACACTGAAAATGTGTATGTTTTGATGTATATTTCTTGAATGTACAATGAAAAAGTGTATGTTTTGATGTATATTTCTTGAATGTACACTGAAAATGTGTATGTTTTGATGTACATTTCTGGTATGTACAATGAAAATGTGTATGTTTTGATGTACATTTCTTGAATGTACAATGAAAATGTGTGTTTTGATGTACATTTCTTGAATGTACACTGAAAATGTGTATGTTTTGATGTACATTTCTGGTATGTACAACGAAAAAGTGTATGTTTTGATGTACATTTCTTGAATGTACAATGAAAATGTGTATGTTTTGATGTACATTTCTTGAATGTACACTGAAAATGTGTATGTTTTGATGTACATTTCTTGAATGTACAATGAAAATGTGTATGTTTTGATGTACATTTCTTGTATATACCATGAAAATGTGTATGTTTTGATGTACATTTCTTGAATGTACAATGAAAATGTGTATGTTTTGATGTACATTTCTTGTATATACCATAAAAATGTGTATGTTTTGATGTATATTTCTTGAATGTATCCTGAAAATGTGTATGGTTTGATGTATATTTCTTGAATGTACACTGAAAATGTGTATGTTTGGATGTACATTTCTTGAATGTACAACGAAAATGTGTATGTTTTGATGTACATTTCTGCTATATGCAATGAAAATGTGTATGTTTTGATGTATATTTCTTGAATGTACACTGAAAATGTGTATGTTTTGATGTATATTTCTTGAATGTACACTGAAAATGTGTATGTTTTGATGTACATTTCTGGTATGTACAATGAAATTGTGTATGTTTTGATGTACATTTCTTGAATGTACAATGAAAATGTGTATATTTTGATGTACATTTCTGGTATATACAATGAAAATGTGTATGTTTTGATGTATATTTCTTGAATGTACACTGAAAATGTGTAAGTTTTGATGTACATTTCTTGAATGTACAATGAAAATGTGTATGCTTTGATGTACATTTCTTGAATGTACAATGAAAATGTGTATGTTTTGATGTACATTTCTTGAATGTACAATGAAAATGTGTATGTTTTGATGTACATTTCTTGAATGTACACTGAAAATGTGTATGTTTTGATGTACATTTCTTGAATGTACAATGAAAATGTGTATGTTTTGATGTACATTTCTTGAATGTACAATGAAAATGTGTATGTTTTGATGTACATTTCTTGAATGTACACTGAAAATGTGTATGTTTGGATGTACATTTCTTGAATGTACAATGAAAATGTGTATGTTTTGATGTACATTTCTGGTATATACAATGAAAATGTGTATGTTTTGATGTATATTTCTTGAATGTACACTGAAAATGTGTATGTTTTGATGTACATTTCTTGAATGTACAATGAAAATGTGTATGTTTTGATGTACATTTCTTGAATGTACAATGAAAATGTGTATGTTTTGATGTACATTTCTGGTATGTACAATGAAAAAGTGTATGTTTTGATGTACATTTCTTGAATGTACAATGAAAATGTGTATGTTTTGATGTACATTTCTGGTATGTACAATGAAATTGTGTATGTTTTGATGTACATTTCTTGAATGTACAATGAAAATGTGTATGTTTTGATGTACATTTCTTGAATGTACACTGAAAATGTGTATGTTTTGATGTACATTTCTTGAATGTACAATGAAAATGTGTATGTTTTGATGTACATTTCTTGAATGTACACTGAAAATGTGTATGTTTGGATGTACATTTCTTGAATGTACAATGAAAATGTGTATGTTTTGATGTACATTTCTTGAATGTACAATGAAAATGTGTATGTTTTGATGTATATTTCTTGAATGTACAATGAAAAAGTGTATGTTTTGATGTATATTTCTTGAATGTACACTGAAAATGTGTATGTTTTGATGTACATTTCTGGTATGTACAATGAAAATGTGTATGTTTTGATGTACATTTCTTGAATGTACAATGAAAATGTGTATGTTTTGATGTACATTTCTTGAATGTACACTGAAAATGTGTATGTTTTGATGTATATTTCTTGAATGTACAATGAAAAAGTGTATGTTTTGATGTATATTTCTTGAATGTACACTGAAAATGTGTATGTTTTGATGTACATTTCTGGTATGTACAACGAAAAAGTGTATGTTTTGATGTACATTTCTTGAATGTACAATGAAAATGTGTATGTTTTGATGTACATTTCTTGAATGTACACTGAAAATGTGTATGTTTTGATGTACATTTCTGGTATGTACAATGAAATTGTGTATGTTTTGATGTACATTTCTTGAATGTACAATGAAAATGTGTATGTTTTGATGTACATTTCTTGAATGTACACTGAAAATGTGTATGTTTTGATGTACATTTCTTGAATGTACAATGAAAATGTGTATGTTTTGATGTACATTTCTTGAATGTACACTGAAAATTTGTATGTTTTGATGTACATTTCTTGAATGTACAATGAAAATGTGTATGTTTTGATGTACATTTCTTGAATGTACAATGAAAATGTGTATGTTTTGATGTATATTTCTTGAATGTACAATGAAAAAGTGTATGTTTTGATGTATATTTCTTGAATGTACACTGAAAATGTGTATGTTTTGATGTACATTTCTGGTATGTACAATGAAAATGTGTATGTTTTGATGTACATTTCTTGAATGTACAATGAAAATGTGTATGTTTTGATGTACATTTCTTGAATGTACACTGAAAATGTGTATGTTTTGATGTATATTTCTTGAATGTACAATGAAAAAGTGTATGTTTTGATGTATATTTCTTGAATGTACACTGAAAATGTGTATGTTTTGATGTACATTTCTGGTATGTACAATGAAAATGTGTATGTTTTGATGTACATTTCTTGAATGTACAATGAAAATGTGTATGTTTTGATGTACATTTCTTGAATGTACACTGAAAATGTGTATGTTTTGATGTACATTTCTGGTATGTAAAACGAAAAAGTGTATGTTTTGATGTACATATCTTGAATGTACAATGAAAATGTGTATGTTTTGATGTACATTTCTGGTATGTACAACGAAAAAGTGTATGTTTTGATGTACATTTCTTGAATGTACAATGAAAATGTGTATGTTTTAATGTACATTTCTTGAATGTACACTGAAAATGTGTATGTTTTGATGTACATTTCTGGTATGTACAATGAAAAAGTGTATCTTTTGATGTACATTTCTTGAATGTACACTGAAAATGTGTATGTTTGGATGTACATTTCTTGAATGTACAATGAAAATGTGTATGTTCTGATGTACATTTCTGGTATATACAATGAAAATGTGTATGTTTTGATGTACATTTCTGGTATATACAATGAAAATGTGTATGTTTTGATGTATATTTCTTGAATGTACACTGAAAATGTGTATGTTTTGAAGTACATTTCTTGAATGTACAATGAAAATGTGTATGTTTTGATGTACGTTTCTTGAATGTACAATGAAAATGTGTATGTTTTGATGTACATTTCTTGAATGTACACTGAAAATGTGTATGTTTTGATGTACATTTCTTGAATGTACACTGAAAATGTGTATGTTTGGATGTACATTTCTTGAATGTACAATGAAAATGTGTATGTTTTGATGTACATTTGTGGTGTATACAATGAAAATGTGTATGTTTTGTTGTACATTTCTTGTATATACAATGAAAATGTGTATGTTTTGATGTACATTTCTTGAATGTACACTGAAAATGTGTATGTTTGGATGTACATTTCTTGAATGTACAATGAAAATGTGTATGTATTGATGTACATTTCTGGTATATACAATGAAAATGTGTATGTTTTGATGTATATTTCTTGAATGTACACTGAAAATGTGTATGTTTTGATGTACATTTCTTGAATGTACAATGAAAATGTGTATGCTTTGATGTACATTTCTTGAATGTACAATGAAAATGTGTATGTTTTGATGTACATTTCTTGAATGTACAATGAAAATGTGTATGTTTTGATGTACATTTCTTGAATGAACACTGAAAATGTGTATGTTTTGATGTACATTTCTTGAATGTACACTGAAAATGTGTATGTTTTGATGTACATTTCTTGAATGTACAATGAAAATGTGTATGTTTTGATGTATATTTCTTGAATGTACACTGAAAATGTGTATGTTTTGATGTACATTTCTTGAATGTACAATGAAAATGTGTATGCTTTGATGTACATTTCTTGAATGTACAATGAAAATGTGTATGTTTTGATGTACATTTCTTGAATGTACAATGAAAATGTGTATGTTTTGATGTACATTTCTTGAATGTACAATGAAAATGTGTATGTTTTGATGTACATTTCTTGAATGTACACTGAAAATGTGTATGTTTGGATGTACATTTCTTGAATGTACAATGAAAATGTGTATGTTTTGATGTACATTTCTGGTATATACAATGAAAATGTGTATGTTTTGATGTATATTTCTTGAATGTACAATGAAAATGTGTATGTTTTGATGTACATTTCTTGAATGTACAATGAAAATGTGTATGTTTTGATGTACATTTCTGGTATGTACAATGAAAAAGTGTATGTTTTGATGTACATTTCTTGAATGTACAATGAAAATGTGTATGTTTTGATGTACATTTCTTGAATGTACAATGAAAATGTGTATGTTTTGATGTATATTTCTTGAATGTACAATGAAAAAGTGTATGTTTTGATGTATATTTCTTGAATGTACACTGAAAATGTGTATGTTTTGATGTACATTTCTGGTATGTACGATGAAAATGTGTATGTTTTGATGTACATTTCTTGAATGTACAATGAAAATGTGTATGTTTTGATGTACATTTCTTTAATGTACACTGAAAATGTGTATGTTTTGATGTATATTTCTTGAATGTACAATGAAAAAGTGTATGTTTTGATGTATATTTCTTGAATGTACACTGAAAATGTGTATGTTTTGATGTACATTTCTGGTATGTACAATGAAATTGTGTATGTTTTGATGTACATTTCTTGAATGTACAATGAAAATGTGTATGTTTTGATGTACATTTCTTGAATGTACACTGAAAATGTGTATGTTTTGATGTACATTTCTTGAATGTACAATGAAAATGTGTATGTTTTGATGTACATTTCTTGAATGTACACTGAAAATGTGTATGTTTGGATGTACATTTCTTGAATGTACAATGAAAATGTGTATGTTTTGATGTACATTTCTGGTATATACAATGAAAATGTGTATGTTTTGATGTACATTTCTTGAATGTACAATGAAAATGTGTATGTTTTGATGTACATTTCTTGAATGTACAATGAAAATGTGTATGTTTTGATGTACATTTCTGGTATGTACAATGAAAAAGTGTATGTTTTGATGTACATTTCTTGAATGTACAATGAAAATGTGTATGTTTTGATGTACATTTCTTGAATGTACAATGAAAATGTGTATGTTTGGATGTATATTTCTTGAATGTACAATGAAAAAGTGTATGTTTTGATGTATATTTCTTGAATGTACACTGAAAATGTGTATGTTTTGATGTACATTTCTTGAATGTACAATGAAAATGTGTATGTTTTGATGTACATTTCTTGAATGTACAATGAAAATGTGTATGTTTTGATGTACATTTCTGGTATGTACAATGAAAAAGTGTATGTTTTGATGTACATTTCTTGAATGTACAATGAAAATGTGTATGTTTTGATGTACATTTCTTGAATGTACAATGAAAATGTGTATGTTTTGATGTATATTTCTTGAATGTACAATGAAAAAGTGTATGTTTTGATGTATATTTCTTGAATGTACACTGAAAATGTGTATGTTTTGATGTACATTTCTGGTATGTACAATGAAAATGTGTATGTTTTGATGTACATTTCTTGAATGTACAATGAAAATGTGTATGGTTTGATGTACATTTCTTGAATGTACACTGAAAATGTGTATGTTTTGATGTATATTTCTTGAATGTACAATGAAAAAGTGTATGTTTTGGAGTATATTTCTTGAATGTACACTGAAAATGTGTATGTTTTGATGTACATTTCTGGTATGTACAATGAAAATGTGTATGTTTTGATGTACATTTCTTGAATGTACAATGAAAATGTGTGTTTTGATGTACATTTCTTGAATGTACACTGAAAATGTGTATGTTTTGATGTACATTTCTGGCATGTACAACGAAAAAGTGTATGTTTTGATGTACATTTCTTGAATGTACAATGAAAATGTGTATGTTTTGATGTACATTTCTTGAATGTACACTGAAAATGTGTATGTTTTGATGTACATTTCTTGAATGTACAATGAAAATGTGTATGTTTTGATGTACATTTCTTGTATATACCATGAAAATGTGTATGTTTTGATGTACATTTCTTGAATGTACAATGAAAATGTGTATGTTTTGATGTACATTTCTTGTATATACCATAAAAATGTGTATGTTTTGATGTATATTTCTTGAATGTATCCTGAAAATGTGTATGGTTTGATGTATATTTCTTGAATGTACACTGAAAATGTGTATGTTTGGATGTACATTTCTTGAATGTACAACGAAAATGTGTATGTTTTGATGTACATTTCTGCTATATGCAATGAAAATGTGTATGTTTTGATGTATATTTCTTGAATGTACACTGAAAATGTGTATGTTTTGATGTATATTTCTTGAATGTACACTGAAAATGTGTATGTTTTGATGTACATTTCTGGTATGTACAATGAAATTGTGTATGTTTTGATGTACATTTCTTGAATGTACAATGAAAATGTGTATATTTTGATGTACATTTCTGGTATATACAATGAAAATGTGTATGTTTTGATGTATATTTCTTGAATGTACACTGAAAATGTGTAAGTTTTGATGTACATTTCTTGAATGTACAATGAAAATGTGTATGCTTTGATGTACATTTCTTGAATGTACAATGAAAATGTGTATGTTTTGATGTACATTTCTTGAATGTACAATGAAAATGTGTATGTTTTGATGTACATTTCTTGAATGTACACTGAAAATGTGTATGTTTTGATGTACATTTCTTGAATGTACAATGAAAATGTGTATGTTTTGATGTACATTTCTTGAATGTACAATGAAAATGTGTATGTTTTGATGTACATTTCTTGAATGTACACTGAAAATGTGTATGTTTGGATGTACATTTCTTGAATGTACAATGAAAATGTGTATGTTTTGATGTACATTTCTGGTATATACAATGAAAATGTGTATGTTTTGATGTATATTTCTTGAATGTACACTGAAAATGTGTATGTTTTGATGTACATTTCTTGAATGTACAATGAAAATGTGTATGTTTTGATGTACATTTCTTGAATGTACAATGAAAATGTGTATGTTTTGATGTACATTTCTGGTATGTACAATGAAAAAGTGTATGTTTTGATGTACATTTCTTGAATGTACAATGAAAATGTGTATGTTTTGATGTACATTTCTTGAATGTACAATGAAAATGTGTATGTTTTGATGTATATTTCTTGAATGTACAATGAAAAAGTGTATGTTTTGATGTATATTTCTTGAATGTACACTGAAAATGTGTATGTTTTGATGTACATTTCTGGTATGTACAATGAAAATGTGTATGTTTTGATGTACATTTCTTGAATGTACAATGAAAATGTGTATGTTTTGATGTACATTTCTTGAATGTACACTGAAAATGTGTATGTTTTGATGTATATTTCTTGAATGTACAATGAAAAAGTGTATGTTTTGATGTATATTTCTTGAATGTACACTGAAAATGTGTATGTTTTGATGTACATTTCTGGTATGTACAATGAAAATGTGTATGTTTTGATGTACATTTCTTGAATGTACAATGAAAATGTGTATGTTTTGATGTACATTTCTTGAATGTACACTGAAAATGTGTATGTTTTGATGTACATTTCTGGTATGTAAAACGAAAAAGTGTATGTTTTGATGTACATATCTTGAATGTACAATGAAAATGTGTATGTTTTGATGTACATTTCTGGTATGTACAACGAAAAAGTGTATGTTTTGATGTACATTTCTTGAATGTACAATGAAAATGTCTATGTTTTGATGTACATATCTTGAATGTACACTGAAAATGTGTATGTTTTGATGTACATTTCTGGTATGTACAATGAAAAAGTGTATCTTTTGATGTACATTTCTTGAATGTACACTGAAAATGTGTATGTTTGGATGTACATTTCTTGAATGTACAATGAAAATGTGTATGTTTTGATGTACATTTCTGGTATATACAATGAAAATGTGTATGTTTTGATGTACATTTCTGGTATATACAATGAAAATGTGTATGTTTTGATGTATATTTCTTGAATGTACACTGAAAATGTGTATGTTTTGATGTACATTTCTTGAATGTACAATGAAAATGTGTATGTTTTGATGTACGTTTCTTGAATGTACAATGAAAATGTGTATGTTTTGATGTACATTTCTTGAATGTACACTGAAAATGTGTATGTTTTGATGTACATTTCTTGAATGTACACTGAAAATGTGTATGTTTGGATGTACATTTCTTGAATGTACAATGAAAATGTGTATGTTTTGATGTACATTTGTGGTGTATACAATGAAAATGTGTATGTTTTCTTGTACATTTCTTGTATATACAATGAAAATGTGTATGTTTTGATGTACATTTCTGGTATATACAATGAAAATGTGTATGTTTTGATGTATATTTCTTGAATGTACACTGAAAATGTGTATGTTTTGATGTATATTTCTTGAATGTACAATGAAAAAGTGTATGTTTTGATGTATATTTCTCGAATGTACACTGAAAATGTGTATGTTTTGATGTACATTTCTGGTATGTACAATGAAAATGTGTATGTTTTGATGTACATTTCTTGAATGTACAATGAAAATGTGTATGTTTTGATGTACATTTCTTGAATGTACACTGAAAATGTGTATGTTTTGATGTACATTTCTGGTATGTAAAACGAAAAAGTGTATGTTTTGATGTACATTTCTTGAATGTACAATGAAAATGTGTATGTTTTGATGTACATTTCTTGAATGTACACTGAAAATGTGTATGTTTTGATGTACATTTCTGGTATGTACAATGAAAAAGTGTATGTTTTGATGTACATTTCTTGTATGTACACTGAAAATGTGTATGTTTTGATGTACATTTCTGGTATGTACAATGAAAATGTGTATGTTTTGATGGACATTTCTTGAATGTACACTGAAAATGTGTATGTTTGGATGTACATTTCTTGAATGTACAATGAAAATGTGTATGTTTTGATGTACATTTCTGGTATATACAATGAAAATGTGTATGTTTTGATGTATATTTCTTGAATGTACACTGAAAATGTGTATGTTTTGATGTACATTTCTTGAATGTACAATGAAAATGTGTATGTTTTGATGTACATTTCTTGAATGTACAATGAAAATGTGTATGTTTTGATGTACATTTCTGGTATGTACAATGAAAATGTGTATGCTTTGATGTACATTTCTTGAATGTACAATGAAAATGTGTATGTTTTGATGTACATTTCTTGAATGTACACTGAAAATGTGTATGTTTTGATGTATATTTCTTGAATGTACAATGAAAAAGTGTATGTTTTGATGTATATTTCTTGAATGTACACTGAAAATGTGTATGTTTTGATGTACATTTCTGGTATGTACAATGAAAATGTGTATGTTTTGATGTAAATTTCTTGAATGTACAATGAAAATGTGTATGTATTGATGTACATTTCTTGAATGTACACTGAAAATGTGTATGTTTTGATGTACATTTCTGGTATGTACAACGAAAAAGTGTATGTTTTGATGTACATTTCTTGAATGTACAATGAAAATGTGTATGTTTTGATGTACATTTCTTGAATGTACACTGAAAATGTGTATGTTTTGATGTACATTTCTGGTATGTACAATGAAAAAGTGTATCTTTTGATGTACATTTCTTGAATGTACACTGAAGATGTGTATGTTTTGATGTACATTTCTTGAATGTACAATGATAATGTGTATGTTTTGATGTACATTTCTGGTATGTACAATGAAAAAGTGTATGTTTTGATGTATATTTCTTGAATGTACACTGAAAATCTGTATGTTTTGATGTACATTTCTTGTATATACAATGAAAATGTGTATGTTTTGATGTATATTTCTTGAATGTAAACTGAAAATGTGTATGTTTTGATGTACATTTCTTGAATGTACAATGAAAATGTGTATGTTTTGATGTACATTTCTTGTATATACCATGAAAATGTGTATGTTTTGATGTACATTTCTTGAATGTACAATGAAAATGTGTATGTTTTGATGTACATTTCTTGTATATACCATAAAAATGTGTATGTTTTGATGTATATTTCTTGAATGTATCCTGAAAATGTGTATGTTTTGATGTATCTTTCTTGAATGTACACTGAAAATGTGTATGTTTGGATGTACATTTCTTGAATGTACAACGAAAATGTGTATGTTTTGATGTACATTTCTGGTATATGCAATGAAAATGTGTATGTTTTGATGTATATTTCTTGAATGTACACTGAAAATGTGTATGTTTTGATGTACATTTCTTGAATGTACAATGAAAATGTGTATGTTTAGATGTACATTTCTTGAATGTACACTGAAAGTGTGTATGTTGTGATGTACATTTCTTGAATGTACAATGAAAATGTGTATGTTTTGATGTACATTTCTTGTATATACCATGAAAATGTGTATGCTTTCATGTACATTTCTTGAATGTACAATGAAAATGTGTATGTTTTGATGTACATTTCTTGTATATACCATGAAAATGTGTATGTTTTGATGTATATTTCTTGAATGTATCCTGAAAATGTGTATGTTTTGATGTATATTTCTTGAATGTACAATGAAAATGTGTATGTTTTGATGTACATTTCTTGAATGTACACTGAAAATGTGTATGTTTTGATGTACATTTCTTGAATGTACACTGAAAATGTGTATGTTTGGATGTACATTTCTTGAATGTACAATGAAAATGTGTATGTTTTGATGTACATTTGTGGTGTATACAATGAAAATGTGTATGTTTTCTTGTACATTTCTTGTATATACAATGAAAATGTGTATGTTTTGATGTACATTTCTGGTATATACAATGAAAATGTGTATGTTTTGATGTATATTTCTTGAATGTACAATGAAAAAGTGTATGTTTTGATGTATATTTCTCGAATGTACACTGAAAATGTGTATGTTTTGATGTACATTTCTGGTATGTACAATGAAAATGTGTATGTTTTGATGTACATTTCTTGAATGTACAATGAAAGTGTGTATGTTTTGATGTACATTTCTTGAATGTACACTGAAAATGTGTATGTTTTGATGTACATTTCTGGTATGTAAAACGAAAAAGTGTATGTTTTGATGTACATTTCTTGAATGTACAATGAAAATGTGTATGTTTTGATGTACATTTCTTGAATGTACACTGAAAATGTGTATGTTTTGATGTACATTTCTGGTACGTACAATGAAAAAGTGTATGTTTTGATGTACATTTCTTGTATGTACACTGAAAATGTGTATGTTTTGATGTACATTTCTGGTATGTACAATGAAAATGTGTATGTTTTGATGTACATTTCTTGAATGTACACTGAAAATGTGTATGTTTGGATGTACATTTCTTGAATGTACAATGAAAATGTGTATGTTTTGATGTACATTTCTGGTATATACAATGAAAATGTGTATGTTTTGATGTATATTTCTTGAATGTACACTGAAAATGTGTATGTTTTGATGTACATTTCTTGAATGTACAATGAAAATGTGTATGTTTTGATGTACATTTCTTGAATGTACAATGAAAATGTGTATGTTTTGATGTACATTTCTGGTATGTACAATGAAAATGTGTATGCTTTGATGTACATTTCTTGAATGTACAATGAAAATGTGTATGTTTTGATGTACATTTCTTGAATGTACACTGAAAATGTGTATGTTTTGATGTATATTTCTTGAATGTACAATGAAAAAGTGTATGTTTTGATGTATATTTCTTGAATGTACACTGAAAATGTGTATGTTTTGATGTATATTTCTTGAATGTACAATGAAAAAGTGTATGTTTTGATGTATATTTCTTGAATGTACACTGAAAATGTGTATGTTTTGATGTACATTTCTGGTATGTACAATGAAAATGTGTATGTTTTGATGTAAATTTCTTGAATGTACAATGAAAATGTGTATGTATTGATGTACATTTCTTGAATGTACACTGAAAATGTGTATGTTTTGATGTACATTTCTGGTATGTACAACGAAAAAGTGTATGTTTTGATGTACATTTCTTGAATGTACAATGAAAATGTGTATGTTTTGATGTACATTTCTTGAATGTACACTGAAAATGTGTATGTTTTGATGTACATTTCTGGTATGTACAATGAAAAAGTGTATCTTTTGATGTACATTTCTTGAATGTACACTGAAGATGTGTATGTTTTGATGTACATTTCTTGAATGTACAATGATAATGTGTATGTTTTGATGTACATTTCTGGTATGTACAATGAAAAAGTGTATGTTTTGATGTATATTTCTTGAATGTACACTGAAAATCTGTATGTTTTGATGTACATTTCTTGTATATACAATGAAAATGTGTATGTTTTGATGTATATTTCTTGAATGTAAACTGAAAATGTGTATGTTTTGATGTACATTTCTTGAATGTACAATGAAAATGTGTATGTTTTGATGTACATTTCTTGTATATACCATGAAAATGTGTATGTTTTGATGTACATTTCTTGAATGTACAATGAAAATGTGTATGTTTTGATGTACATTTCTTGTATATACCATAAAAATGTGTATGTTTTGATGTATATTTCTTGAATGTATCCTGAAAATGTGTATGTTTTGATGTATCTTTCTTGAATGTACACTGAAAATGTGTATGTTTGGATGTACATTTCTTGAATGTACAACGAAAATGTGTATGTTTTGATGTACATTTCTGGTATATGCAATGAAAATGTGTATGTTTTGATGTATATTTCTTGAATGTACACTGAAAATGTGTATGTTTTGATGTACATTTCTTGAATGTACAATGAAAATGTGTATGTTTAGATGTACATTTCTTGAATGTACACTGAAAGTGTGTATGTTGTGATGTACATTTCTTGAATGTACAATGAAAATGTGTATGTTTTGATGTACATTTCTTGTATATACCATGAAAATGTGTATGCTTTCATGTACATTTCTTGAATGTACAATGAAAATGTGTATGTTTTGATGTACATTTCTTGTATATACCATGAAAATGTGTATGTTTTGATGTATATTTCTTGAATGTATCCTGAAAATGTGTATGTTTTGATGTATATTTCTTGAATGTACAATGAAAATGTGTATGTTTTGATGTACATTTCTTGAATGTACACTGAAAATGTGTATGTTTTGATGTACATTTCTTGAATGTACACTGAAAATGTGTATGTTTGGATGTACATTTCTTGAATGTACAATGAAAATGTGTATGTTTTGATGTACATTTGTGGTGTATACAATGAAAATGTGTATGTTTTCTTGTACATTTCTTGTATATACAATGAAAATGTGTATGTTTTGATGTACATTTCTGGTATATACAATGAAAATGTGTATGTTTTGATGTATATTTCTTGAATGTACAATGAAAAAGTGTATGTTTTGATGTATATTTCTCGAATGTACACTGAAAATGTGTATGTTTTGATGTACATTTCTGGTATGTACAATGAAAATGTGTATGTTTTGATGTACATTTCTTGAATGTACAATGAAAGTGTGTATGTTTTGATGTACATTTCTTGAATGTACACTGAAAATGTGTATGTTTTGATGTACATTTCTGGTATGTAAAACGAAAAAGTGTATGTTTTGATGTACATTTCTTGAATGTACAATGAAAATGTGTATGTTTTGATGTACATTTCTTGAATGTACACTGAAAATGTGTATGTTTTGATGTACATTTCTGGTACGTACAATGAAAAAGTGTATGTTTTGATGTACATTTCTTGTATGTACACTGAAAATGTGTATGTTTTGATGTACATTTCTGGTATGTACAATGAAAATGTGTATGTTTTGATGTACATTTCTTGAATGTACACTGAAAATGTGTATGTTTGGATGTACATTTCTTGAATGTACAATGAAAATGTGTATGTTTTGATGTACATTTCTGGTATATACAATGAAAATGTGTATGTTTTGATGTATATTTCTTGAATGTACACTGAAAATGTGTATGTTTTGATGTACATTTCTTGAATGTACAATGAAAATGTGTATGTTTTGATGTACATTTCTTGAATGTACAATGAAAATGTGTATGTTTTGATGTACATTTCTGGTATGTACAATGAAAATGTGTATGCTTTGATGTACATTTCTTGAATGTACAATGAAAATGTGTATGTTTTGATGTACATTTCTTGAATGTACACTGAAAATGTGTATGTTTTGATGTATATTTCTTGAATGTACAATGAAAAAGTGTATGTTTTGATGTATATTTCTTGAATGTACACTGAAAATGTGTATGTTTTGATGTACATTTCTGGTATGTACAATGAAAATGTGTATGTTTTGATGTACATTTCTTGAATGTACAATGAAAATGTGTATGTATTGATGTACATTTCTTGAATGTACACTGAAAATGTGTATGTTTTGATGTACATTTCTGGTATGTACAACGAAAAAGTGTATGTTTTGATGGACATTTCTTGAATGTACAATGAAAATGTGTATGTTTTGATGTACATTTCTTGAATGTACACTGAAAATGTGTATGTTTTGATGTACATTTCTGGTATGTACAATGAAAAAGTGTATCTTTTGATGTACATTTCTTGAATGTACACTGAAGATGTGTATGTTGTGATGTACATTTCTTGAATGTACAATGATAATGTGTATGTTTTGATGTACATTTCTGGTATGTACAATGAAAAAGTGTATGTTTTGATGTATATTTCTTGAATGTACACTGAAAATCTGTATGTTTTGATGTACATTTCTTGTATATACAATGAAAATGTGTATGTTTTGATGTATATTTCTTGAATGTAAACTGAAAATGTGTATGTTTTGATGTACATTTCTTGAATGTACAATGAAAATGTGTATGTTTTGATGTACATTTCTTGTATATACCATGAAAATGTGTATGTTTTGATGTACATTTCTTGAATGTACAATGAAAATGTGTATGTTTTGATGTACATTTCTTGTATATACCATAAAAATGTGTATGTTTTGATGTATATTTCTTGAATGTATCCTGAAAATGTATATGTTTTGATGTATCTTTCTTGAATGTACACTGAAAATGTGTATGTTTGGATGTACATTTCTTGAATGTACAACGAAAATGTGTATGTTTTGATGTACATTTCTGGTATATGCAATGAAAATGTGTACGTTTTGATGTATATTTCTTGAATGTACACTGAAAATGTGTATGTTTTGATGTACATTTCTTGAATGTACAATGAAAATGTGTATGTTTTGATGTACATTTCTTGAATGTACACTGAAAGTGTGTATGTTGTGATGTACATTTCTTGAATGTACAATGAAAATGTGTATGTTTTGATGTACATTTCTTGTATATACCATGAAAATGTGTATGCTTTCATGTACATTTCTTGAATGTACAATGAAAATGTGTATGTTTTGATGTACATTTCTTGTATATACCATGAAAATGTGTATGTTTTGATGTATATTTCTTGAATGTATCCTGAAAATGTGTATGTTTTGATGTATATTTCTTGAATGTACACTGAAAATGTGTATGTTTGGATGTACGTTTCTTGAATGTACAATGAAAATGTGTATATTTTGATGTACATTTCTGGTATATACAATGAAAATGTGTATGTTTTGATGTATATTTCTTGAATGTACACTGAAAATGTGTAAGTTTTGATGTACATTTCTTGAATGTACAATGAAAGTGTGTATGCTTTGATGTACATTTCTTGAATGTACAATGAAAATGTGTATGTTTTGATGTACATTTCTTGAATGTACAATGAAAATGTGTATGTTTTGATGTACATTTCTTGAATGTACACTGAAAATGTGTATGTTTTGATGTACATTTCTTGAATGTACAATGAAAATGTGTATGTTTTGATGTACATTTCTTGAATGTACAATGAAAATGTGTATGTTTTGATGTACATTTCTTGAATGTACACTGAAAATGTGTATGTTTGGATGTACATTTCTTGAATGTACAATGAAAATGTGTATGTTTTGATGTACATTTCTGGTATATACAATGAAAATGTGTATGTTTTGATGTATATTTCTTGAATGTACACTGAAAATGTGTATGTTTTGATGTACATTTCTTGAATGTACAATGAAAATGTGTATGTTTTGATGTACATTTCTTGAATGTACAATGAAAATGTGTATGTTTTGATGTACATTTCTGGTATGTACAATGAAAAAGTGTATGTTTTGATGTACATTTCTTGAATGTACAATGAAAATGTGTATGTTTTGATGTACATTTCTTGAATGTACAATGAAAATGTGTATGTTTTGATGTATATTTCTTGAATGTACAATGAAAAAGTGTATGTTTTGATGTATATTTCTTGAATGTACACTGAAAATGTGTATGTTTTGATGTACATTTCTGGTATGTACAATGAAAATGTGTATGTTTTGATGTACATTTCTTGAATGTACAATGAAAATGTGTATGTTTTGATGTACATTTCTTGAATGTACACTGAAAATGTGTATGTTTTGATGTATATTTCTTGAATGTACAATGAAAAAGTGTATGTTTTGATGTATATTTCTTGAATGTACACTGAAAATGTGTATGTTTTGATGTACATTTCTGGTATGTACAATGAAAATGTGTATGTTTTGATGTACATTTCTTGAATGTACAATGAAAATGTGTGTTTTGATGTACATTTCTTGAATGTACACTGAAAATGTGTATGTTTTGATGTACATTTCTGGTATGTACAACGAAAAAGTGTATGTTTTGATGTACATTTCTTGAATGTACAATGAAAATGTGTATGTTTTGATGTACATTTCTTGAATGTACACTGAAAATGTGTATGTTTTGATGTACATTTCTTGAATGTACAATGAAAATGTGTATGTTTTGATGTACATTTCTTGTATATACCATGAAAATGTGTATGTTTTGATGTACATTTCTTGAATGTACAATGAAAATGTGTATGTTTTGATGTACATTTCTTGTATATACCATAAAAATGTGTATGTTTTGATGTATATTTCTTGAATGTATCCTGAAAATGTGTATGGTTTGATGTATATTTCTTGAATGTACACTGAAAATGTGTATGTTTGGATGTACATTTCTTGAATGTACAACGAAAATGTGTATGTTTTGATGTACATTTCTGCTATATGCAATGAAAATGTGTATGTTTTGATGTATATTTCTTGAATGTACACTGAAAATGTGTATGTTTTGATGTATATTTCTTGAATGTACACTGAAAATGTGTATGTTTTGATGTACATTTCTGGTATGTACAATGAAAATGTGTATGTTTTGATGTACATTTCTTGAATGTACAATGAAAATGTGTATGTTTTGATGTACATTTCTTGAATGTACACTGAAAATGTGTATGTTTTGATGTACATTTCTTGAATGTACAATGAAAATGTGTATGCTTTGATGTATATTTCTTGAATGTACACTGAAAATTTGTATGTTGTGATGTACATTTCTTGAATGTACAATGAAAATGTGTATGTTTTGATGTACATTTCTTGTATATACCATGAAAATGTGTATGCTTTGATGTACATTTCTTGAATGTACAATGAAAATGTGTATGTTTTGATGTACATTTCTTGTATATACCATGAAAATGTGTATGTTTTGATGTATATTTCTTGAATGTATCCTGAAAATGTGTATGTTTTGATGTATATTTCTTGAATGTACACTGAAAATGTGTATGTTTGGATGTACGTTTCTTGAATGTACAATGAAAATGTGTATATTTTGATGTACATTTCTGGTATATACAATGAAAATGTGTATGTTTTGATGTATATTTCTTGAATGTACACTGAAAATGTGTAAGTTTTGATGTACATTTCTTGAATGTACAATGAAAATGTGTATGCTTTGATGTACATTTCTTGAATGTACAATGAAAATGTGTATGTTTTGATGTACATTTCTTGAATGTACACTGAAAATGTGTATGTTTTGATGTACATTTCTTGAATGTACAATGAAAATGTGTATGTTTTGATGTACATTTCTTGAATGTACAATGAAAATGTGTATGTTTTGATGTACATTTCTTGAATGTACACTGAAAATGTGTATGTTTGGATGTACATTTCTTGAATGTACAATGAAAATGTGTATGTTTTGATGTACATTTCTGGTATATACAATGAAAATGTGTATGTTTTGATGTATATTTCTTGAATGTACACTGAAAATGTGTATGTTTTGATGTACATTTCTTGAATGTACAATGAAAATGTGTATGTTTTGATGTACATTTCTTGAATGTACACTGAAAGTGTGTATGTTGTGATGTACATTTCTTGAATGTACAATGAAAATGTGTATGTTTTGATGTACATTTCTTGTATATACCATGAAAATGTGTATGCTTTCATGTACATTTCTTGAATGTACAATGAAAATGTGTATGTTTTGATGTACATTTCTTGTATATACCATGAAAATGTGTATGTTTTGATGTATATTTCTTGAATGTATCCTGAAAATGTGTATGTTTTGATGTATATTTCTTGAATGTACACTGAAAATGTGTATGTTTGGATGTACGTTTCTTGAATGTACAATGAAAATGTGTATATTTTGATGTACATTTCTGGTATATACAATGAAAATGTGTATGTTTTGATGTATATTTCTTGAATGTACACTGAAAATGTGTAAGTTTTGATGTACATTTCTTGAATGTACAATGAAAGTGTGTATGCTTTGATGTACATTTCTTGAATGTACAATGAAAATGTGTATGTTTTGATGTACATTTCTTGAATGTACAATGAAAATGTGTATGTTTTGATGTACATTTCTTGAATGTACACTGAAAATGTGTATGTTTTGATGTACATTTCTTGAATGTACAATGAAAATGTGTATGTTTTGATGTACATTTCTTGAATGTACAATGAAAATGTGTATGTTTTGATGTACATTTCTTGAATGTACACTGAAAATGTGTATGTTTGGATGTACATTTCTTGAATGTACAATGAAAATGTGTATGTTTTGATGTACATTTCTGGTATATACAATGAAAATGTGTATGTTTTGATGTATATTTCTTGAATGTACACTGAAAATGTGTATGTTTTGATGTACATTTCTTGAATGTACAATGAAAATGTGTATGTTTTGATGTACATTTCTTGAATGTACAATGAAAATGTGTATGTTTTGATGTACATTTCTGGTATGTACAATGAAAAAGTGTATGTTTTGATGTACATTTCTTGAATGTACAATGAAAATGTGTATGTTTTGATGTACATTTCTTGAATGTACAATGAAAATGTGTATGTTTTGATGTATATTTCTTGAATGTACAATGAAAAAGTGTATGTTTTGATGTATATTTCTTGAATGTACACTGAAAATGTGTATGTTTTGATGTACATTTCTGGTATGTACAATGAAAATGTGTATGTTTTGATGTACATTTCTTGAATGTACAATGAAAATGTGTATGTTTTGATGTACATTTCTTGAATGTACACTGAAAATGTGTATGTTTTGATGTATATTTCTTGAATGTACAATGAAAAAGTGTATGTTTTGATGTATATTTCTTGAATGTACACTGAAAATGTGTATGTTTTGATGTACATTTCTGGTATGTACAATGAAAATGTGTATGTTTTGATGTACATTTCTTGAATGTACAATGAAAATGTGTGTTTTGATGTACATTTCTTGAATGTACACTGAAAATGTGTATGTTTTGATGTACATTTCTGGTATGTACAACGAAAAAGTGTATGTTTTGATGTACATTTCTTGAATGTACAATGAAAATGTGTATGTTTTGATGTACATTTCTTGAATGTACACTGAAAATGTGTATGTTTTGATGTACATTTCTTGAATGTACAATGAAAATGTGTATGTTTTGATGTACATTTCTTGTATATACCATGAAAATGTGTATGTTTTGATGTACATTTCTTGAATGTACAATGAAAATGTGTATGTTTTGATGTACATTTCTTGTATATACCATAAAAATGTGTATGTTTTGATGTATATTTCTTGAATGTATCCTGAAAATGTGTATGGTTTGATGTATATTTCTTGAATGTACACTGAAAATGTGTATGTTTGGATGTACATTTCTTGAATGTACAACGAAAATGTGTATGTTTTGATGTACATTTCTGCTATATGCAATGAAAATGTGTATGTTTTGATGTATATTTCTTGAATGTACACTGAAAATGTGTATGTTTTGATGTATATTTCTTGAATGTACACTGAAAATGTGTATGTTTTGATGTACATTTCTGGTATGTACAATGAAAATGTGTATGTTTTGATGTACATTTCTTGAATGTACAATGAAAATGTGTATGTTTTGATGTACATTTCTTGAATGTACACTGAAAATGTGTATGTTTTGATGTACATTTCTTGAATGTACAATGAAAATGTGTATGCTTTGATGTATATTTCTTGAATGTACACTGAAAATTTGTATGTTGTGATGTACATTTCTTGAATGTACAATGAAAATGTGTATGTTTTGATGTACATTTCTTGTATATACCATGAAAATGTGTATGCTTTGATGTACATTTCTTGAATGTACAATGAAAATGTGTATGTTTTGATGTACATTTCTTGTATATACCATGAAAATGTGTATGTTTTGATGTATATTTCTTGAATGTATCCTGAAAATGTGTATGTTTTGATGTATATTTCTTGAATGTACACTGAAAATGTGTATGTTTGGATGTACGTTTCTTGAATGTACAATGAAAATGTGTATATTTTGATGTACATTTCTGGTATATACAATGAAAATGTGTATGTTTTGATGTATATTTCTTGAATGTACACTGAAAATGTGTAAGTTTTGATGTACATTTCTTGAATGTACAATGAAAATGTGTATGCTTTGATGTACATTTCTTGAATGTACAATGAAAATGTGTATGTTTTGATGTACATTTCTTGAATGTACACTGAAAATGTGTATGTTTTGATGTACATTTCTTGAATGTACAATGAAAATGTGTATGTTTTGATGTATATTTCTTGAATGTACAATGAAAATGTGTATGTTTTGATGTACATTTCTTGAATGTACACTGAAAATGTGTATGTTTGGATGTACATTTCTTGAATGTACAATGAAAATGTGTATGTTTTGATGTACATTTCTGGTATATACAATGAAAATGTGTATGTTTTGATGTATATTTCTTGAATGTACACTGAAAATGTGTATGTTTTGATGTACATTTCTTGAATGTACAATGAAAATGTGTATGTTTTGATGTACAGTTCTTGAATGTACAATGAAAATGTGTATGTTTTGATGTACATTTCTGGTATGTACAATGAAAAAGTGTATGTTTTGATGTACATTTCTTGAATGTACAATGAAAATGTGTATGTTTTGATGTACATTTCTTGAATGTACAATGAAAATGTGTATGTTTTGATGTATATTTCTTGAATGTACAATGAAAAAGTGTATGTTTTGATGTATATTTCTTGAATGTACACTGAAAATGTGTATGTTTTGATGTACATTTCTGGTATGTACAATGAAAATGTGTATGTTTTGATGTACATTTCTTGAATGTACAATGAAAATGTGTATGTTTTGATGTACATTTCTTGAATGTACACTGAAAATGTGTATGTTTTGATGTATATTTCTTGAATGTACAATGAAAAAGTGTATGTTTTGATGTATATTTCTTGAATGTACACTGAAAATGTGTATGTTTTGATGTACATTTCTGGTATGTACAATGAAAATGTGTATGTTTTGATGTACATTTCTTGAATGTACAATGAAAATGTGTATGTTTTGATGTACATTTCTTGAATGTACACTGAAAATGTGTATGTTTTGATGTACATTTCTGGTATGTAAAACGAAAAAGTGTATGTTTTGATGTACATATCTTGAATGTACAATGAAAATGTGTATGTTTTGATGTACATTTCTGGTATGTACAACGAAAAAGTGTATGTTTTGATGTACATTTCTTGAATGTACAATGAAAATGTGTATGTTTTAATGTACATTTCTTGAATGTACACTGAAAATGTGTATGTTTTGATGTATATTTCTGGTATGTACAATGAAAAAGTGTATCTTTTGATGTACATTTCTTGAATGTACACTGAAAATGTGTATGTTTGGATGTACAATTCTTGAATGTACAATGAAA
Organism: Tenodera sinensis; assembly: GCA_030765045.1. NCBI lineage: Eukaryota > Metazoa > Arthropoda > Insecta > Mantodea > Mantidae > Tenodera > Tenodera sinensis. The sequence goes on from JAUKNM010000095.1 coordinate 1,253,341, forward strand.
ATGTGTATGTTCTGATGTACATTTCTGGTATATACAATGAAAATGTGTATGTTTTGATGTACATTTCTGGTATATACAATGAAAATGTGTATGTTTTGATGTATATTTCTTGAATGTACACTGAAAATGTGTATGTTTTGAAGTACATTTCTTGAATGTACAATGAAAATGTGTATGTTTTGATGTACGTTTCTTGAATGTACAATGAAAATGTGTATGTTTTGATGTACATTTCTTGAATGTACACTGAAAATGTGTATGTTTTGATGTACATTTCTTGAATGTACACTGAAAATGTGTATGTTTGGATGTACATTTCTTGAATGTACAATGAAAATGTGTATGTTTTGATGTACATTTGTGGTGTATACAATGAAAATGTGTATGTTTTGTTGTACATTTCTTGTATATACAATGAAAATGTGTATGTTTTGATGTACATTTCTTGAATGTACACTGAAAATGTGTATGTTTGGATGTACATTTCTTGAATGTACAATGAAAATGTGTATGTTTTGATGTACATTTCTGGTATATACAATGAAAATGTGTATGTTTTGATGTATATTTCTTGAATGTACACTGAAAATGTGTATGTTTTGATGTACATTTCTTGAATGTACAATGAAAATGTGTATGCTTTGATGTACATTTCTTGAATGTACAATGAAAATGTGTATGTTTTGATGTACATTTCTTGAATGTACAATGAAAATGTGTATGTTTTGATGTACATTTCTTGAATGAACACTGAAAATGTGTATGTTTTGATGTACATTTCTTGAATGTACACTGAAAATGTGTATGTTTTGATGTACATTTCTTGAATGTACAATGAAAATGTGTATGTTTTGATGTATATTTCTTGAATGTACACTGAAAATGTGTATGTTTTGATGTACATTTCTTGAATGTACAATGAAAATGTGTATGCTTTGATGTACATTTCTTGAATGTACAATGAAAATGTGTATGTTTTGATGTACATTTCTTGAATGTACAATGAAAATGTGTATGTTTTGATGTACATTTCTTGAATGTACAATGAAAATGTGTATGTTTTGATGTACATTTCTTGAATGTACACTGAAAATGTGTATGTTTGGATGTACATTTCTTGAATGTACAATGAAAATGTGTATGTTTTGATGTACATTTCTGGTATATACAATGAAAATGTGTATGTTTTGATGTATATTTCTTGAATGTACAATGAAAATGTGTATGTTTTGATGTACATTTCTTGAATGTACAATGAAAATGTGTATGTTTTGATGTACATTTCTGGTATGTACAATGAAAAAGTGTATGTTTTGATGTACATTTCTTGAATGTACAATGAAAATGTGTATGTTTTGATGTACATTTCTTGAATGTACAATGAAAATGTGTATGTTTTGATGTATATTTCTTGAATGTACAATGAAAAAGTGTATGTTTTGATGTATATTTCTTGAATGTACACTGAAAATGTGTATGTTTTGATGTACATTTCTGGTATGTACGATGAAAATGTGTATGTTTTGATGTACATTTCTTGAATGTACAATGAAAATGTGTATGTTTTGATGTACATTTCTTTAATGTACACTGAAAATGTGTATGTTTTGATGTATATTTCTTGAATGTACAATGAAAAAGTGTATGTTTTGATGTATATTTCTTGAATGTACACTGAAAATGTGTATGTTTTGATGTACATTTCTGGTATGTACAATGAAATTGTGTATGTTTTGATGTACATTTCTTGAATGTACAATGAAAATGTGTATGTTTTGATGTACATTTCTTGAAGGTACACTGAAAATGTGTATGTTTTGATGTACATTTCTTGAATGTACAATGAAAATGTGTATGTTTTGATGTACATTTCTTGAATGTACACTGAAAATGTGTATGTTTGGATGTACATTTCTTGAATGTACAATGAAAATGTGTATGTTTTGATGTACATTTCTGGTATATACAATGAAAATGTGTATGTTTTGATGTACATTTCTTGAATGTACAATGAAAATGTGTATGTTTTGATGTACATTTCTTGAATGTACAATGAAAATGTGTATGTTTTGATGTACATTTCTGGTATGTACAATGAAAAAGTGTATGTTTTGATGTACATTTCTTGAATGTACAATGAAAATGTGTATGTTTTGATGTACATTTCTTGAATGTACAATGAAAATGTGTATGTTTGGATGTATATTTCTTGAATGTACAATGAAAAAGTGTATGTTTTGATGTATATTTCTTGAATGTACACTGAAAATGTGTATGTTTTGATGTACATTTCTTGAATGTACAATGAAAATGTGTATGTTTTGATGTACATTTCTTGAATGTACAATGAAAATGTGTATGTTTTGATGTACATTTCTGGTATGTACAATGAAAAAGTGTATGTTTTGATGTACATTTCTTGAATGTACAATGAAAATGTGTATGTTTTGATGTACATTTCTTGAATGTACAATGAAAATGTGTATGTTTTGATGTATATTTCTTGAATGTACAATGAAAAAGTGTATGTTTTGATGTATATTTCTTGAATGTACACTGAAAATGTGTATGTTTTGATGTACATTTCTGGTATGTACAATGAAAATGTGTATGTTTTGATGTACATTTCTTGAATGTACAATGAAAACGTGTATGTTTTGATGTACATTTCTTGAATGTACACTGAAAATGTGTATGTTTTGATGTATATTTCTTGAATGTACAATGAAAAAGTGTATGTTTTGATGTATATTTCTTGAATGTACACTGAAAATGTGTATGTTTTGATGTACATTTCTGGTATGTACAATGAAAATGTGTATGTTTTGATGTACATTTCTTGAATGTACAATGAAAATGTGTGTTTTGATGTACATTTCTTGAATGTACACTGAAAATGTGTATGTTTTGATGTACATTTCTGGTATGTACAACGAAAAAGTGTATGTTTTGATGTACATTTCTTGAATGTACAATGAAAATGTGTATGTTTTGATGTACATTTCTTGAATGTACACTGAAAATGTGTATGTTTTGATGTACATTTCTTGAATGTACAATGAAAATGTGTATGTTTTGATGTACATTTCTTGTATATACCATGAAAATGTGTATGTTTTGATGTACATTTCTTGAATGTACAATGAAAATGTGTATGTTTTGATGTACATTTCTTGTATATACCATAAAAATGTGTATGTTTTGATGTATATTTCTTGAATGTATCCTGAAAATGTGTATGGTTTGATGTATATTTCTTGAATGTACACTGAAAATGTGTATGTTTGGATGTACATTTCTTGAATGTACAACGAAAATGTGTATGTTTTGATGTACATTTCTGCTATATGCAATGAAAATGTGTATGTTTTGATGTATATTTCTTGAATGTACACTGAAAATGTGTATGTTTTGATGTATATTTCTTGAATGTACACTGAAAATGTGTATGTTTTGATGTACATTTCTGGTATGTACAATGAAATTGTGTATGTTTTGATGTACATTTCTTGAATGTACAATGAAAATGTGTATATTTTGATGTACATTTCTGGTATATACAATGAAAATGTGTATGTTTTGATGTATATTTCTTGAACGTACACTGAAAATGTGTAAGTTTTGATGTACATTTCTTGAATGTACAATGAAAATGTGTATGCTTTGATGTACATTTCTTGAATGTACAATGAAAATGTGTATGTTTTGATGTACATTTCTTGAATGTACAATGAAAATGTGTATGTTTTGATGTACATTTCTTGAATGTACACTGAAAATGTGTATGTTTTGATGTACATTTCTTGAATGTACAATGAAAATGTGTATGTTTTGATGTACATTTCTTGAATGTACAATGAAAATGTGTATGTTTTGATGTACATTTCTTGAATGTACACTGAAAATGTGTATGTTTGGATGTACATTTCTTGAATGTACAATGAAAATGTGTATGTTTTGATGTACATTTCTGGTATATACAATGAAAATGTGTATGTTTTGATGTACATTTCTTGAATGTACACTGAAAATGTGTATGTTTTGATGTACATTTCTTGAATGTACAATGAAAATGTGTATGTTTTGATGTACATTTCTTGAATGTACAATGAAAATGTGTATGTTTTGATGTACATTTCTGGTATGTACAATGAAAAAGTGTATGTTTTGATGTACATTTCTTGAATGTACAATGAAAATGTGTATGTTTTGATGTACATTTCTTGAATGTACAATGAAAATGTGTATGTTTTGATGTATATTTCTTGAATGTACAATGAAAAAGTGTATGTTTTGATGTATATTTCTTGAATGTACACTGAAAATGTGTATGTTTTGATGTACATTTCTGGTATGTACAATGAAAATGTGTATGTTTTGATGTACATTTCTTGAATGTACAATGAAAATGTGTATGTTTTGATGTACATTTCTTGAATGTACACTGAAAATGTGTATGTTTTGATGTATATTTCTTGAATGTACAATGAAAAAGTGTATGTTTTGATGTATATTTCTTGAATGTACACTGAAAATGTGTATGTTTTGATGTACATTTCTGGTATGTACAATGAAAATGTGTATGTTTTGATGTACATTTCTTGAATGTACAATGAAAATGTGTATGTTTTGATGTACATTTCTTGAATGTACACTGAAAATGTGTATGTTTTGATGTACATTTCTGGTATGTAAAACGAAAAAGTGTATGTTTTGATGTACATATCTTGAATGTACAATGAAAATGTGTATGTTTTGATGTACATTTCTGGTATGTACAACGAAAAAGTGTATGTTTTGATGTACATTTCTTGAATGTACAATGAAAATGTGTATGTTTTGATGTACATATCTTGAATGTACACTGAAAATGTGTATGTTTTGATGTACATTTCTGGTATGTACAATGAAAAAGTGTATCTTTTGATGTACATTTCTTGAATGTACACTGAAAATGTGTATGTTTGGATGTACATTTCTTGAATGTACAATGAAAATGTGTATGTTTGGATGTACATTTCTGGTATATACAATGAAAATGTGTATGTTTTGATGTACATTTCTGGTATATACAATGAAAATGTGTATGTTTTGATGTATATTTCTTGAATGTACACTGAAAATGTGTATGTTTTGATGTACATTTCTTGAATGTACAATGAAAATGTGTATGTTTTGATGTACGTTTCTTGAATGTACAATGAAAATGTGTATGTTTTGATGTACATTTCTTGAATGTACACTGAAAATGTGTATGTTTTGATGTACATTTCTTGAATGTACACTGAAAATGTGTATGTTTGGATGTACATTTCTTGAATGTACAATGAAAATGTGTATGTTTTGATGTACATTTGTGGTGTATACAATGAAAATGTGTATGTTTTCTTGTACATTTCTTGTATATACAATGAAAATGTGTATGTTTTGATGTACATTTCTTGAATGTACACTGAAAATGTGTATGTTTGGATGTACATTTCTTGAATGTACAATGAAAATGTGTATGTTTTGATGTACATTTCTGGTATATACAATGAAAATGTGTATGTTTTGATGTATATTTCTTGAATGTACACTGAAAATGTGTATGTTTTGATGTACATTTCTTGAATGTACAATGAAAATGTGTATGCTTTGATGTACATTTCTTGAATGTACAATGAAAATGTGTATGTTTTGATGTACATTTCTTGAATGTACAATGAAAATGTGTATGTTTTGATGTACATTTCTTGAATGAACACTGAAAATGTGTATGTTTTGATGTACATTTCTTGAATGTACACTGAAAATGTGTATGTTTTGATGTACATTTCTTGAATGTACAATGAAAATGTGTATGTTTTGATGTATATTTCTTGAATGTACACTGAAAATGTGTATGTTTTGATGTACATTTCTTGAATGTACAATGAAAATGTGTATGCTTTGATGTACATTTCTTGAATGTACAATGAAAATGTGTATGTTTTGATGTACATTTCTTGAATGTACAATGAAAATGTGTATGTTTTGATGTACATTTCTTGAATGTACAATGAAAATGTGTATGTTTTGATGTACATTTCTTGAATGTACACTGAAAATGTGTATGTTTGGATGTACATTTCTTGAATGTACAATGAAAATGTGTATGTTTTGATGTACATTTCTGGTATATACAATGAAAATGTGTATGTTTTGATGTATATTTCTTGAATGTACAATGAAAATGTGTATGTTTCGATGTACATTTCTTGAATGTACAATGAAAATGTGTATGTTTTGATGTACATTTCTGGTATGTACAATGAAAAAGTGTATGTTTTGATGTACATTTCTTGAATGTACAATGAAAATGTGTATGTTTTGATGTACATTTCTTGAATGTACAATGAAAATGTGTATGTTTTGATGTATATTTCTTGAATGTACAATGAAAAAGTGTATGTTTTAATGTATATTTCTTGAATGTACACTGAAAATGTGTATGTTTTGATGTACATTTCTGGTATGTACAATGAAAATGTGTATGTTTTGATGTACATTTCTTGAATGTACAATGAAAATGTGTATGTTTTGATGTACATTTCTTGAATGTACACTGAAAATGTGTATGTTTTGATGTATATTTCTTGAATGTACAATGAAAAAGTGTATGTTTTGATGTATATTTCTTGAATGTACACTGAAAATGTGTATGTTTTGATGTACATTTCTGGTATGTACAATGAAAATGTGTATGTTTTGATGTACATTTCTTGAATGTACAATGAAAATGTGTATGTTTTGATGTACATTTCTTGAATGTACACTGAAAATGTGTATGTTTTGATGTACATTTCTGGTATGTACAACGAAAAAGTGTGTGTTTTGATGTACATTTCTTGAATGTACAATGAAAATGTGTATGTTTTGATGTACATTTCTTGAATGTACACTGAAAATGTGTATGTTTTGATGTACATTTCTGGTATGTACAATGAAAAAGTGTATGTTTTGATGTACATTTCTTAAATGTACAATGAAAATGTGTATGTTTTGATGTACATTTCTTGAATCTACAATGAAAATGTGTATGTTTTGATGTATATTTCTTGAATGTACACTGAAAATGTGTATGTTTTGATGTACATTTCTTGAATGTACAATGAAAATGTGTATGCTTTGATGTATATTTCTTGAATGTACACTGAAAATGTGTATGTTGTGATGTACATTCCTTGAATGTACAATGAAAATGTGTATGTTTTGATGTACATTTCTTGTATATACCATGAAAATGTGTATGCTTTGATGTACATTTCTTGAATGTACAATGAAAATGTGTATGTTTTGATGTACATTTCTTGTATATACCATGAAAATGTGTATGTTTTGATGTATATTTCTTGAATGTATCCTGAAAATGTGTATGTTTTGTTGTATATTTCTTGAATGTACACTGAAAATGTGTATGTTTGGATGTACGTTTCTTGAATGTACAATGAAAATGTGTATATTTTGATGTACATTTCTGGTATATACAATGAAAATGTGTATGTTTTGATGTATATTTCTTGAATGTACACTGAAAATGTGTAAGTTTTGATGTACATTTCTTGAATGTACAATGAAAATGTGTATGCTTTGATGTACATTTCTTGAATGTACAATGAAAATGTGTATGTTTTGATGTACATTTCTTGAATGTACAATGAAAATGTGTATGTTTTGATGTACATTTCTTGAATGTACACTGAAAATGTGTATGTTTTGATGTACATTTCTTGAATGTACAATGAAAATGTGTATGTTTTGATGTACATTTCTTGAATGTACAATGAAAATGTGTATGTTTTGATGTACATTTCTTAAATGTACACTGAAAATGTGTATGTTTGGATGTACATTTCTTGAATGTACAATGAAAATGTGTATGTTTTGATGTACATTTCTGGTATATACAATGAAAATGTGTATGTTTTGATGTATATTTCTTGAATGTACACTGAAAATGTGTATGTTTTGATGTACATTTCTTGAATGTACAATGAAAATGTGTATGTTTTGATGTACATTTCTTGAATGTACAATGAAAATGTGTATGTTTTGATGTACATTTCTGGTATGTACAATGAAAAAGTGTATGTTTTGATGTACATTTCTTGAATGTACAACGAAAATGTGTATGTTTTGATGTACATTTCTTGAATGTACAATGAAAATGTGTATGTTTTGATGTATATTTCTTGAATGTACAATGAAAAAGTGTATGTTTTGATGTATATTTCTTGAATGTACACTGAAAATGTGTATGTTTTGATGTACATTTCTGGTATGTACAATGAAAATGTGTATGTTTTGATGTACATTTCTTGAATGTACAATGAAAATGTGTATGTTTTGATGTACATTTCTTGAATGTACACTGAAAATGTGTATGTTTTGATGTATATTTCTTGAATGTACAATGAAAAAGTGTATGTTTTGATGTATATTTCTTGAATGTACACTGAAAATGTGTATGTTTTGATGTACATTTCTGGTATGTACAATGAAAATGTGTATGTTTTGATGTACATTTCTTGAATGTACAATGAAAATGTGTATGTTTTGATGTACATTTCTTGAATGTACACTGAAAATGTGTATGTTTTGATGTACATTTCTGGTATGTACAACGAAAAAGTGTATGTTTTGATGTACATTTCTTGAATGTACAATGAAAATGTGTATGTTTTGATGTACATTTCTTGAATGTACACTGAAAATGTGTATGTTTTGATGTACATTTCTGGTATGTACAATGAAAAAGTGTATGTTTTGATGTACATTTCTTGAATGTACACTGAAAATGTGTATGTTTTGATGTACATTTCTTGAATGTACAATGATAATGTGTATGTTTTGATGTACATTTCTGGTATGTACAATGAAAAAGTGTATGTTTTGATGTATATTTCTTGAATGTACACTGAAAATGTGTATGTTTTGATGTACATTTCTTGTATATACAATGAAAATGTGTGTTTTGATGTATATTTCTTGAATGTACACTGAAAATGTGTATGTTTTGATGTACATTTCTTGAATGTACAATGAAAATGTGTATGTTTTGATGTACATTTCTTGTATATACCATGAAAATGTGTATGTTTCGATGTACATTTCTTGAATGTACAATGAAAATGTGTATGTTTTGATGTACATTTCTGGTATATACCATAAAAATGTGTATGTTTTGATGTATATTTCTTGAATGTATCCTGAAAATGTGTATGTTTTGATGTATATTTCTTGAATGTACACTGAAAATTTGTATGTTTGGATGTACATTTCTTGAATGTACAACGAAAATGTGTATGTTTTGATGTACATTTCTGGTATATGCAATGAAAATGTGTATGTTTTGATGTATATTTCTTGAATGTACACTGAAAATGTGTATGTTTTGATGTACATTTCTTTAATGTACAATGAAAATGTGTATGTTTTGATGTACATTTCTTGAATGTACACTGAAAATGTGTATGTTGTGATGTACATTTCTTGAATGTACAATGAAAATGTGTATGTTTTGATGTACATTTCTTGTATATACCATGAAAATGTGTATGCTTTGATGTACATTTCTTGAATGTACAATGAAAATGTGTATGTTTTGATGTACATTTCTTGTATATACCATGAAAATGTGTATGTTTTGATGTATATTTCTTGAATGTATCCTGAAAATGTGTATGTTTTGATGTATATTTCTTGAATGTACACTGAAAATGTGTATGTTTGGATGTACGTTTCTTGAATGTACAATGAAAATGTGTATATTTTGATGTACATTTCTGGTATATACAATGAAAATGTGTATGTTTTGATGTATATTTCTTGAATGTACACTGAAAATGTGTAAGTTTTGATGCACATTTCTTGAATGTACAATGAAAATGTGTATGCTTTGATGTACATTTCTTGAATGTACAATGAAAATGTGTATGTTTTGATGTACATTTCTTGAATGCACAATGAAAATGTGTATGTTTTGATGTACATTTCTTGAATGTACACTGAAAATGTGTATGTTTTGATGTACATTTCTTGAATGTACAATGAAAATGTGTATGTTTTGATGTACATTTCTTGAATGTACAATGAAAATGTGTATGTTTTGATGTACATTTCTTGAATGTACACTGAAAATGTGTATGTTTGGATGTACATTTCTTGAATGTACAATGAAAATGTGTATGTTTTGATGTACATTTCTGGTATATACAATGAAAATGTGTATGTTTTGATGTATATTTCTTTAATGTACACTGAAAATGTGTATGTTTTGATGTACATTTCTTGAATGTACAATGAAAATGTGTATGTTTTGATGTACATTTCTTGAATGTACAATGAAAATGTGTATGTTTTGATGTACATTTCTGGTATGTACAATGAAAAAGTGTATGTTTTGATGTACATTTCTTGAATGTACAATGAAAATGTGTATGTTTTGATGTACATTTCTTGAATGTACAATGAAAATGTGTATGTTTTGATGTATATTTCTTGAATGTACAATGAAAAAGTGTATGTTTTGATGTATATTTCTTGAATGTACACTGAAAATGTGTATGTTTTGATGTACATTTCTGGTATGTACAATGAAAATGTGTGTGTTTTGATGTACATTTCTTGAATGTACAATGAAAATGTGTATGTTTTGATGTACATTTCTTGAATGTACACTGAAAATGTGTATGTTTTGATGTATATTTCTTGAATGTACAATGAAAAAGTGTATGTTTTGATGTATATTTCTTGAATGTACACTGAAAATGTGTATGTTTTGATGTACATTTCTGGTATGTACAATGAAAATGTGTATGTTTTGATGTACATTTCTTGAATGTACAATGAAAATGTGTATGTTTTGATGTACATTTCTTGAATGTACACTGAAAATGTGTATGTTTTGATGTACATTTCTGGTATGTACAACGAAAAAGTGTATGTTTTGATGTACATTTCTTGAATGTACAATGAAAATGTGTATGTTTTGATGTACATTTCTTGAATGTACACTGAAAATGTGTATGTTTTGATGTACATTTCTTGAATGTACAATGAAAATGTGTATGTTTTGATGTACATTTCTTGTATATACCATGAAAATGTGTATGTTTTGATGTACATTTCTTGAATGTACAATGAAAATGTGTATGTTTTGATGTACATTTCTTGTATGTACCATAAAAATGTGTATGTTTTGATGTATATTTCTTGAATGTATCCTGAAAATGTGTATGTTTTGATGTATATTTCTTGAATGTACACTGAAAATGTGTATGTTTGGATGTACATTTCTTGAATGTACAACGAAAATGTGTATGTTTTGATGTACATTTCTGGTATATGCAATGAAAATGTGTATGTTTTGATGTATATTTCTTGAATGTACACTGAAAATGTGTATGCTTTGATGTATATTTCTTGAATGTACACTGAAAATGTGTATGTTTTGATGTACATTTCTGGTATGTACAATGAAAATGTGTATGTTTTGATGTACATTTCTTGAATGTACACTGAAAATGTGTATGTTTTGATGTACATTTCTTCAATGTACACTGAAAATGTGTATGTTTTGATGTACATTTCTTGAATGTACAATGAAAATGTGTATGCTTTGATGTATATTTCTTGAATGTACACTGAAAACTTGTATGTTGTGATGTACATTTCTTGAATGTACAATGAAAATGTGTATGTTTTGATGTACATTTCTTGTATATACCATGAAAATGTGTATGCTTTGATGTACATTTCTTGAATGTACAATGAAAATGTGTATGTTTTGATGTACATTTCTTGTATATACCATGAAAATGTGTATGTTTTGATGTATATTTCTTGAATGTATCCTGAAAATGTGTATGTTTTGATGTATATTTCTTGAATGTACACTGAAAATGTGTATGTTTGGATGTACGTTTCTTGAATGTACAATGAAAATGTGTATATTTTGATGTACATTTCTGGTATATACAATGAAAATGTGTATGTTTTGATGTATATTTCTTGAATGTACACTGAAAATGTGTAAGTTTTGATGTACATTTCTTGAATGTACAATGAAAATGTGTATGCTTTGATGTACATTTCTTGAATGTACAATGAAAATGTGTATGTTTTGATGTACATTTTTTGAATGTACAATGAAAATGTGTATATTTTGAAGTACATTTCTTGAATGTACAATGAAAATGTGTATGTTTTGATGTACATTTCTGGTATGTACAATGAAAAAGTGTATGTTTTGATGTACATTTCTTGAACGTAGAATGAAAATGTGTATGTTTTGATGTACATTTCTTGAATGTACAATGAAAATGTGTATGTTTTGATGTATATTTCTTGAATGTACAATGAAAAAGTGTATGTTTTGATGTATATTTCTTGAATGTACACTGAAAATGTGTATGTTTTGATGTACATTTCTGGTATGTACAATGAAAATGTGTATGTTTTGATGTACATTTCTTGAATGTACAATGAAAATGTGTATGTTTTGATGTACATTTCTTGAATGTACACTGAAAATGTGTATGTTTTGATGTATATTTCTTGAATGTACAATGAAAAAGTGTATGTTTTGATGTATATTTCTTGAATGTACACTGAAAATGTGTATGTTTTGATGTACATTTCTGGTATGTACAATGAAAATGTGTATGTTTTGATGTACATTTCTTGAATGTACAATGAAAATGTGTATGTTTTGATGTACATTTCTTGAATGTACACTGAAAATGTGTATGTTTTGATGTACATTTCTGGTATGTACAACGAAAAAGTGTATGTTTTGATGTACATTTCTTGAATGTACAATGAAAATGTGTATGTTTTGATGTACATTTCTTGAATGTACACTGAAAATGTGTATGTTTTGATGTACATTTCTGGTATGTACAATGAAAAAGTGTATGTTTTGATGTACATTTCTTGAATGTACACTGAAAATGTGTATGTTTTGATGTACATTTCTTGAATGTACAATGATAATGTGTATGTTTTGATGTACATTTCTGGTATGTACAATGAAAAAGTGTATGTTTTGATGTATATTTCTTGAATGTACACTGAAAATGTGTATGTTTTGATGTACATTTCTTGTATATACAATGAAAATGTGTGTTTTGATGTATATTTCTTGAATGTACACTGAAAATGTGTATGTTTTGATGTACATTTCTTGAATGTACAATGAAAATGTGTATGTTTTGATGTACATTTCTTGTATATACCATGAAAATGTGTATGTTTCGATGTACATTTCTTGAATGTACAATGAAAATGTGTATGTTTTGATGTACATTTCTGGTATATACCATAAAAATGTGTATGTTTTGATGTATATTTCTTGAATGTATCCTGAAAATGTGTATGTTTTGATGTATATTTCTTGAATGTACACTGAAAATGTGTATGTTTGGATGTACATTTCTTGAATGTACAACGAAAATGTGTATGTTTTGATGTACATTTCTGGTATATGCAATGAAAATGTGTATGTTTTGATGTATATTTCTTGAATGTACACTGAAAATGTGTATGTTTTGATGTACATTTCTTGAATGTACAATGAAAATGTGTATGTTTTGATGTACATTTCTTGAATGTACACTGAAAATGTGTATGTTGTGATGTACATTTCTTGAATGTACAATGAAAATGTGTATGTTTTGATGTACATTTCTTGTATATACCATGAAAATGTGTATGCTTTGATGTACATTTCTTGAATGTACAATGAAAATGTGTATGTTTTGATGTACATTTCTTGTATATACCATGAAAATGTGTATGTTTTGATGTATATTTCTTGAATGTATCCTGAAAATGTGTATGTTTTGATGTATATTTCTTGAATGTACACTGAAAATGTGTATGTTTGGATGTACGTTTCTTGAATGTACAATGAAAATGTGTATATTTTGATGTAAATTTCTGGTATATACAATGAAAATGTGTATGTTTTGATGTATATTTCTTGAATGTACACTGAAAATGTGTAAGTTTTGATGTACATTTCTTGAATGTACAATGAAAATGTGTATGGTTTGATGTACATTTCTTGAATGTACAATGAAAATGTGTATGTTTTGATGTACATTTCTTGAATGTACAATGAAAATGTGTATGTTTTGATGTACATTTCTTGAATGTACACTGAAAATGTGTATGTTTTGATGTACATTTCTTGAATGTACAATGAAAATGTGTATGTTTTGATGTACATTTCTTGAATGTACAATGAAAATGTGTATGTTTTGATGTACATTTCTTGAATGTACACTGAAAATGTGTATGCTTGGATGTACATTTCTTGAATGTACAATGAAAATGTGTATGTTTTGATGTACATTTCTGGTATATACAATGAAAATGTGTATGTTTTGATGTATATTTCTTTAATGTACACTGAAGATGTGTATGTTTTGATGTACATTTCTTGAATGTACAATGAAAATGTGTATGTTTTGATGTACATTTCTTGAATGTACAATGAAAATGTGTATGTTTTGATGTACATTTCTGGTATGTACAATGAAAAAGTGTATGTTTTGATGTACATTTCTGGAATGTACAATGAAAATGTGTATGTTTTGATGTACATTTCTTGAATGTACAATGAAAATGTGTATGTTTTGATGTATATTTCTTGAATGTACAATGAAAAAGTGTATGTTTTGATGTATATTTCTTGAATGTACACTGAAAATGTGTATGTTTTGATGTACATTTCTGGTATGTACAATGAAAATGTGTATGTTTTGATGTACATTTCTTGAATGTACAATGAAAATGTGTATTTTTTTTGATGTACATTTCTTGAATGTACACTGAAAATGTGTATGTTTTGATGTATATTTCTTGAATGTACAATGAAAAAGTGTATGTTTTGATGTATATTTCTTGAATGTACACTGAAAATGTGTATGTTTTGATGTACATTTCTGGTATGTACAATGAAAATGTGTATGTTTTGATGTACATTTCTTGAATGTACAATGAAAATGTGTATGTTTTGATGTACATTTCTTGAATGTACACTGAAGATGTGTATGTTTTGATGTACATTTCTGGTATGTACAACGAAAAAGTGTATGTTTTGATGTACATTTCTTGAATGTACAATGAAAATGTGTATGTTTTGATGTACATTTCTTGAATGTACACTGAAAATGTGTATGTTTTGATGTACATTTCTGGTATGCACAATGAAAAAGTGTATGTTTTGATGTACATTTCTTGAAGGTACACTCAAAATGTGTATGTTTTGATGTACATTTCTTGAATGTACAATGATAATGTGTATGTTTTGATGTACATTTCTGGTATGTACAATGAAAAAGTGTATGTTTTGATGTATATTTCTTGAATGTACACTGAAAATGTGTATGTTTTGATGTACATTTCTTGTATATACAATGAAAATGTGTATGTTTTGATGTATATTTCTTGAATGTACACTGAAAATGTGTATGTTTTGATGTACATTTCTTGAATGTACAATGAAAATGTGTATGTTTTGATGTACATTTCTTGTATATACCATGAAAATGTGTATGTTTTGATGTACATTTCTTGAATGTACAATGAAAATGTGTATGTTTTGATGTACATTTCTTGTATATACCATAAAAATGTGTATGTTTTGATGTATATTACTTGAATGTATCCTGAAAATGTGTATGTTTTGATGTATATTTCTTGAATGTACACTGAAAATGTGTATGTTTGGATGTACATTTCTTGAATGTACAACGAAAATGTGTATGTTTTGATGTACATTTCTGGTATATGCAATGAAAATGTGTATGTTTTGATGTATATTTCTTGAATGTGCACTGAAAATGTGTATGTTTTGATGTATATTTCTTGAATGTACACTGAAAATGTGTATGTTTTGATGTACATTTCTGGTATGTACAATGAAAATGTGTATGTTTTGATGTACATTTCTTGAATGTACAATGAAAATGTGTATGTTTTGATGTACATTTCTTGAATGTACACTGAAAATGTGTATGTTTTGATGTACATTTCTTGAATGTACAATGAAAATGTGTATGCTTTGATGTATATTTCTTGAATGTACACTGAAAACTTGTATGTTGTGATGTACATTTCTTGAATGTACAATGAAAATGTGTATGTTTTGATGTACATTTCTTGTATATACCATGAAAATGTGTATGCTTTGATGTACATTTCTTGAATGTACAATGAAAATGTGTATGTTTTGATGTACATTTCTTGTATATACCATGAAAATGTGTATGTTTTGATGTATATTTCTTGAATGTATCCTGAAAATGTGTATGTTTTGATGTATATTTCCTGAATGTACACTGAAAATGTGTATGTTTGGATGTACGTTTCTTGAATGTACAATGAAAATGTGTATATTTTGATGTACATTTCTGGTATATACAATGAAAATGTGTATGTTTTGATGTATATTTCTTGAATGTACACTGAAAATGTGTAAGTTTTGATGTACATTTCTTGAATGTACAATGAAAATGTGTATGCTTTGATGTACATTTCTTGAATGTACAATGAAAATGTGTATGTTTTGATGTACATTTCTTGAATGTACAATGAAAATGTGTATGTTTTGATGTACATTTCTTGAATGTACACTGAAAATGTGTATGTTTTGATGTACATTTCTTGAATGTACAATGAAAATGTGTATGTTTTGATGTACATTTCTTGAATGTACAATGAAAATGTGTATGTTTTGATGTACATTTCTTGAATGTACACTGAAAATGTGTATGTTTGGATGTACATTTCTTGAATGTACAATGAAAATGTGTATGTTTTGATGTACATTTCTGGTATATACAATGAAAATGTGTATGTTTTGATGTATATTTCTTGAATGTACACTGAAAATGTGTATGTTTTGATGTACATTTCTTGAATGTACAATGAAAATGTGTATGTTTTGATGTACATTTCTTGAATGTACAATGAAAATGTGTATGTTTGATGTACATTTCTGGTATGTACAATGAAAAAGTGTATGTTTTGATGTACATTTCTTGAATGTACAATGAAAATGTGTATGTTTTGATGTACATTTCTTGAATGTACAATGAAAATGTGTATGTTTTGATGTATATTTCTTGAATGTACAATGAAAAAGTGTATGTTTTGATGTATATTTCTTGAATGTACACTGAAAGTGTGTATGTTTTTATGTACATTTCTGGTATGTACAATGAAAATGTGTATGTTTTGATGTACATTTCTTGAATGTACAATGAAAATGTGTATGTTTTGATGTACATTTCTTGAATGTACACTGAAAATGTGTATGTTTTGATGTATATTTCTTGAATGTACAATGAAAAAGTGTATGTTTTGATGTATATTTCTTGAATGTACACTGAAAATGTGTATGTTTTGATGTACATTTCTGGTATGTACAATGAAAATGTGTATGTTTTGATGTACATTTCTTGAATGTACACTGAAAATGTGTATGTTTTGATGTACATTTCTGGTATGTACCACGAAAAAGTGTATGTTTTGATGTACATTTCTTGAATGTACAATGAAAATGTGTATGTTTTGATGTACATTTCTTGAATGTACACTGAAAATGTGTATGTTTTGATGTACATTTCTGGTATGTACAATGAAAAAGTGTAAGTTTTGATGTACATTTCTTGAATGTACACTGAAAATGTGTATGTTTTGATGTACATTTCTTGAATGTACAATGATAATGTGTATGTTTTGATGTACATTTCTGGTATGTACAATGAAAAAGTGTATGTTTTGATGTATATTTCTTGAATGTACACTGAAAATGTGTATGTTTTGATGTACATTTCTTGTATATACAATGAAAATGTGTATGTTTTGATGTATATTTCTTGAATGTACACTGAAAATGTGTATGTTTGGATGTACATTTCTTGAATGTACAATGAAAATGTGTATGTTTTGATGTACATTTCTTGTATATACCATGAAAATGTGTATGTTCTGATGTACATTTCTTGAATGTACAATGAAAATGTGTATGTTTTGATGTACATTTCTTGTATATACCATAAAAATGTGTATGTTTTGATGTATATTTCTTGAATGTATCCTGAAAATGTGTATGTTTTGATGTATATTTCTTGAATGTACACTGAAAATGTGTATGTTTGGATGTACATTTCTTGAATGTACAACGAAAATGTGTATGTTTTGATGTACATTTCTGGTATATGCAATGAAAATGTGTATGTTTTGATGTATATTTCTTGAATGTACACTGAAAATGTGTATGTTTTGATGTACATTTCTTGAATGTACAATGAAAATGTGTATGTTTTGATGTACATTTCTTGAATGTACAATGAAAATGTGTATGTTTTGATGTACATTTCTTGAATGTACACTGAAAATGTGTATGTTTTGATGTACATTTCTTGAATGTACAATGAAAATGTGTATGTTTTGATGTACATTTCTTGAATGTACACTGAAAATGTGTATGTTTTGATGTACATTTCTTGAATGTACACTGAAAATGTGTATGTTTTGATGTACATTTCTTGAATGTACAATGAAAATGTGTATGTTTTGATGTACATTTCTTGAATGTACAATGAAAATGTGTATGTTTTGATGTACATTTCTTGAATGTACACTGAAAATGTGTATGTTTGGATGTACATTTCTTGAATGTACAATGAAAATGTGTATGTTTTGATGTACATTTCTGGTATATACAATGAAAATGTGTATGTTTTGATGTATATTTCTTGAATGTACACTGAAAATGTGTATGTTTTGATGTACATTTCTTGAATGTACAATGAAAATGTGTATGTTTTGATGTACATTTCTTGAATGTACAATGAAAATGTGTATGTTTGATGTACATTTCTGGTATGTACAATGAAAAAGTGTATGTTTTGATGTACATTTCTTGAATGTACAATGAAAATGTGTATGTTTTGATGTACATTTCTTGAATGTACAATGAAAATGTGTATGTTTTGATGTATATTTCTTGAATGTACAATGAAAAAGTGTATGTTTTGATGTATATTTCTTGAATGTACACTGAAAGTGTGTATGTTTTTATGTACATTTCTGGTATGTACAATGAAAATGTGTATGTTTTGATGTACATTTCTTGAATGTACAATGAAAATGTGTATGTTTTGATGTACATTTCTTGAATGTACACTGAAAATGTGTATGTTTTGATGTATATTTCTTGAATGTACAATGAAAAAGTGTATGTTTTGATGTATATTTCTTGAATGTACACTGAAAATGTGTATGTTTTGATGTACATTTCTGGTATGTACAATGAAAATGTGTATGTTTTGATGTACATTTCTTGAATGTACACTGAAAATGTGTATGTTTTGATGTACATTTCTGGTATGTACCACGAAAAAGTGTATGTTTTGATGTACATTTCTTGAATGTACAATGAAAATGTGTATGTTTTGATGTACATTTCTTGAATGTACACTGAAAATGTGTATGTTTTGATGTACATTTCTGGTATGTACAATGAAAAAGTGTATGTTTTGATGTACATTTCTTGAATGTACACTGAAAATGTGTATGTTTTGATGTACATTTCTTGAATGTACAATGATAATGTGTATGTTTTGATGTACATTTCTGGTATGTACAATGAAAAAGTGTATGTTTTGATGTATATTTCTTGAATGTACACTGAAAATGTGTATGTTTTGATGTACATTTCTTGTATATACAATGAAAATGTGTATGTTTTGATGTATATTTCTTGAATGTACACTGAAAATGTGTATGTTTGGATGTACATTTCTTGAATGTACAATGAAAATGTGTATGTTTTGATGTACATTTCTTGTATATACCATGAAAATGTGTATGTTCTGATGTACATTTCTTGAATGTACAATGAAAATGTGTATGTTTTGATGTACATTTCTTGTATATACCATAAAAATGTGTATGTTTTGATGTATATTTCTTGAATGTATCCTGAAAATGTGTATGTTTTGATGTATATTTCTTGAATGTACACTGAAAATGTGTATGTTTGGATGTACATTTCTTGAATGTACAACGAAAATGTGTATGTTTTGATGTACATTTCTGGTATATGCAATGAAAATGTGTATGTTTTGATGTATATTTCTTGAATGTACACTGAAAATGTGTATGTTTTGATGTACATTTCTTGAATGTACAATGAAAATGTGTATGTTTTGATGTACATTTCTTGAATGTACAATGAAAATGTGTATGTTTTGATGTACATTTCTTGAATGTACACTGAAAATGTGTATGTTTTGATGTACATTTCTTGAATGTACACTGAAAATGTGTATGTTTGGATGTACATTTCTTGAATGTACAATGAAAATGTGTATGTTTTGATGTACATTTCTGGTGTATACAATGAAAATGTGTATGTTTGGTTGTACATTTCTTGTATATACAATGAAAATGTGTATGTTTTGTTGTACATTTCTTGAATGTACACTGAAAATGTGTACGTTTGGATGTACACTTCTTGAATGTACAATGAAAATGTGTATGTTTTGATGTACATTTCTGGTATATACAATGAAAATGTGTATGTTTTGATGTATATTTCTTGAATGTACACTGAAAATGTGTATGTTTTGATGTACATTTCTTGAATGTACAATGAAAATGTGTATGCTTTGATGTTAATTTCTTGAATGTACAATGAAAATGTGTATGTTTTGATGTACATTTCTTGAATGTACAATGAAAATGTGTATTATTTGATGTACATTTCTTGAATGTACACTGAAAATGTGTATGTTTTGATGTACATTTCTTGAATGTACACTGAAAATGTGTATGTTTTGATGTACATTTCTTGAATGTGCAATGAAAATGTGTATGTTTTGATGTATATTTCTTGAATGTACACTGAAAATGTGTATGTTTTGATGCACATTTCTTGAATGTACAATGAAAATGTGTATGCTTTGATGTACATTTCTTGAATGTACAATGAAAATGTGTATGTTTTGATGTACATTTCTTGAATGTACAATGAAAATGTGTATGTTTTGATGTACA
Organism: Tenodera sinensis; assembly: GCA_030765045.1. Classification (NCBI taxonomy): domain Eukaryota; kingdom Metazoa; phylum Arthropoda; class Insecta; order Mantodea; family Mantidae; genus Tenodera; species Tenodera sinensis. The sequence continues at coordinate 1,274,440 of JAUKNM010000095.1, forward strand.
TTTCTTGAATGTACAATGAAAATGTGTATGTTTTGATGTACATTTCTTGAATGTACACTGAAAATGTGTATGTTTGGATGTCCATTTCTTGAATGTACAATGAAAATGTGTATGTTTTGATGTACATTTCTGGTATATACAATGAAAATGTGTATGTTTTGATGTATATTTCTTGAATGTACAATGAAAATGTGTATGTTTTGATGTACATTTCTTGAATGTACACTGAAAATGTGTATGTTTTGATGTACATTTCTGGTATGTACAATGAAAAAGTGTATGTTTTGATGTACATTTCTTGAATGTACAATGAAAATGGGTATGTTTTGATGTATATTTCTTGAATGTACAATGAAAAAGTGTATGTTTTGATGTATATTTCTTGAATGTACACTGAAAATGTGTATGTTTTGATGTACATTTCTGGTATGTACAATGAAAATGTGTATGTTTTGATGTACATTTCTTGAATGTACAATGAAAATGTGTATGTTTTGATGTACATTTCTGGTATATACAATGAAAATGTGTATGTTTTGATGTATATTTCTTGAATGTACACTGAAAATGTGTAAGTTTTGATGTACATTTCTTGAATGTACAATGAAAATGTGTATGCTTTGATGTACATTTCTTGAATGTACAATGAAAATGTGTATGTTTTGATGTACATTTCTTGAATGTACAATGAAAATGTGTATGTTTTGATGTACATTTCTTGAATGTACACTGAAAATGTGTATGTTTTGATGTACATTTCTTGAATGTACAATGAAAATGTGTATGTTTTGATGTACATTTCTTGAATGTACAATGAAAATGTGTATGTTTTGATGTACATTTCTTGAATGTACACTGAAAATGTGTATGTTTAGATGTACATTTCTTGAATGTACAATGAAAATGTGTATGTTTTGATGTACATTTCTGGTATATACAATGAAAATGTGTATGTTTTGATGTATATTTCTTGAATGTACACTGAAAATGTGTATGTTTTGATGTACATTTCTTGAATGTACAATGAAAATGTGTATGTTTTGATGTACATTTCTTGAATGTACAATGAAAATGTGTATGTTTGATGTACATTTCTTGAATGTACAACGAAAATGTGTATGTTTTGATGTACATTTCTGGTATATGCAATGAAAATGTGTATGTTTTGATGTATATTTCTTGAATGTACACTGAAAATGTGTATGCTTTGATGTATATTTCTTGAATGTACACTGAAAATGTGTATGTTTTGATGTACATTTCTGGTATGTACAATGAAAATGTGTATGTTTTGATGTACATTTCTTGAATGTACACTGAAAATGTGTATGTTTTGATGTACATTTCTTCAATGTACACTGAAAATGTGTATGTTTTGATGTACATTTCTTGAATGTACAATGAAAATGTGTATGCTTTGATGTATATTTCTTGAATGTACACTGAAAACTTGTATGTTGTGATGTACATTTCTTGAATGTACAATGAAAATGTGTATGTTTTGATGTACATTTCTTGTATATACCATGAAAATGTGTATGCTTTGATGTACATTTCTTGAATGTACAATGAAAATGTGTATGTTTTGATGTACATTTCTTGTATATACCATGAAAATGTGTATGTTTTGATGTATATTTCTTGAATGTATCCTGAAAATGTGTATGTTTTGATGTATATTTCTTGAATGTACACTGAAAATGTGTATGTTTGGATGTACGTTTCTTGAATGTACAATGAAAATGTGTATATTTTGATGTACATTTCTGGTATATACAATGAAAATGTGTATGTTTTGATGTATATTTCTTGAATGTACACTGAAAATGTGTAAGTTTTGATGTACATTTCTTGAATGTACAATGAAAATGTGTATGCTTTGATGTACATTTCTTGAATGTACAATGAAAATGTGTATGTTTTGATGTACATTTTTTGAATGTACAATGAAAATGTGTATATTTTGAAGTACATTTCTTGAATGTACAATGAAAATGTGTATGTTTTGATGTACATTTCTGGTATGTACAATGAAAAAGTGTATGTTTTGATGTACATTTCTTGAACGTAGAATGAAAATGTGTATGTTTTGATGTACATTTCTTGAATGTACAATGAAAATGTGTATGTTTTGATGTATATTTCTTGAATGTACAATGAAAAAGTGTATGTTTTGATGTATATTTCTTGAATGTACACTGAAAATGTGTATGTTTTGATGTACATTTCTGGTATGTACAATGAAAATGTGTATGTTTTGATGTACATTTCTTGAATGTACAATGAAAATGTGTATGTTTTGATGTACATTTCTTGAATGTACACTGAAAATGTGTATGTTTTGATGTATATTTCTTGAATGTACAATGAAAAAGTGTATGTTTTGATGTATATTTCTTGAATGTACACTGAAAATGTGTATGTTTTGATGTACATTTCTGGTATGTACAATGAAAATGTGTATGTTTTGATGTACATTTCTTGAATGTACAATGAAAATGTGTATGTTTTGATGTACATTTCTTGAATGTACACTGAAAATGTGTATGTTTTGATGTACATTTCTGGTATGTACAACGAAAAAGTGTATGTTTTGATGTACATTTCTTGAATGTACAATGAAAATGTGTATGTTTTGATGTACATTTCTTGAATGTACACTGAAAATGTGTATGTTTTGATGTACATTTCTGGTATGTACAATGAAAAAGTGTATGTTTTGATGTACATTTCTTGAATGTACACTGAAAATGTGTATGTTTTGATGTACATTTCTTGAATGTACAATGATAATGTGTATGTTTTGATGTACATTTCTGGTATGTACAATGAAAAAGTGTATGTTTTGATGTATATTTCTTGAATGTACACTGAAAATGTGTATGTTTTGATGTACATTTCTTGTATATACAATGAAAATGTGTGTTTTGATGTATATTTCTTGAATGTACACTGAAAATGTGTATGTTTTGATGTACATTTCTTGAATGTACAATGAAAATGTGTATGTTTTGATGTACATTTCTTGTATATACCATGAAAATGTGTATGTCTCGATGTTCATTTCTTGAATGTACAATGAAAATGTGTATGTTTTGATGTACATTTCTGGTATATACCATAAAAATGTGTATGTTTTGATGTATATTTCTTGAATGTATCCTGAAAATGTGTATGTTTTGATGTATATTTCTTGAATGTACACTGAAAATGTGTATGTTTGGATGTACATTTCTTGAATGTACAACGAAAATGTGTATGTTTTGATGTACATTTCTGGTATATGCAATGAAAATGTGTATGTTTTGATGTATATTTCTTGAATGTACACTGAAAATGTGTATGTTTTGATGTACATTTCTTGAATGTACAATGAAAATGTGTATGTTTTGATGTACATTTCTTGAATGTACACTGAAAATGTGTATGTTGTGATGTACATTTCTTGAATGTACAATGAAAATGTGTATGTTTTGATGTACATTTCTTGTATATACCATGAAAATGTGTATGCTTTGATGTACATTTCTTGAATGTACAATGAAAATGTGTATGTTTTGATGTACATTTCTTGTATATACCATGAAAATGTGTATGTTTTGATGTATATTTCTTGAATGTATCCTGAAAATGTGTATGTTTTGATGTATATTTCTTGAATGTACACTGAAAATGTGTATGTTTGGATGTACGTTTCTTGAATGTACAATGAAAATGTGTATATTTTGATGTAAATTTCTGGTATATACAATGAAAATGTGTATGTTTTGATGTATATTTCTTGAATGTACACTGAAAATGTGTAAGTTTTGATCTACATTTCTTGAATGTACAATGAAAATGTGTATGGTTTGATGTACATTTCTTGAATGTACAATGAAAATGTGTATGTTTTGATGTACATTTCTTGAATGTACAATGAAAATGTGTATGTTTTGATGTACATTTCTTGAATGTACACTGAAAATGTGTATGTTTTGATGTACATTTCTTGAATGTACAATGAAAATGTGTATGTTTTGATGTACATTTCTTGAATGTACAATGAAAATGTGTATGTTTTGATGTACATTTCTTGAATGTACACTGAAAATGTGTTTGTTTGGATGTACATTTCTTGAATGTACAATGAAAATGTGTATGTTTTGATGTACATTTCTGGTATATACAATGAAAATGTGTATGTTTTGATGTATATTTCTTTAATGTACACTGAAGATGTGTAAGTTTTGATGTACATTTCTTGAATGTACAATGAAAATGTGTATGTTTTGATGTACATTTCTTGAATGTACAATGAAAATGTGTATGTTTTGATGTACATTTCTGGTATGTACAATGAAAAAGTGTATGTTTTGATGTATATTTCTTGAATGTACACTGAAAATGTGTATGTTTTGATGTACATTTCTTGAATGTACAATGAAAATGTGTATGTTTTGATGTACATTTCTTGAATGTACAATGAAAATGTGTATGTTTTGATGTACATTTCTTGAATGTACACTGAAAATGTGTATGTTTGGATGTACATTTCTTGAATGTACAATGAAAATGTGTATGTTTTGATGTACATTTCTTGAATGTACAATGAAAATGTGTATGTTTTGATGTACATTTCTTGAATGTACACTGAAAATGTGTATGTTTGGATGTACATTTCTTGAATGTACAATGAAAATGTGTATGTTTTGATGTACATTTCTGGTATATACAATGAAAATGTGTATGTTTTGATGTATATTTCTTTAATGTACACTGAAGATGTGTATGTTTTGATGTACATTTCTTGAATGTACAATGAAAATGTGTATGTTTTGATGTACATTTCTTGAATGTACAATGAAAATGTGTATGTTTTGATGTACATTTCTGGTATGTACAATGAAAAAGTGTATGTTTTGATGTATATTTCTTGAATGTACACTGAAAATGTGTATGTTTTGATGTACATTTCTTGTATATACAATGAAAATGTGTGTTTTGATGTATATTTCTTGAATGTACACTGAAAATGTGTATGTTTTGATGTACATTTCTTGAATGTACAATGAAAATGTGTATGTTTTGATGTACATTTCTTGTATATACCATGAAAATGTGTATGTCTCGATGTACATTTCTTGAATGTACAATGAAAATGTGTATGTTTTGATGTACATTTCTGGTATATACCATAAAAATGTGTATGTTTTGATGTATATTTCTTGAATGTATCCTGAAAATGTGTATGTTTTGATGTATATTTCTTGAATGTACACTGAAAATGTGTATGTTTGGATGTACATTTCTTGAATGTACAACGAAAATGTGTATGTTTTGATGTACATTTCTGGTATATGCAATGAAAATGTGTATGTTTTGATGTATATTTCTTGAATGTACACTGAAAATGTGTATGTTTTGATGTACATTTCTTGAATGTACAATGAAAATGTGTATGTTTTGATGTACATTTCTTGAATGTACACTGAAAATGTGTATGTTGTGATGTACATTTCTTGAATGTACAATGAAAATGTGTATGTTTTGATGTACATTTCTTGTATATACCATGAAAATGTGTATGCTTTGATGTACATTTCTTGAATGTACAATGAAAATGTGTATGTTTTGATGTACATTTCTTGTATATACCATGAAAATGTGTATGTTTTGATGTATATTTCTTGAATGTATCCTGAAAATGTGTATGTTTTGATGTATATTTCTTGAATGTACACTGAAAATGTGTATGTTTGGATGTACGTTTCTTGAATGTACAATGAAAATGTGTATATTTTGATGTAAATTTCTGGTATATACAATGAAAATGTGTATGTTTTGATGTATATTTCTTGAATGTACACTGAAAATGTGTAAGTTTTGATGTACATTTCTTGAATGTACAATGAAAATGTGTATGGTTTGATGTACATTTCTTGAATGTACAATGAAAATGTGTATGTTTTGATGTACATTTCTTGAATGTACAATGAAAATGTGTATGTTTTGATGTACATTTCTTGAATGTACACTGAAAATGTGTATGTTTTGATGTACATTTCTTGAATGTACAATGAAAATGTGTATGTTTTGATGCACATTTCTGGTATATACAATGAAAATGTGTATGTTTTGATGTATATTTCTTTAATGTACACTGAAGATGTGTATGTTTTGATGTACATTTCTTGAATGTACAATGAAAATGTGTATGTTTTGATGTACATTTCTTGAATGTACAATGAAAATGTGTATGTTTTGATGTACATTTCTGGTATGTACAATGAAAAAGTGTATGTTTTAATGTACATTTCTGGAATGTACAATGAAAATGTGTATGTTTTGATGTACATTTCTTGAATGTACAATGAAAATGTGTATGTTTTGATGTATATTTCTTGAATGTACAATGAAAAAGTGTATGTTTTGATGTATATTTCTTGAATGTACACTGAAAATGTGTATGTTTTGATGTACATTTCTGGTATGTACAATGAAAATGTGTATGTTTTGATGTACATTTCTTGAATGTACAATGAAAATGTGTATGTTTTGATGTACATTTCTTGAATGTACACTGAAAATGTGTATGTTTTGATGTATATTTCTTGAATGTACAATGAAAAAGTGTATGTTTTGATGTATATTTCTTGAATGTACACTGAAAATGTGTATGTTTTGATGTACATTTCTGGTATGTACAATGAAAATGTGTATGTTTTGATGTACATTTCTTGAATGTACAATGAAAATGTGTATGTTTTGATGTACATTTCTTGAATGTACACTGAAGATGTGTATGTTTTGATGTACATTTCTGGTATGTACAACGAAAAAGTGTATGTTTTGATGTACATTTCTTGAATGTACAATGAAAATGTGTATGTTTTGATGTACATTTCTTGAATGTACACTGAAAATGTGTATGTTTTGATGTACATTTCTGGTATGCACAATGAAAAAGTGTATGTTTTGATGTACATTTCTTGAAGGTACACTCAAAATGTGTATGTTTTGATGTACATTTCTTGAATGTACAATGATAATGTGTATGTTTTGATGTACATTTCTGGTATGTACAATGAAAAAGTGTATGTTTTGATGTATATTTCTTGAATGTACACTGAAAATGTGTATGTTTTGATGTACATTTCTTGTATATACAATGAAAATGTGTATGTTTTGATGTATATTTCTTGAATGTACACTGAAAATGTGTATGTTTTGATGTACATTTCTTGAATGTACAATGAAAATGTGTATGTTTTGATGTACATTTCTTGTATATACCATGAAAATGTGTATGTTTTGATGTACATTTCTTGAATGTACAATGAAAATGTGTATGTTTTGATGTACATTTCTTGTATATACCATAAAAATGTGTATGTTTTGATGTATATTACTTGAATGTATCCTGAAAATGTGTATGTTTTGATGTATATTTCTTGAATGTACACTGAAAATGTGTATGTTTGGATGTACATTTCTTGAATGTACAACGAAAATGTGTATGTTTTGATGTACATTTCTGGTATATGCAATGAAAATGTGTATGTTTTGATGTATATTTCTTGAATGTGCACTGAAAATGTGTATGTTTTGATGTATATTTCTTGAATGTACACTGAAAATGTGTATGTTTTGATGTACATTTCTGGTATGTACAATGAAAATGTGTATGTTTTGATGTACATTTCTTGAATGTACAATGAAAATGTGTATGTTTTGATGTACATTTCTTGAATGTACACTGAAAATGTGTATGTTTTGATGTACATTTCTTGAATGTACAATGAAAATGTGTATGCTTTGATGTATATTTCTTGAATGTACACTGAAAACTTGTATGTTGTGATGTACATTTCTTGAATGTACAATGAAAATGTGTATGTTTTGATGTACATTTCTTGTATATACCATGAAAATGTGTATGCTTTGATGTACATTTCTTGAATGTACAATGAAAATGTGTATGTTTTGATGTACATTTCTTGTATATACCATGAAAATGTGTATGTTTTGATGTATATTTCTTGAATGTATCCTGAAAATGTGTATGTTTTGATGTATATTTCCTGAATGTACACTGAAAATGTGTATGTTTGGATGTACGTTTCTTGAATGTACAATGAAAATGTGTATATTTTGATGTACATTTCTGGTATATACAATGAAAATGTGTATGTTTTGATGTATATTTCTTGAATGTACACTGAAAATGTGTAAGTTTTGATGTACATTTCTTGAATGTACAATGAAAATGTGTATGCTTTGATGTACATTTCTTGAATGTACAATGAAAATGTGTATGTTTTGATGTACATTTCTTGAATGTACAATGAAAATGTGTATGTTTTGATGTACATTTCTTGAATGTACACTGAAAATGTGTATGTTTTATGTACATTTCTTGAATGTACAATGAAAATGTGTATGTTTTGATGTACATTTCTTGAATGTACAATGAAAATGTGTATGTTTTGATGTACATTTCTTGAATGTACACTGAAAATGTGTATGTTTGGATGTACATTTCTTGAATGTACAATGAAAATGTGTATGTTTTGATGTACATTTCTGGTATATACAATGAAAATGTGTATGTTTTGATGTATATTTCTTGAATGTACACTGAAAATGTGTATGTTTTGATGTACATTTCTTGAATGTACAATGAAAATGTGTATGTTTTGATGTACATTTCTTGAATGTACAATGAAAATGTGTATGTTTGATGTACATTTCTGGTATGTACAATGAAAAAGTGTATGTTTTGATGTACATTTCTTGAATGTACAATGAAAATGTGTATGTTTTGATGTACATTTCTTGAATGTACAATGAAAATGTGTATGTTTTGATGTATATTTCTTGAATGTACAATGAAAAAGTGTATGTTTTGATGTATATTTCTTGAATGTACACTGAAAGTGTGTATGTTTTTATGTACATTTCTGGTATGTACAATGAAAATGTGTATGTTTTGATGTACATTTCTTGAATGTACAATGAAAATGTGTATGTTTTGATGTACATTTCTTGAATGTACACTGAAAATGTGTATGTTTTGATGTATATTTCTTGAATGTACAATGAAAAAGTGTATGTTTTGATGTATATTTCTTGAATGTACACTGAAAATGTGTATGTTTTGATGTACATTTCTGGTATGTACAATGAAAATGTGTATGTTTTGATGTACATTTCTTGAATGTACACTGAAAATGTGTATGTTTTGATGTACATTTCTGGTATGTACCACGAAAAAGTGTATGTTTTGATGTACATTTCTTGAATGTACAATGAAAATGTGTATGTTTTGATGTACATTTCTTGAATGTACACTGAAAATGTGTATGTTTTGATGTACATTTCTGGTATGTACAATGAAAAAGTGTATGTTTTGATGTACATTTCTTGAATGTACACTGAAAATGTGTATGTTTTGATGTACATTTCTTGAATGTACAATGATAATGTGTATGTTTTGATGTACATTTCTGGTATGTACAATGAAAAAGTGTATGTTTTGATGTATATTTCTTGAATGTACACTGAAAATGTGTATGTTTTGATGTACATTTCTTGTATATACAATGAAAATGTGTATGTTTTGATGTATATTTCTTGAATGTACACTGAAAATGTGTATGTTTGGATGTACATTTCTTGAATGTACAATGAAAATGTGTATGTTTTGATGTACATTTCTTGTATATACCATGAAAATGTGTATGTTCTGATGTACATTTCTTGAATGTACAATGAAAATGTGTATGTTTTGATGTACATTTCTTGTATATACCATAAAAATGTGTATGTTTTGATGTATATTTCTTGAATGTATCCTGAAAATGTGTATGTTTTGATGTATATTTCTTGAATGTACACTGAAAATGTGTATGTTTGGATGTACATTTCTTGAATGTACAACGAAAATGTGTATGTTTTGATGTACATTTCTGGTATATGCAATGAAAATGTGTATGTTTTGATGTATATTTCTTGAATGTACACTGAAAATGTGTATGTTTTGATGTACATTTCTTGAATGTACAATGAAAATGTGTATGTTTTGATGTACATTTCTTGAATGTACAATGAAAATGTGTATGTTTTGATGTACATTTCTTGAATGTACACTGAAAATGTGTATGTTTTGATGTACATTTCTTGAATGTACACTGAAAATGTGTATGTTTGGATGTACATTTCTTGAATGTACAATGAAAATGTGTATGTTTTGATGTACATTTCTGGTGTATACAATGAAAATGTGTATGTTTGGTTGTACATTTCTTGTATATACAATGAAAATGTGTATGTTTTGTTGTACATTTCTTGAATGTACACTGAAAATGTGTACGTTTGGATGTACACTTCTTGAATGTACAATGAAAATGTGTATGTTTTGATGTACATTTCTGGTATATACAATGAAAATGTGTATGTTTTGATGTATATTTCTTGAATGTACACTGAAAATGTGTATGTTTTGATGTACATTTCTTGAATGTACAATGAAAATGTGTATGCTTTGATGTTTATTTCTTGAATGTACAATGAAAATGTGTATGTTTTGATGTACATTTCTTGAATGTACAATGAAAATGTGTATTATTTGATGTACATTTCTTGAATGTACACTGAAAATGTGTATGTTTTGATGTACATTTCTTGAATGTACACTGAAAATGTGTATGTTTTGATGTACATTTCTTGAATGTGCAATGAAAATGTGTATGTTTTGATGTATATTTCTTGAATGTACACTGAAAATGTGTATGTTTTGATGCACATTTCTTGAATGTACAATGAAAATGTGTATGCTTTGATGTACATTTCTTGAATGTACAATGAAAATGTGTATGTTTTGATGTACATTTCTTGAATGTACAATGAAAATGTGTATGTTTTGATGTACATTTCTTGAATGTACAATGAAAATGTGTATGTTTTGATGTACATTTCTTGAATGTACACTGAAAATGTGTATGTTTGGATGTCCATTTCTTGAATGTACAATGAAAATGTGTATGTTTTGATGTACATTTCTGGTATATACAATGAAAATGTGTATGTTTTGATGTATATTTCTTGAATGTACAATGAAAATGTGTATGTTTTGATGTACATTTCTTGAATGTACACTGAAAATGTGTATGTTTTGATGTACATTTCTGGTATGTACAATGAAAAAGTGTATGTTTTGATGTACATTTCTTGAATGTACAATGAAAATGTGTATGTTTTGATGTATATTTCTTGAATGTACAATGAAAAAGTGTATGTTTTGATGTATATTTCTTGAATGTACACTGAAAATGTGTATGTTTTGATGTACATTTCTGGTATGTACAATGAAAATGTGTATGTTTTGATGTACATTTCTTGAATGTACAATGAAAATGTGTATGCTTTGATGTACATTTCTTGAATGTACACTGAAAATGTGTATGTTTTGATGTACATTTCTGGTATGTACCACGAAAAAGTGTATGTTTTGATGTACATTTCTTGAATGTACAATGAAAATGTGTATGTTTTGATGTACATTTCTTGAATGTACACTGAAAATGTGTATGTTTTGATGTACATTTCTGGTATGTACAATGAAAAAGTGTATGTTTTGATGTACATTTCTTGAATGTACACTGAAAATGTGTATGTTTTGATGTACATTTCTTGAATGTACAATGATAATGTGTATGTTTTGATGTACATTTCTGGTATGTACAATGAAAAAGTGTATGTTTTGATGTATATTTCTTGAATGTACACTGAAAATGTGTATGTTTTGATGTACATTTCTTGTATATACAATGAAAATGTGTATGTTTTGATGTATATTTCTTGAATGTACACTGAAAATGTGTATGTTTGGATGTACATTTCTTGAATGTACAATGAAAATGTGTATGTTTTGATGTACATTTCTTGTATATACCATGAAAATGTGTATGTTCTGATGTACATTTCTTGAATGTACAATGAAAATGTGTATGTTTTGATGTACATTTCTTGTATATACCATAAAAATGTGTATGTTTTGATGTATATTTCTTGAATGTATCCTGAAAATGTGTATGTTTTGATGTATATTTCTTGAATGTACACTGAAAATGTGTATGTTTGGATGTACATTTCTTGAATGTACAACGAAAATGTGTATGTTTTGATGTACATTTCTGGTATATGCAATGAAAATGTGTATGTTTTGATGTATATTTCTTGAATGTACACTGAAAATGTGTATGTTTTGATGTACATTTCTTGAATGTACAATGAAAATGTGTATGTTTTGATGTACATTTCTTGAATGTACAATGAAAATGTGTATGTTTTGATGTACATTTCTTGAATGTACACTGAAAATGTGTATGTTTTGATGTACATTTCTTGAATGTACACTGAAAATGTGTATGTTTGGATGTACATTTCTTGAATGTACAATGAAAATGTGTATGTTTTGATGTACATTTCTGGTGTATACAATGAAAATGTGTATGTTTGGTTGTACATTTCTTGTATATACAATGAAAATGTGTATGTTTTGTTGTACATTTCTTGAATGTACACTGAAAATGTGTACGTTTGGATGTACACTTCTTGAATGTACAATGAAAATGTGTATGTTTTGATGTACATTTCTGGTATATACAATGAAAATGTGTATGTTTTGATGTATATTTCTTGAATGTACACTGAAAATGTGTATGTTTTGATGTACATTTCTTGAATGTACAATGAAAATGTGTATGCTTTGATGTTTATTTCTTGAATGTACAATGAAAATGTGTATGTTTTGATGTACATTTCTTGAATGTACAATGAAAATGTGTATTATTTGATGTACATTTCTTGAATGTACACTGAAAATGTGTATGTTTTGATGTACATTTCTTGAATGTACACTGAAAATGTGTATGTTTTGATGTACATTTCTTGAATGTGCAATGAAAATGTGTATGTTTTGATGTATATTTCTTGAATGTACACTGAAAATGTGTATGTTTTGATGCACATTTCTTGAATGTACAATGAAAATGTGTATGCTTTGATGTACATTTCTTGAATGTACAATGAAAATGTGTATGTTTTGATGTACATTTCTTGAATGTACAATGAAAATGTGTATGTTTTGATGTACATTTCTTGAATGTACAATGAAAATGTGTATGTTTTGATGTACATTTCTTGAATGTACACTGAAAATGTGTATGTTTGGATGTCCATTTCTTGAATGTACAATGAAAATGTGTATGTTTTGATGTACATTTCTGGTATATACAATGAAAATGTGTATGTTTTGATGTATATTTCTTGAATGTACAATGAAAATGTGTATGTTTTGATGTACATTTCTTGAATGTACACTGAAAATGTGTATGTTTTGATGTACATTTCTGGTATGTACAATGAAAAAGTGTATGTTTTGATGTACATTTCTTGAATGTACAATGAAAATGTGTATGTTTTGATGTATATTTCTTGAATGTACAATGAAAAAGTGTATGTTTTGATGTATATTTCTTGAATGTACACTGAAAATGTGTATGTTTTGATGTACATTTCTGGTATGTACAATGAAAATGTGTATGTTTTGATGTACATTTCTTGAATGTACAATGAAAATGTGTATGTTTTGATGTACATTTCTGGTATATACAATGAAAATGTGTATGTTTTGATGTATATTTCTTGAATGTACACTGAAAATGTGTAAGTTTTGATGTACATTTCTTGAATGTACAATGAAAATGTGTATGCTTTGATGTACATTTCTTGAATGTACAATGAAAATGTGTATGTTTTGATGTACATTTCTTGAATGTACAATGAAAATGTGTATGTTTTGATGTACATTTCTTGAATGTACACTGAAAATGTGTATGTTTTGATGTACATTTCTTGAATGTACAATGAAAATGTGTATGTTTTGATGTACATTTCTTGAATGTACAATGAAAATGTGTATGTTTTGATGTACATTTCTTGAATGTACACTGAAAATGTGTATGTTTGGATGTACATTTCTTGAATGTACAATGAAAATGTGTATGTTTTGATGTACATTTCTGGTATATACAATGAAAATGTGTATGTTTTGATGTATATTTCTTGAATGTACACTGAAAATGTGTATGTTTTGATGTACATTTCTTGAATGTACAATGAAAATGTGTATGTTTTGATGTACATTTCTTGAATGTACAATGAAAATGTGTATGTTTGATGTACATTTCTGGTATGTACAATGAAAAAGTGTATGTTTTGATGTACATTTCTTGAATGTACAATGAAAATGTGTATGTTTTGATGTACATTTCTTGAATGTACAATGAAAATGTGTATGTTTTGATGTATATTTCTTGAATGTACAATGAAAAAGTGTATGTTTTGATGTATATTTCTTGAATGTACACTGAAAGTGTGTATGTTTTGATGTACATTTCTGGTATGTACAATGAAAATGTGTATGTTTTGATGTACATTTCTTGTATATACCATAAAAATGTGTATGTTTTGATGTATATTTCTTGAATGTATCCTGAAAATGTGTATGTTTTGATGTATATTTCTTGAATGTACACTGAAAATGTGTAAGTTTTGATGTACATTTCTTGAATGTACAATGAAAATGTGTATGCTTTGATGTACATTTCTTGAATGTACAATGAAAATGTGTATGTTTTGATGTACATTTCTTGAATGTACAATGAAAATGTGTATGTTTTGATGTACATTTCTTGAATGTACACTGAAAATGTGTATGTTTTGATGTACATTTCTTGAATGTACAATGAAAATGTGTATGTTTTGATGTACATTTCTTGAATGTACAATGAAAATGTGTATGTTTTGATGTACATTTCTTGAATGTACACTGAAAATGTGTATGTTTGGATGTACATTTCTTGAATGTACAATGAAAATGTGTATGTTTTGATGTACATTTCTGGTATATACAATGAAAATGTGTATGTTTTGATGTATATTTCTTGAATGTACACTGAAAATGTGTATGTTTTGATGTACATTTCTTGAATGTACAATGAAAATGTGTATGTTTTGATGTACATTTCTTGAATGTACAATGAAAATGTGTATGTTTGATGTACATTTCTGGTATGTACAATGAAAAAGTGTATGTTTTGATGTACATTTCTTGAATGTACAATGAAAATGTGTATGTTTTGATGTACATTTCTTGAATGTACAATGAAAATGTGTATGTTTTGATGTATATTTCTTGAATGTACAATGAAAAAGTGTATGTTTTGATGTATATTTCTTGAATGTACACTGAAAGTGTGTATGTTTTGATGTACATTTCTGGTATGTACAATGAAAATGTGTATGTTTTGATGTACATTTCTTGAATGTACAATGAAAATGTGTATGTTTTGATGTACATTTCTTGAATGTACACTGAAAATGTGTATGTTTTGATGTATATTTCTTGAATGTACAATGAAAAAGTGTATGTTTTGATGTATATTTCTTGAATGTACACTGAAAATGTGTATGTTTTGATGTACATTTCTGGTATGTACAATGAAAATGTGTATGTTTTGATGTACATTTCTTGAATGTACACTGAAAATGTGTATGTTTTGATGTACATTTCTGGTATGTACCACGAAAAAGTGTATGTTTTGATGTACATTTCTTGAATGTACAATGAAAATGTGTATGTTTTGATGTACATTTCTTGAATGTACACTGAAAATGTGTATGTTTTGATGTACATTTCTGGTATGTACAATGAAAAAGTGTATGTTTTGATGTACATTTCTTGAATGTACACTGAAAATGTGTATGTTTTGATGTACATTTCTTGAATGTACAATGAAAATGTGTATGTTTTGATGTACATTTCTTGAATGTACAATGAAAATGTGTATGTTTGATGTACATTTCTGGTATGTACAATGAAAAAGTGTATGTTTTGATGTACATTTCTTGAATGTACAATGAAAATGTGTATGTTTTGATGTACATTTCTTGAATGTACAATGAAAATGTGTATGTTTTGATGTATATTTCTTGAATGTACAATGAAAAAGTGTATGTTTTGATGTATATTTCTTGAATGTACACTGAAAGTGTGTATGTTTTGATGTACATTTCTGGTATGTACAATGAAAATGTGTATGTTTTGATGTACATTTCTTGAATGTACAATGAAAATGTGTATGTTTTGATGTACATTTCTTGAATGTACACTGAAAATGTGTATGTTTTGATGTATATTTCTTGAATGTACAATGAAAAAGTGTATGTTTTGATGTATATTTCTTGAATGTACACTGAAAATGTGTATGTTTTGATGTACATTTCTGGTATGTACAATGAAAATGTGTATGTTTTGATGTACATTTCTTGAATGTACACTGAAAATGTGTATGTTTGGATGTACATTTCTTGAATGTACAACGAAAATGTGTATGTTTTGATGTACATTTCTGGTATATGCAATGAAAATGTGTATGTTTTGATGTATATTTCTTGAATGTACACTGAAAATGTGTATGTTTTGATGTACATTTCTTGAATGTACAATGAAAATGTGTATGTTTTGATGTACATTTCTTGAATGTACACTGAAAATGTGTATGTTGTGATGTACATTTCTTGAATGTACAATGAAAATGTGTATGTTTTGATGTACATTTCTTGTATATACCATGAAAATGTGTATGCTTTGATGTACATTTCTTGAATGTACAATGAAAATGTGTATGTTTTGATGTACATTTCTTGTATATACCATGAAAATGTGTATGTTTTGATGTATATTTCTTGAATGTATCCTGAAAATGTGTATGTTTTGATGTATATTTCTTGAATGTACACTGAAAATGTGTATGTTTGGATGTACGTTTCTTGAATGTACAATGAAAATGTGTATATTTTGATGTAAATTTCTGGTATATACAATGAAAATGTGTATGTTTTGATGTATATTTCTTGAATGTACACTGAAAATGTGTAAGTTTTGATGTACATTTCTTGAATGTACAATGAAAATGTGTATGGTTTGATGTACATTTCTTGAATGTACAATGAAAATGTGTATGTTTTGATGTACATTTCTTGAATGTACAATGAAAATGTGTATGTTTTGATGTACATTTCTTGAATGTACACTGAAAATGTGTATGTTTTGATGTACATTTCTTGAATGTACAATGAAAATGTGTATGTTTTGATGTACATTTCTTGAATGTACAATGAAAATGTGTATGTTTTGATGTACATTTCTTGAATGTACACTGAAAATGTGTTTGTTTGGATGTACATTTCTTGAATGTACAATGAAAATGTGTATGTTTTGATGTACATTTCTGGTATATACAATGAAAATGTGTATGTTTTGATGTATATTTCTTTAATGTACACTGAAGATGTGTATGTTTTGATGTACATTTCTTGAATGTACAATGAAAATGTGTATGTTTTGATGTACATTTCTTGAATGTACAATGAAAATGTGTATGTTTTGATGTACATTTCTGGTATGTACAATGAAAAAGTGTATGTTTTGATGTATATTTCTTGAATGTACACTGAAAATGTGTATGTTTTGATGTACATTTCTTGAATGTACAATGAAAATGTGTATGTTTTGATGTACATTTCTTGAATGTACAATGAAAATGTGTATGTTTTGATGTACATTTCTTGAATGTACACTGAAAATGTGTATGTTTGGATGTACATTTCTTGAATGTACAATGAAAATGTGTATGTTTTGATGTACATTTCTTGAATGTACAATGAAAATGTGTATGTTTTGATGTACATTTCTTGAATGTACACTGAAAATGTGTATGTTTGGATGTACATTTCTTGAATGTACAATGAAAATGTGTATGTTTTGATGTACATTTCTGGTATATACAATGAAAATGTGTATGTTTTGATGTATATTTCTTTAATGTACACTGAAGATGTGTATGTTTTGATGTACATTTCTTGAATGTACAATGAAAATGTGTATGTTTTGATGTACATTTCTTGAATGTACAATGAAAATGTGTATGTTTTGATGTACATTTCTGGTATGTACAATGAAAAAGTGTATGTTTTGATGTATATTTCTTGAATGTACACTGAAAATGTGTATGTTTTGATGTACATTTCTTGTATATACAATGAAAATGTGTGTTTTGATGTATATTTCTTGAATGTACACTGAAAATGTGTATGTTTTGATGTACATTTCTTGAATGTACAATGAAAATGTGTATGTTTTGATGTACATTTCTTGTATATACCATGAAAATGTGTATGTCTCGATGTACATTTCTTGAATGTACAATGAAAATGTGTATGTTTTGATGTACATTTCTGGTATATACCATAAAAATGTGTATGTTTTGATGTATATTTCTTGAATGTATCCTGAAAATGTGTATGTTTTGATGTATATTTCTTGAATGTACACTGAAAATGTGTATGTTTGGATGTACATTTCTTGAATGTACAACGAAAATGTGTATGTTTTGATGTACATTTCTGGTATATGCAATGAAAATGTGTATGTTTTGATGTATATTTCTTGAATGTACACTGAAAATGTGTATGTTTTGATGTACATTTCTTGAATGTACAATGAAAATGTGTATGTTTTGATGTACATTTCTTGAATGTACACTGAAAATGTGTATGTTGTGATGTACATTTCTTGAATGTACAATGAAAATGTGTATGTTTTGATGTACATTTCTTGTATATACCATGAAAATGTGTATGCTTTGATGTACATTTCTTGAATGTACAATGAAAATGTGTATGTTTTGATGTACATTTCTTGTATATACCATGAAAATGTGTATGTTTTGATGTATATTTCTTGAATGTATCCTGAAAATGTGTATGTTTTGATGTATATTTCTTGAATGTACACTGAAAATGTGTATGTTTGGATGTACGTTTCTTGAATGTACAATGAAAATGTGTATATTTTGATGTAAATTTCTGGTATATACAATGAAAATGTGTATGTTTTGATGTATATTTCTTGAATGTACACTGAAAATGTGTAAGTTTTGATGTACATTTCTTGAATGTACAATGAAAATGTGTATGGTTTGATGTACATTTCTTGAATGTACAATGAAAATGTGTATGTTTTGATGTACATTTCTTGAATGTACAATGAAAATGTGTATGTTTTGATGTACATTTCTTGAATGTACACTGAAAATGTGTATGTTTTGATGTACATTTCTTGAATGTACAATGAAAATGTGTATGTTTTGATGTACATTTCTTGAATGTACAATGAAAATGTGTATGTTTTGATGTACATTTCTTGAATGTACACTGAAAATGTGTATGTTTGGATGTACATTTCTTGAATGTACAATGAAAATGTGTATGTTTTGATGCACATTTCTGGTATATACAATGAAAATGTGTATGTTTTGATGTATATTTCTTTAATGTACACTGAAGATGTGTATGTTTTGATGTACATTTCTTGAATGTACAATGAAAATGTGTATGTTTTGATGTACATTTCTTGAATGTACAATGAAAATGTGTATGTTTTGATGTACATTTCTGGTATGTACAATGAAAAAGTGTATGTTTTAATGTACATTTCTGGAATGTACAATGAAAATGTGTATGTTTTGATGTACATTTCTTGAATGTACAATGAAAATGTGTATGTTTTGATGTATATTTCTTGAATGTACAATGAAAAAGTGTATGTTTTGATGTATATTTCTTGAATGTACACTGAAAATGTGTATGTTTTGATGTACATTTCTGGTATGTACAATGAAAATGTGTATGTTTTGATGTACATTTCTTGAATGTACAATGAAAATGTGTATGTTTTGATGTACATTTCTTGAATGTACAATGAAAATGTGTATGTTTTGATGTATATTTCTTGAATGTACAATGAAAAAGTGTATGTTTTGATGTATATTTCTTGAATGTACACTGAAAATGTGTATGTTTTGATGTACATTTCTGGTATGTACAATGAAAATGTGTATGTTTTGATGTACATTTCTTGAATGTACAATGAAAATGTGTATGTTTTGATGTACATTTCTTGAATGTACACTGAAGATGTGTATGTTTTGATGTACATTTCTGGTATGTACAACGAAAAAGTGTATGTTTTGATGTACATTTCTTGAATGTACAATGAAAATGTGTATGTTTTGATGTACATTTCTTGAATGTACACTGAAAATGTGTATGTTTTGATGTACATTTCTGGTATGCACAATGAAAAAGTGTATGTTTTGATGTACATTTCTTGAAGGTACACTCAAAATGTGTATGTTTTGATGTACATTTCTTGAATGTACAATGATAATGTGTATGTTTTGATGTACATTTCTGGTATGTACAATGAAAAAGTGTATGTTTTGATGTATATTTCTTGAATGTACACTGAAAATGTGTATGTTTTGATGTACATTTCTTGTATATACAATGAAAATGTGTATGTTTTGATGTATATTTCTTGAATGTACACTGAAAATGTGTATGTTTTGATGTACATTTCTTGAATGTACAATGAAAATGTGTATGTTTTGATGTACATTTCTTGTATATACCATGAAAATGTGTATGTTTTGATGTACATTTCTTGAATGTACAATGAAAATGTGTATGTTTTGATGTACATTTCTTGTATATACCATAAAAATGTGTATGTTTTGATGTATATTACTTGAATGTATCCTGAAAATGTGTATGTTTTGATGTATATTTCTTGAATGTACACTGAAAATGTGTATGTTTGGATGTACATTTCTTGAATGTACAACGAAAATGTGTATGTTTTGATGTACATTTCTGGTATATGCAATGAAAATGTGTATGTTTTGATGTATATTTCTTGAATGTGCACTGAAAATGTGTATGTTTTGATGTATATTTCTTGAATGTACACTGAAAATGTGTATGTTTTGATGTACATTTCTGGTATGTACAATGAAAATGTGTATGTTTTGATGTACATTTCTTGAATGTACAATGAAAATGTGTATGTTTTGATGTACATTTCTTGAATGTACACTGAAAATGTGTATGTTTTGATGTACATTTCTTGAATGTACAATGAAAATGTGTATGCTTTGATGTATATTTCTTGAATGTACACTGAAAACTTGTATGTTGTGATGTACATTTCTTGAATGTACAATGAAAATGTGTATGTTTTGATGTACATTTCTTGTATATACCATGAAAATGTGTATGCTTTGATGTACATTTCTTGAATGTACAATGAAAATGTGTATGTTTTGATGTACATTTCTTGTATATACCATGAAAATGTGTATGTTTTGATGTATATTTCTTGAATGTATCCTGAAAATGTGTATGTTTTGATGTATATTTCCTGAATGTACACTGAAAATGTGTATGTTTGGATGTACGTTTCTTGAATGTACAATGAAAATGTGTATATTTTGATGTACATTTCTGGTATATACAATGAAAATGTGTATGTTTTGATGTATATTTCTTGAATGTACACTGAAAATGTGTAAGTTTTGATGTACATTTCTTGAATGTACAATGAAAATGTGTATGCTTTGATGTACATTTCTTGAATGTACAATGAAAATGTGTATGTTTTGATGTACATTTCTTGAATGTACAATGAAAATGTGTATGTTTTGATGTACATTTCTTGAATGTACACTGAAAATGTGTATGTTTTGATGTACATTTCTTGAATGTACAATGAAAATGTGTATGTTTTGATGTACATTTCTTGAATGTACAATGAAAATGTGTATGTTTTGATGTACATTTCTTGAATGTACACTGAAAATGTGTATGTTTGGATGTACATTTCTTGAATGTACAATGAAAATGTGTATGTTTTGATGTACATTTCTGGTATATACAATGAAAATGTGTATGTTTTGATGTATATTTCTTGAATGTACACTGAAAATGTGTATGTTTTGATGTACATTTCTTGAATGTACAATGAAAATGTGTATGTTTTGATGTACATTTCTTGAATGTACAATGAAAATGTGTATGTTTGATGTACATTTCTGGTATGTACAATGAAAAAGTGTATGTTTTGATGTACATTTCTTGAATGTACAATGAAAATGTGTATGTTTTGATGTACATTTCTTGAATGTACAATGAAAATGTGTATGTTTTGATGTATATTTCTTGAATGTACAATGAAAAAGTGTATGTTTTGATGTATATTTCTTGAATGTACACTGAAAGTGTGTATGTTTTTATGTACATTTCTGGTATGTACAATGAAAATGTGTATGTTTTGATGTACATTTCTTGAATGTACAATGAAAATGTGTATGTTTTGATGTACATTTCTTGAATGTACACTGAAAATGTGTATGTTTTGATGTATATTTCTTGAATGTACAATGAAAAAGTGTATGTTTTGATGTATATTTCTTGAATGTACACTGAAAATGTGTATGTTTTGATGTACATTTCTGGTATGTACAATGAAAATGTGTATGTTTTGATGTACATTTCTTGAATGTACACTGAAAATGTGTATGTTTTGATGTACATTTCTGGTATGTACCACGAAAAAGTGTATGTTTTGATGTACATTTCTTGAATGTACAATGAAAATGTGTATGTTTTGATGTACATTTCTTGAATGTACACTGAAAATGTGTATGTTTTGATGTACATTTCTGGTATGTACAATGAAAAAGTGTATGTTTTGATGTACATTTCTTGAATGTACACTGAAAATGTGTATGTTTTGATGTACATTTCTTGAATGTACAATGATAATGTGTATGTTTTGATGTACATTTCTGGTATGTACAATGAAAAAGTGTATGTTTTGATGTATATTTCTTGAATGTACACTGAAAATGTGTATGTTTTGATGTACATTTCTTGTATATACAATGAAAATGTGTATGTTTTGATGTATATTTCTTGAATGTACACTGAAAATGTGTATGTTTGGATGTACATTTCTTGAATGTACAATGAAAATGTGTATGTTTTGATGTACATTTCTTGTATATACCATGAAAATGTGTATGTTCTGATGTACATTTCTTGAATGTACAATGAAAATGTGTATGTTTTGATGTACATTTCTTGTATATACCATAAAAATGTGTATGTTTTGATGTATATTTCTTGAATGTATCCTGAAAATGTGTATGTTTTGATGTATATTTCTTGAATGTACACTGAAAATGTGTATGTTTGGATGTACATTTCTTGAATGTACAACGAAAATGTGTATGTTTTGATGTACATTTCTGGTATATGCAATGAAAATGTGTATGTTTTGATGTATATTTCTTGAATGTACACTGAAAATGTGTATGTTTTGATGTACATTTCTTGAATGTACAATGAAAATGTGTATGTTTTGATGTACATTTCTTGAATGTACAATGAAAATGTGTATGTTTTGATGTACATTTCTTGAATGTACACTGAAAATGTGTATGTTTTGATGTACATTTCTTGAATGTACACTGAAAATGTGTATGTTTGGATGTACATTTCTTGAATGTACAATGAAAATGTGTATGTTTTGATGTACATTTCTGGTGTATACAATGAAAATGTGTATGTTTGGTTGTACATTTCTTGTATATACAATGAAAATGTGTATGTTTTGTTGTACATTTCTTGAATGTACACTGAAAATGTGTACGTTTGGATGTACACTTCTTGAATGTACAATGAAAATGTGTATGTTTTGATGTACATTTCTGGTATATACAATGAAAATGTGTATGTTTTGATGTATATTTCTTGAATGTACACTGAAAATGTGTATGTTTTGATGTACATTTCTTGAATGTACAATGAAAATGTGTATGCTTTGATGTTTATTTCTTGAATGTACAATGAAAATGTGTATGTTTTGATGTACATTTCTTGAATGTACAATGAAAATGTGTATTATTTGATGTACATTTCTTGAATGTACACTGAAAATGTGTATGTTTTGATGTACATTTCTTGAATGTACACTGAAAATGTGTATGTTTTGATGTACATTTCTTGAATGTGCAATGAAAATGTGTATGTTTTGATGTATATTTCTTGAATGTACACTGAAAATGTGTATGTTTTGATGCACATTTCTTGAATGTACAATGAAAATGTGTATGCTTTGATGTACATTTCTTGAATGTACAATGAAAATGTGTATGTTTTGATGTACATTTCTTGAATGTACAATGAAAATGTGTATGTTTTGATGTACATTTCTTGAATGTACAATGAAAATGTGTATGTTTTGATGTACATTTCTTGAATGTACACTGAAAATGTGTATGTTTGGATGTCCATTTCTTGAATGTACAATGAAAATGTGTATGTTTTGATGTACATTTCTGGTATATACAATGAAAATGTGTATGTTTTGATGTATATTTCTTGAATGTACAATGAAAATGTGTATGTTTTGATGTACATTTCTTGAATGTACACTGAAAATGTGTATGTTTTGATGTACATTTCTGGTATGTACAATGAAAAAGTGTATGTTTTGATGTACATTTCTTGAATGTACAATGAAAATGTGTATGTTTTGATGTATATTTCTTGAATGTACAATGAAAAAGTGTATGTTTTGATGTATATTTCTTGAATGTACACTGAAAATGTGTATGTTTTGATGTACATTTCTGGTATGTACAATGAAAATGTGTATGTTTTGATGTACATTTCTTGAATGTACAATGAAAATGTGTATGCTTTGATGTACATTTCTTGAATGTACACTGAAAATGTGTATGTTTTGATGTACATTTCTGGTATGTACCACGAAAAAGTGTATGTTTTGATGTACATTTCTTGAATGTACAATGAAAATGTGTATGTTTTGATGTACATTTCTTGAATGTACACTGAAAATGTGTATGTTTTGATGTACATTTCTGGTATGTACAATGAAAAAGTGTATGTTTTGATGTACATTTCTTGAATGTACACTGAAAATGTGTATGTTTTGATGTACATTTCTTGAATGTACAATGATAATGTGTATGTTTTGATGTACATTTCTGGTATGTACAATGAAAAAGTGTATGTTTTGATGTATATTTCTTGAATGTACACTGAAAATGTGTATGTTTTGATGTACATTTCTTGTATATACAATGAAAATGTGTATGTTTTGATGTATATTTCTTGAATGTACACTGAAAATGTGTATGTTTGGATGTACATTTCTTGAATGTACAATGAAAATGTGTATGTTTTGATGTACATTTCTTGTATATACCATGAAAATGTGTATGTTCTGATGTACATTTCTTGAATGTACAATGAAAATGTGTATGTTTTGATGTACATTTCTTGTATATACCATAAAAATGTGTATGTTTTGATGTATATTTCTTGAATGTATCCTGAAAATGTGTATGTTTTGATGTATATTTCTTGAATGTACACTGAAAATGTGTATGTTTGGATGTACATTTCTTGAATGTACAACGAAAATGTGTATGTTTTGATGTACATTTCTGGTATATGCAATGAAAATGTGTATGTTTTGATGTATATTTCTTGAATGTACACTGAAAATGTGTATGTTTTGATGTACATTTCTTGAATGTACAATGAAAATGTGTATGTTTTGATGT
The DNA here is from genome assembly GCA_030765045.1 of Tenodera sinensis. Taxonomy (NCBI): domain Eukaryota; kingdom Metazoa; phylum Arthropoda; class Insecta; order Mantodea; family Mantidae; genus Tenodera; species Tenodera sinensis. Next base: position 1,300,044 of record JAUKNM010000095.1, read on the forward strand.
ACATTTCTTGAATGTACAATGAAAATGTGTATGTTTTGATGTACATTTCTTGAATGTACACTGAAAATGTGTATGTTTTGATGTACATTTCTTGAATGTACACTGAAAATGTGTATGTTTGGATGTACATTTCTTGAATGTACAATGAAAATGTGTATGTTTTGATGTACATTTCTGGTGTATACAATGAAAATGTGTATGTTTGGTTGTACATTTCTTGTATATACAATGAAAATGTGTATGTTTTGTTGTACATTTCTTGAATGTACACTGAAAATGTGTACGTTTGGATGTACACTTCTTGAATGTACAATGAAAATGTGTATGTTTTGATGTACATTTCTGGTATATACAATGAAAATGTGTATGTTTTGATGTATATTTCTTGAATGTACACTGAAAATGTGTATGTTTTGATGTACATTTCTTGAATGTACAATGAAAATGTGTATGCTTTGATGTTTATTTCTTGAATGTACAATGAAAATGTGTATGTTTTGATGTACATTTCTTGAATGTACAATGAAAATGTGTATTATTTGATGTACATTTCTTGAATGTACACTGAAAATGTGTATGTTTTGATGTACATTTCTTGAATGTACACTGAAAATGTGTATGTTTTGATGTACATTTCTTGAATGTGCAATGAAAATGTGTATGTTTTGATGTATATTTCTTGAATGTACACTGAAAATGTGTATGTTTTGATGCACATTTCTTGAATGTACAATGAAAATGTGTATGCTTTGATGTACATTTCTTGAATGTACAATGAAAATGTGTATGTTTTGATGTACATTTCTTGAATGTACAATGAAAATGTGTATGTTTTGATGTACATTTCTTGAATGTACAATGAAAATGTGTATGTTTTGATGTACATTTCTTGAATGTACACTGAAAATGTGTATGTTTGGATGTCCATTTCTTGAATGTACAATGAAAATGTGTATGTTTTGATGTACATTTCTGGTATATACAATGAAAATGTGTATGTTTTGATGTATATTTCTTGAATGTACAATGAAAATGTGTATGTTTTGATGTACATTTCTTGAATGTACACTGAAAATGTGTATGTTTTGATGTACATTTCTGGTATGTACAATGAAAAAGTGTATGTTTTGATGTACATTTCTTGAATGTACAATGAAAATGTGTATGTTTTGATGTATATTTCTTGAATGTACAATGAAAAAGTGTATGTTTTGATGTATATTTCTTGAATGTACACTGAAAATGTGTATGTTTTGATGTACATTTCTGGTATGTACAATGAAAATGTGTATGTTTTGATGTACATTTCTTGAATGTACAATGAAAATGTGTATGTTTTGATGTACATTTCTGGTATATACAATGAAAATGTGTATGTTTTGATGTATATTTCTTGAATGTACACTGAAAATGTGTAAGTTTTGATGTACATTTCTTGAATGTACAATGAAAATGTGTATGCTTTGATGTACATTTCTTGAATGTACAATGAAAATGTGTATGTTTTGATGTACATTTCTTGAATGTACAATGAAAATGTGTATGTTTTGATGTACATTTCTTGAATGTACACTGAAAATGTGTATGTTTTGATGTACATTTCTTGAATGTACAATGAAAATGTGTATGTTTTGATGTACATTTCTTGAATGTACAATGAAAATGTGTATGTTTTGATGTACATTTCTTGAATGTACACTGAAAATGTGTATGTTTGGATGTACATTTCTTGAATGTACAATGAAAATGTGTATGTTTTGATGTACATTTCTGGTATATACAATGAAAATGTGTATGTTTTGATGTATATTTCTTGAATGTACACTGAAAATGTGTATGTTTTGATGTACATTTCTTGAATGTACAATGAAAATGTGTATGTTTTGATGTACATTTCTTGAATGTACAATGAAAATGTGTATGTTTGATGTACATTTCTGGTATGTACAATGAAAAAGTGTATGTTTTGATGTACATTTCTTGAATGTACAATGAAAATGTGTATGTTTTGATGTACATTTCTTGAATGTACAATGAAAATGTGTATGTTTTGATGTATATTTCTTGAATGTACAATGAAAAAGTGTATGTTTTGATGTATATTTCTTGAATGTACACTGAAAGTGTGTATGTTTTGATGTACATTTCTGGTATGTACAATGAAAATGTGTATGTTTTGATGTACATTTCTTGAATGTACAATGAAAATGTGTATGTTTTGATGTACATTTCTTGAATGTACACTGAAAATGTGTATGTTTTGATGTATATTTCTTGAATGTACAATGAAAAAGTGTATGTTTTGATGTATATTTCTTGAATGTACACTGAAAATGTGTATGTTTTGATGTACATTTCTGGTATGTACAATGAAAATGTGTATGTTTTGATGTACATTTCTTGAATGTACACTGAAAATGTGTATGTTTTGATGTACATTTCTGGTATGTACCACGAAAAAGTGTATGTTTTGATGTACATTTCTTGAATGTACAATGAAAATGTGTATGTTTTGATGTACATTTCTTGAATGTACACTGAAAATGTGTATGTTTTGATGTACATTTCTGGTATGTACAATGAAAAAGTGTATGTTTTGATGTACATTTCTTGAATGTACACTGAAAATGTGTATGTTTTGATGTACATTTCTTGAATGTACAATGATAATGTGTATGTTTTGATGTACATTTCTGGTATGTACAATGAAAAAGTGTATGTTTTGATGTATATTTCTTGAATGTACACTGAAAATGTGTATGTTTTGATGTACATTTCTTGTATATACAATGAAAATGTGTATGTTTTGATGTATATTTCTTGAATGTACACTGAAAATGTGTATGTTTGGATGTACATTTCTTGAATGTACAATGAAAATGTGTATGTTTTGATGTACATTTCTTGTATATACCATGAAAATGTGTATGTTCTGATGTACATTTCTTGAATGTACAATGAAAATGTGTATGTTTTGATGTACATTTCTTGTATATACCATAAAAATGTGTATGTTTTGATGTATATTTCTTGAATGTATCCTGAAAATGTGTATGTTTTGATGTATATTTCTTGAATGTACACTGAAAATGTGTATGTTTGGATGTACATTTCTTGAATGTACAACGAAAATGTGTATGTTTTGATGTACATTTCTGGTATATGCAATGAAAATGTGTATGTTTTGATGTATATTTCTTGAATGTACAATGAAAATGTGTATGTTTTGATGTACATTTCTTGAATGTACAATGAAAATGTGTATGTTTTGATGTACATTTCTTGAATGTACACTGAAAATGTGTATGTTTTGATGTACATTTCTTGAATGTACACTGAAAATGTGTATGTTTGGATGTACATTTCTTGAATGTACAATGAAAATGTGTATGTTTTGATGTACATTTCTGGTGTATACAATGAAAATGTGTATGTTTTGTTGTACATTTCTTGTATATACAATGAAAATGTGTATGTTTTGTTGTACATTTCTTGAATGTACACTGAAAATGTGTACGTTTGGATGTACACTTCTTGAATGTACAATGAAAATGTGTATGTTTTGATGTACATTTCTGGTATATACAATGAAAATGTGTATGTTTTGATGTATATTTCTTGAATGTACACTGAAAATGTGTATGTTTTGATGTACATTTCTTGAATGTACAATGAAAATGTGTATGCTTTGATGTTATTTTCTTGAATGTACAATGAAAATGTGTATGTTTTGATGTACATTTCTTGAATGTACAATGAAAATGTGTATTATTTGATGTACATTTCTTGAATGTACACTGAAAATGTGTATGTTTTGATGTACATTTCTTGAATGTACACTGAAAATGTGTATGTTTTGATGTACATTTCTTGAATGTGCAATGAAACTGTGTATGTTTTGATGTATATTTCTTGAATGTACACTGAAAATGTGTATGTTTTGATGCACATTTCTTGAATGTACAATGAAAATGTGTATGCTTTGATGTACATTTCTTGAATGTACAATGAAAATGTGTATGTTTTGATGTACATTTCTTGAATGTACAATGAAAATGTGTATGTTTTGATGTACATTTCTTGAATGTACAATGAAAATGTGTATGTTTTGATGTACATTTCTTGAATGTACACTGAAAATGTGTATGTTTGGATGTCCATTTCTTGAATGTACAATGAAAATGTGTATGTTTTGATGTACATTTCTGGTATATACAATGAAAATGTGTATGTTTTGATGTATATTTCTTGAATGTACAATGAAAATGTGTATGTTTTGATGTACATTTCTTGAATGTACACTGAAAATGTGTATGTTTTGATGTACATTTCTGGTATGTACAATGAAAAAGTGTATGTTTTGATGTACATTTCTTGAATGTACAATGAAAATGTGTATGTTTTGATGTATATTTCTTGAATGTACAATGAAAAAGTGTATGTTTTGATGTATATTTCTTGAATGTACACTGAAAATGTGTATGTTTTGATGTACATTTCTGGTATGTACAATGAAAATGTGTATGTTTTGATGTACATTTCTTGAATGTACAATGAAAATGTGTATGTTTTGATGTACATTTCTTGAATGTACACTGAAAATGTGTATGTTTTGATGTATATTTCTTGAATGTACAATGAAAAAGTGTATGTTTTGATGTATATTTCTTGAATGTACACTGAAAATGTGTATGTTTTGATGTACATTTCTGGTATGTACAATGAAAATGTGTATGTTTTGATGTACATTTCTTGAATGTACAATGAAAATGTGTATGTTTTGATGTACATTTCTTGAATGTACACTGAAAATGTGTATGTTTTGATGTACATTTCTGGTATGTACAACGAAAAAGTGTATGTTTTGATGTACATTTCTTGAATGTACAATGAAAATGTGTATGTTTTGATGTACATTTCTTGAATGTACACTGAAAATGTGTATGTTTTGATGTAAATTTCTGGTATGTACAATGAAAAAGTGTATGTTTTGATGTACATTTCTTGAATGTACAATGAAAATGTGTATGTTTTGATGTACATTTCTTGAATGTACAATGAAAATGTGTATGTTTTGACGTATATTTCTTGAATGTATACTGAAAATGTGTATGTTTAAATGTACATTTCTTGAATGTGCACTGAAAATGTGTATGTTTTGATGTACATTTCTTGAATGTACAATGAAAATGTGTATGCTTTGATGTATATTTCTTGAATGTACACTGAAAATGTGTATGTTGTGATGTACATTTCTTGAATGTACAATGAAAATGTGTATGTTTTGATGTACATTTCTTGTATATACCATGAAAATGTGTATGCTTTGATGTATATTTCTTGAATGTATCCTGAAAATGTGTATGTTTTGATGTATATTTCTTGAATGTACACTGAAAATGTGTATGTTTGGATGTACGTTTCTTGAATGTACAATGAAAATGTGTATGTTTTGATGTATATTTCTTGAATATACACTGAAAATGTGTAAGTTTTGATGTACATTTCTTGAATGTACAATGAAAATGTGTATGCTTTGATGTACATTTCTTGAATGTACAATGAAAATGTGTATGTTTTGATGTACATTTCTTGAATGTACAATGAAAATGTGTATGTTTTGATGTACATTTCTTGAATGTACACTGAAAATGTGTATGTTTTGATGTACATTTCTTGAATGTACAATGAAAATGTGTATGTTTTGATGTACATTTCTTGAATGTACAATGAAAATGTGTATGTTTTGATGTACATTTCTTGAATGTACACTGAAAATGTGTATGTTTGGATGTACATTTCTTGAATGTACAATGAAAATGTGTATGTTTTGATGTACATTTCTGGTATATACAATGAAAATGTGTATGTTTTGATGTATATTTCTTGAATGTACACTGAAAATGTGTATGTTTTGATGTACATTTCTTGAATGTACAATGAAAATGTGTATGTTTTGATGTACATTTCTTGAATGTACAATGAAAATGTGTATGTTTTGATGTACATTTCTGGTATGTACAATGAAAAAGTGTATGTTTTGATGTACATTTCTTGAATGTACAATGAAAATGTGTATGTTTTGATGTACATTTCTTGAATGTACAATGAAAATGTGTATGTTTTGATGTATATTTCTTGAATGTACAATGAAAAAGTGTATGTTTTGATGTATATTTCTTGAATGTACACTGAAAATGTGTATGTTTTGATGTACATTTCTGGTATGTACAATGAAAATGTGTATGTTTTGATGTACATTTCTTGAATGTACAATGAAAATGTGTATGTTTTGATGTACATTTCTTGAATGTACACTGAAAATGTGTATGTTTTGATGTATATTTCTTGAATGTACAATGAAAAAGTGTATGTTTTGATGCATATTTCTTGAATGTACACTGAAAATGTGTATGTTTTGATGTACATTTCTGGTATGTACAATGAAAATGTGTATGTTTTGATGTACATTTCTTGAATGTACAATGAAAATGTGTATGTTTTGATGTACATTTCCTGAATGTACACTGAAAATGTGTATGTTTTGATGTACATTTCTGGTATGTACAACGAAAAAGTGTATGTTTTGATGAACATTTCTTGAATGTACAATGAAAATGTGTATGTTTTGATGTACATTTCTTGAATGTACACTGAAAATGTGTATGTTTTGATGTAAATTTCTGGTATGTACAATGAAAAAGTGTATGTTTTGATGTACATTTCTTGAATGTACACTGAAAATGTGTATGTTTTGATGTACATTTCTTGAATATACAATGATAATGTGTATGTTTTGATGTACATTTCTGGTATGTACAATGAAAAAGTGTATGTTTTGATGTATATTTCTTGAATGTACACTGAAAATGTGTATGTTTTGATGTACATTTCTTGTATATACAATGAAAATGTGTATGTTTTGATGTATATTTCTTGAATGTACACTGAAAATGTGTATGTTTTGATGTACATTTCTTGAATGTACAATGAAAATGTGTATGTTTTGATGTACATTTCTTGTATATACTATGAAAATGTGTATGTTTTGATGTACATTTCTTGAATGTACAATGAAAATGTGTATGTTTTGATGTACATTTCTTGTATATACCATAAAAATGTGTATGTTTTGATGTATATTTCTTGAATGTATCCTGAAAATGTGTATGTTTTGATGTATATTTCTTGAATGTACACTGAAAATGTGTATGTTTGGATGTACATTTCTTGAATGTACAATGAAAATGTGTATGTTTTGATGTACATTTCTGGTATATGCAATGAAAATGTGTATGTTTTGATGTATATTTCTTGAATGTACACTGAAAATGTGTATGTTTTGATGTACATTTCTTGAATGTACAATGAAAATGTGTATGTTTTGATGTACATTTCTTGAATGTACAGTGAAAATGTGTATGTTTTGATGTACATTTCTTGAATGTACAGTGAAAATGTGTATGTTTTGATGTACATTTCTTGAATGTACACTGAAAATGTGTATGTTTGGATGTACATTTCTTGAATGTACAATGAAAATGTGTATGTTTTGATGTACATTTCTGGTGTATACAATGAAAATGTGTATGTTTTGTTGTACATTTCTTGTATATACAATCAAAATGTGTATGTTTTGATGTACATTTCTTGAATGTACACTGAAAATGTGTATGTTTGGATGTACATTTCTTGAATGTACAATGAAAATGTGTATGTTTTGATGTACATTTCTGGTATATACAATGAAAATGTGTATGTTTTGATGTATATTTCTTGAATGTACACTGAAAATGTGTATGTTTTGATGTACATTTCTTGAATGTACAATGAAAATGTGTATGCTTTGATGTACATTTCTTGAATGTACAATGAAAATGTGTATGTTTTGATGTACATTTCTTGAATGTACAATGAAAATGTGTATGTTTTGATGTACATTTCTTGAATGTACACTGAAAATGTGTATGTTTTGATGTACATTTCTTGAATGTACACTGAAAATGTGTATGTTTTGATGTACATTTCTTGAATGTACAATGAAAATGTGTATGTTTTGATGTATATTTCTTGAATGTACACTGAAAATGTGTATGTTTTGATGTACATTTCTTGAATGTACAATGAAAATGTGTATGCTTTGTTGTACATTTCTTGAATGTACAATGAAAATGTGTATGTTTTGATGTACATTTCTTGAATGTACAATGAAAATGTGTATGTTTTGATGTACATTTCTTGAGTATACAATGAAAATGTGTATGTTTTGATGTACATTTCTTGAATGTACAATGAAAATGTGTATGTTTTGATGTATATTTCTTGAATGTACACTGAAAATGTGTATGTTTTGATGTACATTTCTTGAATGTACAATGAAAATGTGTATGTTTTGATGTACATTTCTTGAATGTACACTGAAAATGTGTATGTTTTGATGTACATTTCTTGAATGTACACTGAAAATGTGTATGTTTTGATGTACATTTCTTGAATGTACAATGAAAATGTGTATGTTTTGATGTACATTTCTTGAATGTACAATGAAAATGTGTATGTTTTGATGTATATTTCTTGAATGTACACTGAAAATGTGTATGTTTTGATGTACATTTCTTGAATGTACAATGAAAATGTGTATACTTTGATGTACGTTTCTTGAATGTACAATAAAAATGTGTATATTTTGAAGTACATTTCTGGTATATACAATGAAAATGTGTATGTTTTGATGTATATTTCTTGAATGTACACTGAAAATGTGTAAGTTTTGATGTACATTTCTTGAATGTACAATGAAAATGTGTATGCTTTGATGTACATTTCTTGAATGTACAATGAAAATGTGTATGTTTTGATGTACATTTCTTGAATGTACAATGAAAATGTGTATGTTTTGATGTACATTTCTTGAATGTACACTGAAAATGTGTATGTTTTGATGTACATTTCTTGAATGTACAATGAAAATGTGTATGTTTTGATGTACATTTCTTGAATGTACAATGAAAATGTGTATGTTTTGATGTACATTTCTTGAATGTACACTGAAAATGTGTATGTTTGGATGTACATTTCTTGAATGTACAATGAAAATGTGTATGTTTTGATGTACATTTCTGGTATATACAATGAAAATGTGTATGTTTTGATGTATATTTCTTGAATGTACACTGAAAATGTGTATGTTTTGATGTACATTTCTTGAATGTACAATGAAAATGTGTATGTTTTGATGTACATTTCTTGAATGTACAATGAAAATGTGTATGTTTTGATGTACATTTCTGGTATGTACAATGAAAAAGTGTATGTTTTGATGTACATTTCTTGAATGTACAATGAAAATGTGTATGTTTTGATGTACATTTCTTGAATGTACAATGAAAATGTGTATGTTTTGATGTATATTTCTTGAATGTACAATGAAAAAGTGTATGTTTTGATGTATATTTCTTGAATGTACACTGAAAATGTGTATGTTTTGATGTACATTTCTGGTATGTACAATGAAAATGTGTATGTTTTGATGTACATTTCTTGAATGTACAATGAAAATGTGTATGTTTTGATGTACATTTCTTGAATGTACACTGAAAATGTGTATGTTTTGATGTATATTTCTTGAATGTACAATGAAAAAGTGTCTGTTTTGATGTATATTTCTTGAATGTACACTGAAAATCTGTATGCTTTGATGTACATTTCTGGTATGTACAATGAAAATGTGTATGTTTTGATGTACATTTCTTGAATGTACAATGAAAATGTGTATGTTTTGATGTACATTTCTTCAATGTACACTGAAAATGTGTATGTTTTGATGTACATTTCTGGTATGTACAACGAAAAAGTGTATGTTTTGATGTACATTTCTTGAATGTACAATGAAAATGTGTATGTTTTGATGTACATTTCTTGAATGTACACTGAAAATGTGTATGTTTTGATGTACATTTCTTGTATATACAATGAAAATGTGTATGTTTTGATGTATATTTCTTGAATGTACACTGAAAATGTGTATGTTTTGATGTACATTTTTGAATGTACAATGAAAATGTGTATGTTTTGATGTACATTTCTTGTATATACCATGAAAATGTGTATGTTTTGATGTACATTTCTTGAATGTACAATGAAAATGTGTATGTTTTGATGTACATTTCTTGTATATACCATAAAAATGTGTATGTTTTGATGTATATTTCTTGAATGTATCCTGAAAATGTGTATGTTTTGATGTATATTTCCTGAATGTACACTCAAAATGTGTATGTTTTGATGTACATTTCTTGTATATACAATAAAAATGTGTATGTTTTGATGTATATTTCTTGAATGTACACTGAAAATGTGTATGTTTTGATGTACATTTCTTGAATGTACAATGAAAATGTGTATGTTTTGATGTACATTTCTTGTATATACCATGAAAATGTGTATGTTTTGATGTACATTTCTTGAATGTACAATGAAAATGTGTATGTTTTGATGTACATTTCTTGTATATACCATAAAAATGTGTATGTTTTGATGTATATTTCTTGAATGTATCCTGAAAATGTGTATGTTTTGATGTATATTTCTTGAATGTACACTGAAAATGTGTATGTTTGGATGTACATTTCTTGAATGTACAATGAAAATGTGTATGTTTTGATGTACATTTCTGGTATATGCAATGAAAATGTGTATGTTTTGATGTATATTTCTTGAATGTACACTGAAAATGTGTATGTTTTGATGGACATTTCTTGAATGTACAATGAAAATGTGTATGTTTTGATGTACATTTCTTGAATGTACAATGAAAATGTGTATGTTTTGATGTACATTTCTTGAATGTACACTGAAAATGTGTATGTTTTGATGTACATTTCTTGAATGTACACTGAAAATGTGTATGTTTGGATGTACATTTCTTGAATGTACAATGAAAATGTGTATGTTTTGATGTACATTTCTGGTGTATACAATGAAAATGTGTATCTTTTGTTGTACATTTCTTGTATATACAATGAAAATGTGTATGTTTTGATGTACATTTCTTGAATGTACACTGAAAATGTGTATGTTTGGATGTACATTTCTTGAATGTACAATGAAAATGTGTATGTTTTGATGTACATTTCTGGTATATACAATGAAAATGTGTATGTTTTGATGTATATTTCTTGAATGTACACTGAAAATGTGTATGTTTTGATGTACATTTCTTGAATGTACAATGAAAATGTGTATGCTTTGATGTACATTTCTTGAATGTACAATGAAAATGTGTATGTTTTGATGTACATTTCTTGAATGTACAATGAAAATGTGTATGTTTTGATGTACATTTCTTGAATGTACACTGAAAATGTGTATGTTTTGATGTACATTTCTTGAATGTACACTGAAAATGTGTATGTTTTGATGTACATTTCTTGAATGTACAATGAAAATGTGTATGTTTTGATGTATATTTCTTGAATGTACACTGAAAATGTGTATGTTTTGATGTATATTTCTTGAATGTACAATGAAAATGTGTATGCTTTGATGTACATTTCTTGAATGTACAATGAAAATGTGTATGTTTTGATGTACATTTCTTGAATGTACAATGAAAATGTGTATGTTTTGATGTAAATTTCTTGAGTATACAATGAAAATGTGTATGTTTTGATGTACATTTCTTGAATGTACAATGAAAATGTGTATGTTTTGATGTATATTTCTTGAATGTACACTGAAAATGTGTATGTTTTGATGTACATTTCTTGAATGTACAATGAAAATGTGTATGTTTTGATGTACATTTCTTGAATGTACACTGAAAATGTGTATGTTTTGATGTACATTTCTTGAATGTACACTGAAAATGTGTATGTTTTGATGTACATTTCTGGAATGTACAATGAAAATGTGTATGTTTTGATGTACATTTCTTGAATGTACAATGAAAATGTGTATGTTTTGATGTATATTTCTTGAATGTACACTGAAAATGTGTATGTTTTGATGTACATTTCTTGAATGTACAATGAAAATGTGTATACTTTGATGTACATTTCTTGAATGTACAATGAAAATGTGTATGTTTTGATGTACATTTCTTGAATGTACAATGAAAATGTGTATGTTTTGATGTATATTTCTTGAATGTACACTGAAAATGTGTATGTTTTGATGTACATTTCTTGAATGTACAATGAAAATGTGTATGTTTTGATGTACATTTCTTGAATGTACAATGAAAATGTGTATGTTTTTATGTACATTTCTTGAATGTACAATGAAAATGTGTATGTTTTGATGTACATTTCTTGAATGTACAATGAAAATGTGTATGTTTTGTTGTACATTTCTTGAATGTACAATGAAAATGTGTATGTTTTGATGTACATTTCTTGAATGTACACTGAAAATGTGTATGTTTTGATGTACATTTCTTGAATGTACAATGAAAATGTGTATGTTTTGATGTACATTTCTTGAATGTACAATGAAAATGTGTATGTTTTGATATACATTTCTTGAATGTACAATGAAAATGTGTATGTTTTGATATACATTTCATGAATGTGCAATGAAAATGTGTATGTTTTGGTGTACATTTCTTGTATATACAATGAAAATCTGTATGTTTTGTAGTATATTTCTTGTATATACAATGAAAATGTGTATGTTTTGATGTACATTTCTTGATTGTACACTGAAAATGTGTATGTTTTGATGTACATTTCTTGAATGTACAATGAAAATGTGTATGTTTTGATATACATTTCATGAATGTGCAATGAAAATGTGTATGTTTTGGTGTACATTTCTTGTATATACAATGAAAATGTGTATGTTTTGTTGTATATTTCTTGTATATACAATGAAAATGTGTATGTGTTGATGTATATTTCTTGAATGTACAATGAAAATGTGTATGTTTTAATGTACATTTCTTGAATGTACAATGAAAATGTGTATGTTTTGATATACATTTCATGAATGTGCAATGAAAATGTGTATGTTTTGGTGTACATTTCTTGTATATACAATGAAAATGTGTATGTTTTGTTGTACATTTCTGGTATATACAATGAAAATGTGTATGTTTTGATGTATATTTCTTGAATGTACACTCAAAATGTGTATGTTTTTATGTACATTTCTTGAATGTACACTGAAAATGTGTATGTTTTGATGTACATTTCTTGAATGTACACTGAAAATGTGTATGTTTTAATGTACATTTCTTGAATGTACAATGAAAATGTGTATGTTTTGATGTACATTTCTGGGATATACAATGAAAATGTGTATGTTTTGATGTATATTTCTGAATGTACACTCAAAATGTGTATGTTTTGATGTACATTTCTGGTATATACAATGAAAAGTGTATGTTTTGATGTATATTTCTTGAATGTACACTGAAAATGTGTATGTTTTGATGTACATTTCTGGTATATACAATGAAAATGTGTATGTTTTGATGTATATTTCTTGAATGTACACTGAAAATGTTATGTTTTGATGTACATTTCTTGAATGTACACTGAAAATGTGTATGTTTTGATATACATTTCTTGAATGTACAATGAAAATGTGTATGTTTTGATGTACATTTCTGGTATATGCAATGAAAATGTGTATGTTTTGATGTATATTTCTTGAATGTACACTGAAAATGTGTATGTTTTGATGTACATTTCTTGAATGTACAATGAAAATGTGTATGCTTTGATGTATATTTCTTGAATGTACAATGAAAATGTGTATGTTTTGATGTACATTTCTTGAATGTACAATGAAAATGTGTATGTTTTTATGTACATTTCTTGAATGTACACTGAAAATGTGTATGTTTTGATGTACATTTCTTGAATGTACAATGAAAATGTGTATGTTTTGATGTACATTTCTGGTATATACAATGAAAATGTGCATGTTTTGATGTACATTTCTTGTATATACCATGAAAATGTGTATGTTTTGATGTAGATTTCTTGAATGTACAATGAAAATGTGTATGTTTTGATGTACATTTCTTGTATATACCATGAAAATGTGTATGTTTTGATGTATATTTCTTGAATGTATCCTGAAAATGTGTATGTTTTGATGTATATTTCTTGAATGTACACTGAAAATTTGTATGTTTGGATGTACATTTCTTGAATGTACAATGAAAATGTGTATGTTTTGATGTACATTTCTTGAATGTACAATGAAAATGTGTATGTTTTGATGTACATTTCTGGTATATACAATGAAAATGTGTATGTTTTGATGTATATTTCTTGAATGTACACTGAAAATGTGTATGTTTTGATGTACATTTCTTGAATGTACAATGAAAATGTGTATGCTTTGATGTACATTTCTTGAATGTACAATGAAAATGTGTATGTTTTGATGTACATTTCTTGAATGTACACTGAAAATGTGTATGTTTTGATGTACATTTCTTGAATGTACAATGAAAATGTGTATGTTTTGATGTACATTTCTTGAATGTACAATGAAAATGTGTATGTTTTGATGTACATTTCTTGAATGTACACTGAAAATGTGTATGTTTTGATGTACATTTCTTGAATGTACACTGAAAATGTGTATGTTTGGATGTACATTTCTTGAATGTACAATGAAAATGTGTATGTTTTGATGTACATTTCTGGTGTATACAATGAAAATGTGTATGTTTTGTTGTACATTTCTTGTATATACAATGAAAATGTGTATGTTTTGATGTACATTTCTTGAATGTACACTGAAAATGTGTATGTTTGGATGTACATTTCTTGAATGTACAATGAAAATGTGTATGTTTTGATGTACATTTCTGGTATATACAATGAAAATGTGTATGTTTTGATGTATATTTCTTGAATGTACACTGAAAATGTGTATGTTTTGATGTACATTTCTTGAATGTACAATGAAAATGTGTATGCTTTGATGTACATTTCTTGAATGTACAATGAAAATGTGTATGTTTTGATGTACATTTCTTGAATGTACAATGAAAATGTGTATGCTTTGATGTACATTTCTTGAATGTACACTGAAAATGTGTATGTTTTGATGTACATTTCTAGAATGTACACTGAAAATGTGTATGTTTTGATGTACATTTCTTAAATGTACAATGAAAATGTTTATGTTTTGATGTATATTTCTTGAATGTACACTGAAAATGTGTATGTTTTGATGTACATTGCTTGAATGTACAATGAAAATGTGTATGCTTTCATGTACATTTCTTGTATGTACAATCAAAATGTGTATTTTTTGATGTACATTTCTTGAATGTACAATGAAAATGTGTATGTTTTGATGTACATTTCTTGAGTATTCAATGAAAATGTGTATGTTTTGATGTACATTTCTTGAATGTATCCTGAAAATGTGTATGTTTTGATGTATATTTCTTGAATGTACACTGAAAATGTGTATGTTTTGATGTACATTTCTTGAATGTACAATGAAAATGTGTATGTTTTGATGTACATTTCTTGAATGTACACTGAAAATGTGTATGTTTTGATGTTCATTTCTTGAATGTACACTGAAAATGTGTATGTTTTAATGTACATTTCTTGAATGTACAATGAAAATGTGTATGTTTTGATGTACATTTCTTGAATGTACAATGAAAATGTGTATGTTTTGATGTATATTTCTTGAATGTACACTGAAAATGTGTATGTTTTGATGTACATTTCTTGAATGTACAATGAAAATGTGTATACTTTGATGTACATTTCTTGAATGTACAATGAAAATGTGTGTGTTTTGATGTACATTTCTTGAATGTACAATGAAAATGTGTATGTTTTGATGTATATTTCTTGAATGTACACTGAAAATGTGTATGTTTTGATGTACATTTCTTGAATGTACAATGAAAATGTGTATGTTTTGATGTACATTTCTTTAATGTACACTGAAAATGTGTATATTTGGATGTACATTTCTTGAATGTACAATGAAAATGTGTATGTTTTGATGTACATTTCTTGAATGTACAATGAAAATGTGTATGTTTTGTTGTACATTTCTTGAATGTACAATGAAAATGTGTATGTTTTGATGTACATTTCTTGAATGTACACTGAAAATGTGTATGTTTTGATGTACATTTCTTGAATGTACAATGAAAATGTGTATGTTTTGATGTACATTTCTTGAATGTACAAAGAAAATGTGTATGTTTTGATATACATTTCTTGAATGTACAATGAAAATGTGTATGTTTTGATGTACATTTCTTGAGTATTCAATGAAAATGTGTATGTTTTGATGTACATTTCTTGAATGTATCCTGAAAATGTGTATGTTTTGATGTATATTTCTTGAATGTACACTGAAAATGTGTATGTTTTGATGTACATTTCTTGAATGTACAATGAAAATGTGTATGTTTTGATGTACATTTCTTGAATGTACACTGAAAATGTGTATGTTTTGATGTTCATTTCTTGAATGTACACTGAAAATGTGTATGTTTTAATGTACATTTCTTGAATGTACAATGAAAATGTGTATGTTTTGATGTACATTTCTTGAATGTACAATGAAAATGTGTATGTTTTGATGTATATTTCTTGAATGTACACTGAAAATGTGTATGTTTTGATGTACATTTCTTGAATGTACAATGAAAATGTGTATACTTTGATGTACATTTCTTGAATGTACAATGAAAATGTGTATGTTTTGATGTACATTTCTTGAATGTACACTGAAAATGTGTATGTTTTGATGTATATTTCTTGAATGTACACTGAAAATGTGTATGTTTTGGTGTACATTTCTTGTATATACAATGAAAATGTGTATGTTTTGATGTACATTTCTTGATTGTACACTGAAAATGTGTATGTTTTGATGTATATTTCTTGAATGTACAATGAAAATGTGTATGTTTTGATGTACATTTCTTGAATGTACAATGAAAATGTGTATGTTTTTATGTACATTTCTTGAATGTACACTGAAAATGTGTATGTTTTGATGTACATTTCTTGAATGTACAATGAAAATGTGTATGTTTTGATGTACATTTCTGGTATATACAATGAAAATGTGCATGTTTTGATGTACATTTCTTGTATATACCATGAAAATGTGTATGTTTTGATGTAGATTTCTTGAATGTACAATGAAAATGTGTATGTTTTGATGTACATTTCTTGTATATACCATGAAAATGTGTATGTTTTGATGTATATTTCTTGAATGTATCCTGAAAATGTGTATGTTTTGATGTATATTTCTTGAATGTACACTGAAAATTTGTATGTTTGGATGTACATTTCTTGAATGTACAATGAAAATGTGTATGTTTTGATGTACATTTCTTGAATGTACAATGAAAATGTGTATGTTTTGATGTACATTTCTGGTATATACAATGAAAATGTGTATGTTTTGATGTATATTTCTTGAATGTACACTGAAAATGTGTATGTTTTGATGTACATTTCTTGAATGTACAATGAAAATGTGTATGCTTTGATGTACATTTCTTGAATGTACAATGAAAATGTGTATGTTTTGATGTACATTTCTTGAATGTACACTGAAAATGTGTATGTTTTGATGTACATTTCTTGAATGTACAATGAAAATGTGTATGTTTTGATGTACATTTCTTGAATGTACAATGAAAATGTGTATGTTTTGATGTACATTTCTTGAATGTACACTGAAAATGTGTATGTTTTGATGTACATTTCTTGAATGTACACTGAAAATGTGTATGTTTGGATGTACATTTCTTGAATGTACAATGAAAATGTGTATGTTTTGATGTACATTTCTGGTGTATACAATGAAAATGTGTATGTTTTGTTGTACATTTCTTGTATATACAATGAAAATGTGTATGTTTTGATGTACATTTCTTGAATGTACACTGAAAATGTGTATGTTTGGATGTACATTTCTTGAATGTACAATGAAAATGTGTATGTTTTGATGTACATTTCTGGTATATACAATGAAAATGTGTATGTTTTGATGTATATTTCTTGAATGTACACTGAAAATGTGTATGTTTTGATGTACATTTCTTGAATGTACAATGAAAATGTGTATGCTTTGATGTACATTTCTTGAATGTACAATGAAAATGTGTATGTTTTGATGTACATTTCTTGAATGTACAATGAAAATGTGTATGCTTTGATGTACATTTCTTGAATGTACACTGAAAATGTGTATGTTTTGATGTACATTTCTAGAATGTACACTGAAAATGTGTATGTTTTGATGTACATTTCTTAAATGTACAATGAAAATGTTTATGTTTTGATGTATATTTCTTGAATGTACACTGAAAATGTGTATGTTTTGATGTACATTTCTTGAATGTACAATGAAAATGTGTATGCTTTCATGTACATTTCTTGTATGTACAATCAAAATGTGTATTTTTTGATGTACATTTCTTGAATGTACAATGAAAATGTGTATGTTTTGATGTACATTTCTTGAGTATTCAATGAAAATGTGTATGTTTTGATGTACATTTCTTGAATGTATCCTGAAAATGTGTATGTTTTGATGTATATTTCTTGAATGTACACTGAAAATGTGTATGTTTTGATGTACATTTCTTGAATGTACAATGAAAATGTGTATGTTTTGATGTACATTTCTTGAATGTACACTGAAAATGTGTATGTTTTGATGTTCATTTCTTGAATGTACACTGAAAATGTGTATGTTTTAATGTACATTTCTTGAATGTACAATGAAAATGTGTATGTTTTGATGTACATTTCTTGAATGTACAATGAAAATGTGTATGTTTTGATGTATATTTCTTGAATGTACACTGAAAATGTGTATGTTTTGATGTACATTTCTTGAATGTACAATGAAAATGTGTATACTTTGATGTACATTTCTTGAATGTACAATGAAAATGTGTGTGTTTTGATGTACATTTCTTGAATGTACAATGAAAATGTGTATGTTTTGATGTATATTTCTTGAATGTACACTGAAAATGTGTATGTTTTGATGTACATTTCTTGAATGTACAATGAAAATGTGTATGTTTTGATGTACATTTCTTTAATGTACACTGAAAATGTGTATATTTGGATGTACATTTCTTGAATGTACAATGAAAATGTGTATGTTTTGATGTACATTTCTTGAATGTACAATGAAAATGTGTATGTTTTGTTGTACATTTCTTGAATGTACAATGAAAATGTGTATGTTTTGATGTACATTTCTTGAATGTACACTGAAAATGTGTATGTTTTGATGTACATTTCTTGAATGTACAATGAAAATGTGTATGTTTTGATGTACATTTCTTGAATGTACAAAGAAAATGTGTATGTTTTGATATACATTTCTTGAATGTACAATGAAAATG
Source organism: Tenodera sinensis (assembly GCA_030765045.1). NCBI lineage: Eukaryota > Metazoa > Arthropoda > Insecta > Mantodea > Mantidae > Tenodera > Tenodera sinensis. The sequence goes on from JAUKNM010000095.1 coordinate 1,319,428, forward strand.
TGTATGTTTTGATATACATTTCATGAATGTGCAATGAAAATGTGTATGTTTTGGTGTACATTTCTTGTATATACAATGAAAATGTGTATGTTTTGTTGTATATTTCTTGTATATACAATGAAAATGTGTATGTTTTGATGTACATTTCTTGATTGTACACTGAAAATGTGTATGTTTTGATGTACATTTCTTGAATGTACAATGAACATGTGTATGTTTTGATATACATTTCATGAATGTGCAATGAAAATGTGTATGTTTTGGTGTACATTTCTTGTATATACAATGAAAATGTGTATGTTTTGTTGTATATTTCTTGTATATACAATGAAAATGTGTATGTTTTGATGTATATTTCTTGAATGTACAATGAAAATGTGTATGTTTTGATGTACATTTCTTGAATGTACAATGAAAATGTGTATGTTGTGATATACATTTCATGAATGTGCAATGAAAATGTGTATGTTTTGGTGTACATTTCTTGTATATACAATGAAAATGTGTATGTTTTGTTGTACATTTCTTGTATATAGAATGAAAATGTGTATGTTTTGATGTACATTTTTGGTATATACAATGAAAATGTGTATGTTTTGATGTATATTTCTTGAATGTACACTCAAATGTGTAAGTTTTAGAAGTACATTTCTTTAATGTACACTGAAAGTGTGTATGTTTTGGTGTACATTTCTTGTATATACAATGAAAATGTGTATGTTTTGTTGTACATTTCTTGTATATAGAATGAAAATGTGTATGTTTTGATGTACATTTCTGGTATATACAATGAAAATGTGTATGTTTTGATGTATATTTCTTGAATGTACACTGAAAATGTGTATGTTTTGATGTACATTTCTTGAATGTACAATGAAAATGTGTATGCTTTGATGTACATTTCTTGAATGTACACTGAAAATGTGTATGTTTTGATGTACATTTCTTGAATGTACACTGAAAATGTGTATGTTTTGATGTACATTTCTGGTATGTACAATGAAAAAGTGTATGTTTTGATGTACATTTCTTGAATGTACAATGAAAATGTGTATGTTTTGATGTACATTTCTTGAATGTACACTGAAAATGTGTATGTTTTGATGTACATTTCTGGTATGTACAATGAAAAAGTGTATGTTTTGATGTACATTTCTTGAATGTACAATGGAAATGTGTATGTTTTGATGTACATTTCTTGAATGTACAATGAAAATGTGTATGTTTTGATGTATATTTCTTGAATGTACACTGAAAATGTGTATGTTTTGATGTACATTTCTTGAATGTACAATGAAAATGTATATGTTTTGATGTACATTTCTTGAATGTACAATGAAAATGTGTATGTTTTGATGTACATTTCTTGAATGTACAATGAAAATGTGTATGTTTTGATGTACATTTCTTGAATGTACAATGAAAATGTGTATGTTTTGATGTACATTTCTTGAATGTACACTGAAAATGCGTATGTTTTGATGTACACTTCTTGAATGTACACTGAAAATGTGTATGTTTTGATGTACATTTCTTGAATGTACAATGAAAATGTGTATGTTTTGATGTATATTTCTGGTATGTACAATGAAAAAGTGTATGTTTTGATGTATATTTCTTGAATGTACACTGAAAATGTGTATGTTTTGATGTACATTTCTTGAATGTACAATGAAAATGTGTATGTTTTGATTTACATTTCTTGAATGTACAATGAAAATGTGTATGTTTTGATGTACATTTCTTGAATGTACAATGATAATGTGTATGTTTTGATGTACATTTCTGGTATGTACAATGAAAAAGTGTATGTTTTGATGTATATTTCTTGAATGTACACTGAAAATGTGTATGTTTTGATGTACATTTCTTGTATATACAATGAAAATGTGTATGTTTTGATGTATATTTCTTGAATGTACACTGAAAATGTGTATGTTCTGATGTACATTTGTTGAATGTACAATGAAAATGTGTATGTTTTGATGTACATTTCTTGTATATACCATGAAAATGTGTATGTTTTGATGTAGATTTCTTGAATGTACAATGAAAATGTGTATGTTTTGATGTACATTTCTTGTATATACCATGAAAATGTGTATGTTTTGATGTATATTTCTTGAATGTATCCTGAAAATGTGTATGTTTTGATGTATATTTCTTGAATGTACACTGAAAATGTGTATGTTTGGATGTACATTTCTTGAATGTACAATGAAAATGTGTATGTTTTGATGTACATTTCTTGAATGTACAATGAAAATGTGTATGTTTTGATGTACATTTCTGGTATATACAATGAAAATGTGTATGTTTTGATGTGTATTTCTTGAATGTACACTGAAAATGTGTATGTTTTGATGTACATTTCTTGAATGTACAATGAAAATGTGTATGCTTTGATGTACATTTCTTGAATGTACAATGAAAATGTGTATGTTTTGATGTACATTTCTTGAATGTACACTGAAAATGTGTCTGTTTTGATGTACATTTCTTGAATGTACAATGAAAATGTGTATAATTTGATGTACATTTCTTGAATGTACAATGAAAATGTGTATGTTTTGATGTACATTTCTTGAATGTACACTGAAAATGTGTATGTTTTGATGTACATTTCTTGAATGTACACTGAAAATGTGTATGTTTGGATGTACATTTCTTGAATGTACAATGAAAATGTGTATGTTTTGATGTACATTTCTGGTGTATACAATGAAAATGTGTATGTTTTGTTGTACATTTCTTGTATATACAATGAAAATGTGTATGTTTTGATGTACATTTCTTGAATGTACACTGAAAATGTGTATGTTTGGATGTACATTTCTTGAATGTACAATGAAAATGTGTATGTTTTGATGTACATTTCTGGTATATACAATGAAAATGTGTATGTTTTGATGTATATTTCTTGAATGTACACTGAAAATGTGTATGTTTTGATGTACATTTCTTGAATGTACAATGAAAATGTGTATGCTTTGATGTACATTTCTTGTATGTACAATCAAAATGTGTATTTTTTGATGTACATTTCTTGAATGTACAATGAAAATGTGTATGTTTTGATGTACATTTCTTGAGTATACAATGAAAATGTGTATGTTTTGATGTACATTTCTTGAATGTACAATGAAAATGTGTATGTTTTGATGTATATTTCTTGAATGTACACTGAAAATGTGTATGTTTTGATGTACATTTCTTGAATGTACAATGAAAATGTGTATGTTTTGATGTACATTTCTTGAATGTACACTGAAAATGTGTATGTTTTGATGTTCATTTCTTGAATGTACACTGAAAATGTGTATGTTTTGATGTACATTTCTTGAATGTACAATGAAAATGTGTATGTTTTGATGTACATTTCTTGAATGTACAATGAAAATGTGTATGTTTTGATGTATATTTCTTGAATGTACACTGAAAATGTGTATGTTTTGATGTACATTTCTTGAATATACAATGAAAATGTGTATACTTTGATGTACATTTCTTGAATGTACAATGAAAATGTGTATGTTTTGATGTACATTTCTTGAATGTACAATGAAAATGTGTATGTTTTGATGTATATTTCTTGAATGTACACTGAAAATGTGTATGTTTTGATGTACATTTCTTGAATGTACACTGAAAATGTGTATGTTTTGATGTACATTTCTTGAATGTACACTGAAAATGTGTATGTTTGGATGTACATTTCTTGAATGTACAATGAAAATGTGTATGTTTTTGTGTACATTTCTTGAATGTACAATGAAAATGTGTATGTTTTGTTGTATATTTCTTGTATATACAATGAAAATGTGTATGTTTTGATGTATATTTCTTGAATGTACAATGAAAATGTGTATGTTTTGATGTACATTTCTTGAATGTACAATGAAAATGTGTATGTTGTGATATACATTTCATGAATGTGCAATGAAAATGTGTATGTTTTGGTGTACATTTCTTGTATATACAATGAAAATGTGTATGTTTTGTTGTACATTTCTTGTATATAGAATGAAAATGTGTATGTTTTGATGTACATTTTTGGTATATACAATGAAAATGTGTATGTTTTGATGTATATTTCTTGAATGTACACTCAAATGTGTATGTTTTAGAAGTACATTTCTTTAATGTACACTGAAAGTGTGTATGTTTTGATGTACATTTCTTGAATGTACACTGAAAATGTGTATGTTTTGATGTATATTTCTTGAATGTACACTGAATATGTGTATGTTTTGATGTACATTTCTGGTATATACAATGAAAATGTGTATGTTTTGATGTATATTTCTTGAATGTACACTCAAAATGTGTATGTTTTTATGTACATTTCTTGAATGTACACTGAAAATGTGTATGTTTTGATGTACATTTCTTGAATGTACACTGAAAATGTGTATGTTTTGATGTACATTTCTTGAATGTACAATGAAAATGTGTATGTTTTGATGTACATTTCTGGTATATACAATGAATATGTGTATGTTTTGATGTATATTTCTTGAATGTACACTCAAAATGTGTATGTTTTGATGTACATTTCTGGTATATACAATGAAAATGTGTATGTTTTGATGTATATTTCTTGAATGTACACTGAAAATGTGTATGTTTTGATGTACATTTCTGGTATATACAATGAAAATGTGTATGTTTTGATGTATATTTCTTGAATGTACACTGAAAATGTTATGTTTTGATGTACATTTCTTGAATGTACACTGAAAATGTGTATGTTTTGATGTACATTTCTTGAATGTACAATGAAAATGTGTATGTTTTGATGTACATTTCTTGAATGTACACTGAAAATGTGTATGTTTTGATGTTCATTTCTTGAATGTACAATGAAAATGTGTATGTTTTGATGTACATTTCTTGAATGTACAATGAAAATGTGTATGTTTTGATATACATTTCTTGAATGTACAATGAAAATGTGTATGTTTTGATATACATTTCATGAATGTGCAATGAAAATGTGTATGTTTTGGTGTACATTTCTTGTATATACAATGAAAATGTGTATGTTTTGTTGTATATTTCTTGTATATACAATGAAAATGTGTATGTTTTGATGTACATTTCTTGAATGTACAATGAACATGTGTATGCTTTGATATACATTTCATGAATGTGCAATGAAAATGTGTATGTTTTTGTGTACATTTCTTGTATATACAATGAAAATGTGTATGTTTTGTTGTATATTTCTTGTATATACAATGAAAATGTGTATGTTTTGATGTATATTTCTTGAATGTACAATGAAAATGTGTATGTTTTGATGTACATTTCTTGAATGTACAATGAAAATGTGTATGTTGTGATATACATTTCATGAATGTGCAATGAAAATGTGTATGTTTTGGTGTACATTTCTTGTATATACAATGAAAATGTGTATGTTTTGTTGTACATTTCTTGTATATAGAATGAAAATGTGTATGTTTTGATGTACATTTTTGGTATATACAATGAAAATGTGTATGTTTTGATGTATATTTCTTGAATGTACACTCAAATGTGTATGTTTTAGAAGTACATTTCTTTAATGTACACTGAAAGTGTGTATGTTTTGATGTACATTTCTTGAATGTACACTGAAAATGTGTATGTTTTGATGTATATTTCTTGAATGTACACTGAAAATGTGTATGTTTTGATGTACATTTCTGGTATATACAATGAAAATGTGTATGTTTTGATGTATATTTCTTGAATGTACACTCAAAATGTGTATGTTTTTATGTACATTTCTTGAATGTACACTGAAAATGTGTATGTTTTGATGTACATTTCTTGAATGTACACTGAAAATGTGTATGTTTTGATGTACATTTCTTGAATGTACAATGAAAATGTGTATGTTTTGATGTACATTTCTGGTATATACAATGAAAATGTGTATGTTTTGATGTATATTTCTTGAATGTACACTCAAAATGTGTATGTTTTGATGTACATTTCTGGTATATACAATGAAAATGTGTATGTTTTGATGTATATTTCTTGAATGTACACTGAAAATGTGTATGTTTTGATGTACATTTCTGGTATATACAATGAAAATGTGTATGTTTTGATGTATATTTCTTGAATGTACACTGAAAATGTTATGTTTTGATGTACATTTCTTGAATGTACACTGAAAATGTGTATGTTTTGATGTACATTTCTTGAATGTACAATGAAAATGTGTATGTTTTGATGTACATTTCTTGAATGTACAATAAAAATGTGTATGTTTTGATATACATTTCTTGAATGTACAATGAAAATGTGTATGTTTTGATATACATTTCATGAATGTGCAATGAAAATGTGTATGTTTTGGTGTACATTTCTTGTATATACAATGAAAATGTGTATGTTTTGTTGTACATTTCTTGTATATACAATGAAAATGTGTATGTTTTGATGTACATTTCTTGATTGTACACTGAAAATGTGTATGTTTTGATGTATATTTCTTGAATGTACAATGAAAATGTGTATGTTTTGATGTACATTTCTTGAATGTACAATGAAAATGTGTATGTTTTGATATACATTTCATGAATGTGCAATGAAAATGTGTATATTTTGGTGTACAATTCTTGTATATACAATGAAAATGTGTATGTTTTGTTGTACATTTCTTGTATATACAATGAAAATGTGTATGTTTTGATGTACATTTTTGGTATATACAATGAAAATGTGTATGTTTTGATGTATATTTCTTGAATGTACACTCAAAATGTGTATGTTTTAGAAGTACATTTCTTTAATGTACACTGAAAGTGTGTATGTTTTGATGTACATTTCTTGAATGTACAATGAAAATGTGTATGTTTTGATATACATTTCATGAATGTGCAATGAAATTGTGTATGTTTTGATGTACATTTCTTGTATATACAATGAAAATATGTAGGTTTTGATGTACACTTTATGAGTGAACAATGAAAGTGTGTATGTTTTGATGTACATTTCTTGAATGTACAATGAAAATGTGTATGTTTTGATGTACATTTCTGGTATGTACAATGAAAATGTGTATGTTTTGATGTATATTTCTTGAATGTACAATGAAAATGTGTATGTTTTGATGTACATTTCTTGAATGTACAATGAAAATGTGTATGCTTTGATGTACATTTCTTGAATGTACAATGAAAATGTGTATGTTTTGATGTACATTTCTGGTATGTACAATGAAAAAGTGTATGTTTTGATGTACATTTCTTGAATGTACAATGAAAATGTGTATGTTTTGATGTACATTTCTTGAATGTACAATGAAAATGTGTATGTTTTGATGTATATTTCTTGAATGTACAATGAAAAAGTGTATGTTTTGATGTATATTTCTTGAATGTACACTGAAAATGTGTATGTTTTGATGTACATTTCTGGTATGTACAATGAAAATGTGTATGTTTTGATGTACATTTCTTGAATGTACAATGAAAATGTGTATGTTTTGATGTACATTTCTTGAATGTACACTGAAAATGTGTATGTTTTGATGTACATTTCTGGTATGTACAACGAAAAAGTGTATGTTTTGATGTACATTTCTGGTATGTACAATGAAAAAGTGTATGTTTTGATGTACATTTCTTGAATGTACAATGAAAATGTGTATGTTTTGATGTACATTTCTTGAATGTACAATGAAAATGTGTATGTTTTGATGTATATTTCTTGAATGTACACTGAAAATGTGTATGTTTTGATGTACATTTCTGGTATGTACAATGAAAATGTGTATGTATTGATGTACATTTCTTGAATGTACGCTGAAAATGTGTATGTTTTGATGTACATTTCTGGTATGTGCAATGAAAATGTGTATGTTTTGATGTACATTTCTGGTATGTACAATGAAAAAGTGTATGTTTTGATGTACATTTCTGGTATGTACAATGAAAAAGTGTATGTTTTGATGTACATTTCTTGAATGTACACTGAAAATGTGTATGTTTTGATGTACACTTCCTGAATGTACACTGAAAATGTGTATGTTTTGATGTACATTTCTTGAATGTACACTGAAAATGTGTATGTTTTGATGTACATTTCTGGTATGTACAATGAAAAAGTGTATGTTTTGATGTACATTTCTTGAATGTACAATGAAAATGTGTAGGTTTTGATGTACATTTCTTGAATGTACAATGAAAATGTGTATGTTTTGATGTATATTTCTTGAATGTACCCTGAAAATGTGTATGTTTTGATGTACATTTCTTGAATGTACAATGAAAATGTGTATGTTCTGATGTACATTTCTTGAATGTACACTGAAAATGTGTATGTTTTGATGTACATTTCTGGTATGTACATTGAAAAAGTGTATGTTTTGATGTACATTTCTTGAATGTACAATGAAAATGTGTATGTTTTGATGTACATTTCTTGAATGTACACTGAAAATGTGTATGTTTTGATGTACATTTCTTGAATGTACAATGAAAATGTGTATGCTTTGATGTACATTTCTTGAATGTACACTGAAAATGTGTACGTTTTGATGTACATTTCTTGAATGTACAACGAAAATGTGTATGCTTTGATGTACATTTCTTGAATGTACAATGAAAATGTGTATGTTTTGATGTACATTTCTTGAATGTACAATGAAAATGTGTATGTCTTGATGTACATTTCTTGAATGTACAATGAAAATGTGTATGTTTTGATGTACATTTCTTGAATGTACAATGAAAATGTGAATGTTTTGATATACATTTCTTGAATGTACAATGAAAATGTGTATGTTTTGATATACATTTCATGAATGTGCAATGAAAATGTGTATGTTTTGGTGTACATTTCTTGTATATACAATGAAAATGTGTATGTTTTGTTGTACATTTCTTGTATATACAATGAAAATGTGTATGTTTTGATGTACATTTCTTGATTGTACACTGAAAATGTGTATGTTTTGATGTATATTTCTTGAATGTACAATGAAAATGTGTATGTTTTGATGTACATTTCTTCAATGTACACTGAAAATGTGTATGTTGTGATATACATTTCATGAATGTGCAATGAAAATGTGTATGTTTTGGTGTACATTTCTTGTATATACAATGAAAATGTGTATGTTTTGTTGTACATTTCTTGTATATAGAATGAAAATGTGTATGTTTTGATGTACATTTTTGGTATATACAATGAAAATGTGTATGTTTTGATGTATATTTCTTGAATGTACACTCAAATGTGTATGTTTTAGAAGTACATTTCTTTAATGTACACTGAAAGTGTGTATGTTTTGATGTACATTTCTTGAATGTACACTGAAAATGTGTATGTTTTGATGTATATTTCTTGAATGTACACTGAAAATGTGTATGTTTTGATGTACATTTCTGGTATATACAATGAAAATGTGTATGTTTTGATGTATATTTCTTGAATGTACACTCAAAATGTGTATGTTTTTATGTACATTTCTTGAATGTACACTGAAAATGTGTATGTTTTGATGTACATTTCTTGAATGTACACTGAAAATGTGTATGTTTTGATGTACATTTCTTGAATGTACAATGAAAATGTGTGTGTTTTGATGTACATTTCTGGTATATACAATGAAAATGTGTATGTTTTGATGTATATTTCTTGAATGTACACTCAAAATGTGTATGTTTTGATGTACATTTCTGGTATATACAATGAAAATGTGTATGTTTTGATGTATATTTCTTGAATGTACACTGAAAATGTGTATGTTTTGATGTACATTTCTGGTATATACAATGAAAATGTGTATGTTTTGATGTATATTTCTTGAATGTACACTGAAAATGTTATGTTTTGATGTACATTTCTTGAATGTACACTGAAAATGTGTATGTTTTGATGTACATTTCTTGAATGTACAATGAAAATGTGTATGTTTTGATGTAAATTTCTTGAATGTACAATGAAAATGTGTATGTTTTGATGTACATTTCTTGAATGTACAATGAAAATGTGTATGTTTTGATATACATTTCATGAATGTGCAATGAAAATGTGTATATTTTGGTGTACATTTCTTGTATATACAATGAAAATGTGTATGTTTTGTTGTACATTTCTTGTATATACAATGAAAATGTGTATGTTTTGATGTACATTTTTGGTATATACAATGAAAATGTGTATGTTTTGATGTATATTTCTTGAATGTACACTCAAAATGTGTATGTTTTAGAAGTACATTTCTTTAATGTACACTGAAAGTGTGTATGTTTTGATGTACATTTCTTGAATGTACAATGAAAATGTGTATGTTTTGATATACATTTCATGAATGTGCAATGAAATTGTGTATGTTTTGATGTACATTTCTTGTATATACAATGAAAATATGTAGGTTTTAATGTACATTTTATGAGTGAACAATGAAAGTGTGTATGTTTTGATGTACATTTCTTGAATGTACAATGAAAATGTGTATGTTTTGATGTACATTTCTGGTATGTACAATGAAAATGTGTATGTTTTGATGTATATTTCTTGAATGTACAATGAAAATGTGTATGTTTTGATGTACATTTCTTGAATGTACAATGAAAATGTGTATGTTTTGATGTACATTTCTTGAATGTACAATGAAAATGTGTATGTTTTGATGTACATTTCTGGTATGTACAATGAAAAAGTGTATGTTTTGATGTACATTTCTTGAATGTACAATGAAAATGTGTATGTTTTGATGTATATTTCTTGAATGTACAATGAAAAAGTGTATGTTTTGATGTATATTTCTTGAATGTACACTGAAAATGTGTATGTTTTGATGTACATTTCTGGTATGTAGAATGAAAATGTGTATGTTTTGATGTACATTTCTTGAATGTACAATGAAAATGTGTATGTTTTGATGTACATTTCTTGAATGTACACTGAAAATGTGTATGTTTTGATGTACATTTCTGGTATGTACAACGAAAAAGTGTATGTTTTGATGTACATTTCTTGAATGTACAATGAAAATGTGTATGTTTTGATGTACATTTCTTGAATGTACACTGAAAATGTGTATGTTTTGATGTACATTTCTGGTATGTACAATGAAAAAGTGTATGTTTTGATGTACATTTCTTGAATGTACAATGAAAATGTGTATGTTTTGATGTACATTTCTTGAATGTACAATGAAAATGTGTATGTTTTGATGTATATTTCTTGAATGTACACTGAAAATGTGTATGTTTTGATGTACATTTCTGGTATGTACAATGAAAATGTGTATGTATTGATGTACATTTCTTGAATGTACGCTGAAAATGTGTATGTTTTGATGTACATTTCTGGTATGTGCAATGAAAATGTGTATGTTTTGATGTACATTTCTGGTATGTACAATGAAAAAGTGTATGTTTTGATGTACATTTCTGGTATGTACAATGAAAAAGTGTATGTTTTGATGTACATTTCTTGAATGTACACTGAAAATGTGTATGTTTTGATGTACACTTCCTGAATGTACACTGAAAATGTGTATGTTTTGATGTACATTTCTTGAATGTACACTGAAAATGTGTATGTTTTGATGTACATTTCTGGTATGTACAATGAAAAAGTGTATGTTTTGATGTACATTTCTTGAATGTACAATGAAAATGTGTAGGTTTTGATGTACATTTCTTGAATGTACAATGAAAATGTGTATGTTTTGATGTATATTTCTTGAATGTACCCTGAAAATGTGTATGTTTTGATGTACATTTCTTGAATGTACAATGAAAATGTGTATGTTCTGATGTACATTTCTTGAATGTACACTGAAAATGTGTATGTTTTGATGTACATTTCTGGTATGTACATTGAAAAAGTGTATGTTTTGATGTACATTTCTTGAATGTACAATGAAAATGTGTATGTTTTGATGTACATTTCTTGAATGTACACTGAAAATGTGTATGTTTTGATGTACATTTCTTGAATGTACAATGAAAATGTGTATGCTTTGATGTACATTTCTTGAATGTACACTGAAAATGTGTACGTTTTGATGTACATTTCTTGAATGTACAACGAAAATGTGTATGCTTTGATGTACATTTCTTGAATGTACAATGAAAATGTGTATGTTTTGATGTACATTTCTTGAATGTACAATGAACATGTGTATGTTTTGATATACATTTCATGAATGTGCAATGAAAATGTGTATGTTTTTGTGTACATTTCTTGTATATACAATGAAAATGTGTATGTTTTGTTGTATATTTCTTGTATATACAATGAAAATGTGTATGTTTTGATGTATATTTCTTGAATGTACAATGAAAATGTGTATGTTTTGATGTACATTTCTTGAATGTACAATGAAAATGTGTATGTTGTGATATACATTTCATGAATGTGCAATGAAAATGTGTATGTTTTGGTGTACATTTCTTGTATATACAATGAAAATGTGTATGTTTTGTTGTACATTTCTTGTATATAGAATGAAAATGTGTATGTTTTGATGTACATTTTTGGTATATACAATGAAAATGTGTATGTTTTGATGTATATTTCTTGAATGTACACTCAAATGTGTATGTTTTAGAAGTACATTTCTTTAATGTACACTGAAAGTGTGTATGTTTTGATGTACATTTCTTGAATGTACACTGAAAATGTGTATGTTTTGATGTATATTTCTTGAATGTACACTGAATATGTGTATGTTTTGATGTACATTTCTGGTATATACAATGAAAATGTGTATGTTTTGATGTATATTTCTTGAATGTACACTCAAAATGTGTATGTTTTTATGTACATTTCTTGAATGTACACTGAAAATGTGTATGTTTTGATGTACATTTCTTGAATGTACACTGAAAATGTGTATGTTTTGATGTACATTTCTTGAATGTACAATGAAAATGTGTATGTTTTGATGTACATTTCTGGTATATACAATGAAAATGTGTATGTTTTGATGTATATTTCTTGAATGTACACTCAAAATGTGTATGTTTTGATGTACATTTCTGGTATATACAATGAAAATGTGTATGTTTTGATGTATATTTCTTGAATGTACACTGAAAATGTGTATGTTTTGATGTACATTTCTGGTATATACAATGAAAATGTGTATGTTTTGATGTATATTTCTTGAATGTACACTGAAAATGTTATGTTTTGATGTACATTTCTTGAATGTACACTGACAATGTGTATGTTTTGATGTACATTTCTTGAATGTACAATGAAAATGTGTATGTTTTGATGTACATTTCTTGAATGTACACTGAAAATGTGTATGTTTTGATGTTCATTTCTTGAATGTACAATGAAAATGTGTATGTTTTGATGTACATTTCTTGAATGTACAATGAAAATGTGTATGTTTTGATATACATTTCTTGAATGTACAATGAAAATGTGTATGTTTTGATATACATTTCATGAATGTGCAATGAAAATGTGTATGTTTTGGTGTACATTTCTTGTATATACAATGAAAATGTGTATGTTTTGTTGTATATTTCTTGTATATACAATGAAAATGTGTATGTTTTGATGTACATTTCTTGAATGTACAATGAACATGTGTATGTTTTGATATACATTTCATGAATGTGCAATGAAAATGTGTATGTTTTTGTGTACATTTCTTGTATATACAATGAAAATGTGTATGTTTTGTTGTATATTTCTTGTATATACAATGAAAATGTGTATGTTTTGATGTATATTTCTTGAATGTACAATGAAAATGTGTATGTTTTGATGTACATTTCTTGAATGTACAATGAAAATGTGTATGTTGTGATATACATTTCATGAATGTGCAATGAAAATGTGTATGTTTTGGTGTACATTTCTTGTATATACAATGAAAATGTGTATGTTTTGTTGTACATTTCTTGTATATAGAATGAAAATGTGTATGTTTTGATGTACATTTTTGGTATATACAATGAAAATGTGTATGTTTTGATGTATATTTCTTGAATGTACACTCAAATGTGTATGTTTTAGAAGTACATTTCTTTAATGTACACTGAAAGTGTGTATGTTTTGATGTACATTTCTTGAATGTACACTGAAAATGTGTATGTTTTGATGTATATTTCTTGAATGTACACTGAAAATGTGTATGTTTTGATGTACATTTCTGGTATATACAATGAAAATGTGTATGTTTTGATGTATATTTCTTGAATGTACACTCAAAATGTTTATGTTTTTATGTACATTTCTTGAATGTACACTTAAAATGTGTATGTTTTGATGTTCATTTCTTGAATGTACACTGAAAATGTGTATGTTTTGATGTACATTTCTTGAATGTACAATGAAAATGTGTATGTTTTGATGTACATTTCTGGTATATACAATGAAAATGTGTATGTTTTGATGTATATTTCTTGAATGTACACTCAAAATGTGTATGTTTTGATGTACATTTCTGGTATATACAATGAAAATGTGTATGTTTTGATGTATATTTCTTGAATGTACACTGAAAATGTGTATGTTTTGATGTACATTTCTGGTATATACAATGAAAATGTGTATGTTTTGATGTATATTTCTTGAATGTACACTGAAAATGTTATGTTTTGATGTACATTTCTTGAATGTACACTGAAAATGTGTATGTTTTGATGTACATTTCTTGAATGTACAATGAAAATGTGTATGTTTTGATGTACATTTCTTGAATGTACAATAAAAATGTGTATGTTTTGATATACATTTCTTGAATGTACAATGAAAATGTGTATGTTTTGATATACATTTCATGAATGTGCAATGAAAATGTGTATGTTTTGGTGTACATTTCTTGTATATACAATGAAAATGTGTATGTTTTGTTGTACATTTCTTGTATATACAATGAAAATGTGTATGTTTTGATGTACATTTCTTGATTGTACACTGAAAATGTGTATGTTTTGATGTATATTTCTTGAATGTACAATGAAAATGTGTATGTTTTGATGTACATTTCTTGAATGTACAATGAAAATGTGTATGTTTTGATATACATTTCATGAATGTGCAATGAAAATGTGTATATTTTGGTGTACAATTCTTGTATATACAATGAAAATGTGTATGTTTTGTTGTACATTTCTTGTATATACAATGAAAATGTGTATGTTTTGATGTACATTTTTGGTATATACAATGAAAATGTGTATGTTTTGATGTATATTTCTTGAATGTACACTCAAAATGTGTATGTTTTAGAAGTACATTTCTTTAATGTACACTGAAAGTGTGTATGTTTTGATGTACATTTCTTGAATGTACAATGAAAATGTGTATGTTTTGATATACATTTCATGAATGTGCAATGAAATTGTGTATGTTTTGATGTACATTTCTTGTATATACAATGAAAATATGTAGGTTTTGATGTACACTTTATGAGTGAACAATGAAAGTGTGTATGTTTTGATGTACATTTCTTGAATGTACAATGAAAATGTGTATGTTTTGATGTACATTTCTGGTATGTACAATGAAAATGTGTATGTTTTGATGTATATTTCTTGAATGTACAATGAAAATGTGTATGTTTTGATGTACATTTCTTGAATGTACAATGAAAATGTGTATGCTTTGATGTACATTTCTTGAATGTACAATGAAAATGTGTATGTTTTGATGTACATTTCTGGTATGTACAATGAAAAAGTGTATGTTTTGATGTACATTTCTTGAATGTACAATGAAAATGTGTATGTTTTGATGTACATTTCTTGAATGTACAATGAAAATGTGTATGTTTTGATGTATATTTCTTGAATGTACAATGAAAAAGTGTATGTTTTGATGTATATTTCTTGAATGTACACTGAAAATGTGTATGTTTTGATGTACATTTCTGGTATGTACAATGAAAATGTGTATGTTTTGATGTACATTTCTTGAATGTACAATGAAAATGTGTATGTTTTGATGTACATTTCTTGAATGTACACTGAAAATGTGTATGTTTTGATGTACATTTCTGGTATGTACAACGAAAAAGTGTATGTTTTGATGTACATTTCTGGTATGTACAATGAAAAAGTGTATGTTTTGATGTACATTTCTTGAATGTACAATGAAAATGTGTATGTTTTGATGTACATTTCTTGAATGTACAATGAAAATGTGTATGTTTTGATGTATATTTCTTGAATGTACACTGAAAATGTGTATGTTTTGATGTACATTTCTGGTATGTACAATGAAAATGTGTATGTATTGATGTACATTTCTTGAATGTACGCTGAAAATGTGTATGTTTTGATGTACATTTCTGGTATGTGCAATGAAAATGTGTATGTTTTGATGTACATTTCTGGTATGTACAATGAAAAAGTGTATGTTTTGATGTACATTTCTGGTATGTACAATGAAAAAGTGTATGTTTTGATGTACATTTCTTGAATGTACACTGAAAATGTGTATGTTTTGATGTACACTTCCTGAATGTACACTGAAAATGTGTATGTTTTGATGTACATTTCTTGAATGTACACTGAAAATGTGTATGTTTTGATGTACATTTCTGGTATGTACAATGAAAAAGTGTATGTTTTGATGTACATTTCTTGAATGTACAATGAAAATGTGTAGGTTTTGATGTACATTTCTTGAATGTACAATGAAAATGTGTATGTTTTGATGTATATTTCTTGAATGTACCCTGAAAATGTGTATGTTTTGATGTACATTTCTTGAATGTACAATGAAAATGTGTATGTTCTGATGTACATTTCTTGAATGTACACTGAAAATGTGTATGTTTTGATGTACATTTCTGGTATGTACATTGAAAAAGTGTATGTTTTGATGTACATTTCTTGAATGTACAATGAAAATGTGTATGTTTTGATGTACATTTCTTGAATGTACACTGAAAATGTGTATGTTTTGATGTACATTTCTTGAATGTACAATGAAAATGTGTATGCTTTGATGTACATTTCTTGAATGTACACTGAAAATGTGTACGTTTTGATGTACATTTCTTGAATGTACAACGAAAATGTGTATGCTTTGATGTACATTTCTTGAATGTACAATGAAAATGTGTATGTTTTGATGTACATTTCTTGAATGTACAATGAAAATGTGTATGTCTTGATGTACATTTCTTGAATGTACAATGAAAATGTGTATGTTTTGATGTACATTTCTTGAATGTACAATGAAAATGTGAATGTTTTGATATACATTTCTTGAATGTACAATGAAAATGTGTATGTTTTGATATACATTTCATGAATGTGCAATGAAAATGTGTATGTTTTGGTGTACATTTCTTGTATATACAATGAAAATGTGTATGTTTTGTTGTACATTTCTTGTATATACAATGAAAATGTGTATGTTTTGATGTACATTTCTTGATTGTACACTGAAAATGTGTATGTTTTGATGTATATTTCTTGAATGTACAATGAAAATGTGTATGTTTTGATGTACATTTCTTCAATGTACAATGAAAATGTGTATGTTGTGATATACATTTCATGAATGTGCAATGAAAATGTGTATGTTTTGGTGTACATTTCTTGTATATACAATGAAAATGTGTATGTTTTGTTGTACATTTCTTGTATATAGAATGAAAATGTGTATGTTTTGATGTACATTTTTGGTATATACAATGAAAATGTGTATGTTTTGATGTATATTTCTTGAATGTACACTCAAATGTGTATGTTTTAGAAGTACATTTCTTTAATGTACACTGAAAGTGTGTATGTTTTGATGTACATTTCTTGAATGTACACTGAAAATGTGTATGTTTTGATGTATATTTCTTGAATGTACACTGAAAATGTGTATGTTTTGATGTACATTTCTGGTATATACAATGAAAATGTGTATGTTTTGATGTATATTTCTTGAATGTACACTCAAAATGTGTATGTTTTTATGTACATTTCTTGAATGTACACTGAAAATGTGTATGTTTTGATGTACATTTCTTGAATGTACACTGAAAATGTGTATGTTTTGATGTACATTTCTTGAATGTACAATGAAAATGTGTATGTTTTGATGTACATTTCTGGTATATACAATGAAAATGTGTATGTTTTGATGTATATTTCTTGAATGTACACTCAAAATGTGTATGTTTTGATGTACATTTCTGGTATATACAATGAAAATGTGTATGTTTTGATGTATATTTCTTGAATGTACACTGAAAATGTGTATGTTTTGATGTACATTTCTGGTATATACAATGAAAATGTGTATGTTTTGATGTATATTTCTTGAATGTACACTGAAAATGTTATGTTTTGATTTACATTTCTTGAATGTACACTGAAAATGTGTATGTTTTGATGTACATTTCTTGAATGTACAATGAAAATGTGTATGTTTTGATGTAAATTTCTTGAATGTACAATGAAAATGTGTATGTTTTGATGTACATTTCTTGAATGTACAATGAAAATGTGTATGTTTTGATATACATTTCATGAATGTGCAATGAAAATGTGTATATTTTGGTGTACATTTCTTGTATATACAATGAAAATGTGTATGTTTTGTTGTACATTTCTTGTATATACAATGAAAATGTGTATGTTTTGATGTACATTTTTGGTATATACAATGAAAATGTGTATGTTTTGATGTATATTTCTTGAATGTACACTCAAAATGTGTATGTTTTAGAAGTACATTTCTTTAATGTACACTGAAAGTGTGTATGTTTTGATGTACATTTCTTGAATGTACAATGAAAATGTGTATGTTTTGATATACATTTCATGAATGTGCAATGAAATTGTGTATGTTTTGATGTACATTTCTTGTATATACAATGAAAATATGTAGGTTTTAATGTACATTTTATGAGTGAACAATGAAAGTGTGTATGTTTTGATGTACATTTCTTGAATGTACAATGAAAATGTGTAAGTTTTGATGTACATTTCTGGTATGTACAATGAAAATGTGTATGTTTTGATGTATATTTCTTGAATGTACAATGAAAATGTGTATGTTTTGATGTACATTTCTTGAATGTACAATGAAAATGTGTATGTTTTGATGTACATTTCTTGAATGTACAATGAAAATGTGTATGTTTTGATGTACATTTCTGGTATGTACAATGAAAAAGTGTATGTTTTGATGTACATTTCTTGAATGTACAATGAAAATGTGTATGTTTTGATGTATATTTCTTGAATGTACAATGAAAAAGTGTATGTTTTGATGTATATTTCTTGAATGTACACTGAAAATGTGTATGTTTTGATGTACATTTCTGGTATGTAGAATGAAAATGTATATGTTTTGTTGTACATTTCTTGAATGTACAATGAAAATGTGTATGTTTTGATGTACATTTCTTGAATGTACACTGAAAATGTGTATGTTTTGATGTACATTTCTGGTATGTACAACGAAAAAGTGTATGTTTTGATGTACATTTCTTGAATGTACAATGAACATGTGTATGTTTTGATGTACATTTCTTGAATGTACACTGAAAATGTGTATGTTTTGATGTACATTTCTGGTATGTACAATGAAAAAGTGTATGTTTTGATGTACATTTCTTGAATGTACAATGAAAATGTGTATGTTTTGATGTACATTTCTTGAATGTACAATGAAAATGTGTATGTTTTGATGTATATTTCTTGAATGTACACTGAAAATGTGTATGTTTTGATGTACATTTCTGGTATGTACAATGAAAATGTGTATGTATTGATGTACATTTCTTGAATGTACGCTGAAAATGTGTATGTTTTGATGTACATTTCTGGTATGTGCAATGAAAATGTGTATGTTTTGATGTACATTTCTGGTATGTACAATGAAAAAGTGTATGTTTTGATGTACATTTCTGGTATGTACAATGAAAAAGTGTATGTTTTGATGTACATTTCTTGAATGTACACTGAAAATGTGTATGTTTTGATGTACACTTCCTGAATGTACACTGAAAATGTGTATGTTTTGATGTACATTTCTTGAATGTACACTGAAAATGTGTATGTTTTGATGTACATTTCTGGTATGTACAATGAAAAAGTGTATGTTTTGATGTACATTTCTTGAATGTACAATGAAAATGTGTAGGTTTTGATGTACATTTCTTGAATGTACAATGAAAATGTGTATGTTTTGATGTATATTTCTTGAATGTACCCTGAAAATGTGTATGTTTTGATGTACATTTCTTGAATGTACAATGAAAATGTGTATGTTTTGATGTACATTTCTGGTATGTACATTGAAAAAGTGTATGTTTTGATGTACATTTCTTGAATGTACAATGAAAATGTGTATGTTTTGATGTACATTTCTTGAATGTACACTGAAAATGTGTATGTTTTGATGTACATTTCTTGAATGTACAATGAAAATGTGTATGCTTTGATGTACATTTCTTGAATGTACACTGAAAATGTGTACGTTTTGATGTACATTTCTTGAATGTACAACGAAAATGTGTATGCTTTGATGTACATTTCTTGAATGTACAATGAAAATGTGTATGTTTTGATGTACATTTCTTGAATGTACAATGAAAATGTGTATGTCTTGATGTACATTTCTTGAATGTACAATGAAAATGTGTATGTTTTGATGTACATTTCTTGAATGTACAATGAAAATGTGAATGTTTTGATATACATTTCTTGAATGTACAATGAAAATGTGTATGTTTTGATATACATTTCATGAATGTGCAATGAAAATGTGTATGTTTTGGTGTACATTTCTTGTATATACAATGAAAATGTGTATGTTTTGTTGTACATTTCTTGTATATACAATGAAAATGTGTATGTTTTGATGTACATTTCTTGATTGTACACTGAAAATGTGTATGTTTTGATGTATATTTCTTGAATGTACAATGAAAATGTGTATGTTTTGATATACATTTCATGAATGTGCAATGAAAATGTGTATATTTTGGTGTACATTTCTTGTATATACAATGAAAATGTGTATGTTTTGTTGTACATTTCTTGTATATACAATGAAAATGTGTATGTTTTGATGTACATTTTTGGTATATACAATGAAAATGTGTATGTTTTGATGTATATTTCTTGAATGTACACTCAAAATGTGTATGTTTTAGAAGTACATTTCTTTAATGTACACTGAAAGTGTGTATATTTTGATGTACATTTCTTGAATGTACAATGAAAATGTGTATGTTTTGATATACATTTCATGAATATGCAATGAAATTGTGTATGTTTTGATGTACATTTCTTGTATATACAATGAAAATATGTAGGTTTTGATGTACATTTTATGAGTGAACAATGAAAGTGTGTATGTTTTGATGTACATTTCTTGAATGTACAATGAAAATGTGTATGTTTTGATGTACATTTCTGGTATGTACAATGAAAATGTGTATGTTTTGATGTATATTTCTTGAATGTACAATGAAAATGTGTATGTTTTGATGTACATTTCTTGAATGTACAATGAAAATGTGTATGTTTTGATGTACATTTCTGGTATGTACAATGAAAAAGTGTATGTTTTGATGTACATTTCTTGAATGTACAATGAAAATGTGTATGTTTTGATGTATGTTTCTTGAATGTACAATGAAAAAGTGTATGTTTTGATGTATATTTCTGGAATGTACACTGAAAATGTGTATGTTTTGAGGTACATTTCTGGTATGTACAATGAAAATGTGTATGTTTTGATGTACATTTCTTGAATGTACAATGAAAATGTGTATGTTTTGATGTACATTTCTTGAATGTACACTGAAAATGTGTATGTTTTGATGTACATTTCTGGTATGTACAACGAAAAAGTGTATGTTTTGATGTACATTTCTTGAATGTACAATGAAAATGTGTATGTTTTGATGTACATTTCTTGAATGTACACTGAAAATGTGTATGTTTTGATGTACATTTCTGGTATGTACAATGAAAAAGTGTATGTTTTGATGTACATTTCTTGAATGTACAATGAAAATGTGTATGTTTTGATGTACATTTCTTGAATGTACAATGAAAATGTGTATGTTTTGATGTATATTTCTTGAATGTACACTGAAAATGTGTATGTTTTGATGTACATTTCTGGTATGTACAATGAAAATGTGTATGTATTGATGTACATTTCTTGAATGTACACTGAAAATGTGTATGTTTTGATGTACATTTCTGGTATGTGCAA
Source organism: Tenodera sinensis (assembly GCA_030765045.1). Taxonomy (NCBI): domain Eukaryota; kingdom Metazoa; phylum Arthropoda; class Insecta; order Mantodea; family Mantidae; genus Tenodera; species Tenodera sinensis. The sequence continues at coordinate 1,341,595 of JAUKNM010000095.1, forward strand.
TGAAAATGTGTATGTTTTGATGTACATTTCTGGTATGTACAATGAAAAAGTGTATGTTTTGATGTACATTTCTGGTATGTACAATGAAAAAGTGTATGTTTTGATGTACATTTCTTGAATGTACACTGAAAATGTGTATGTTTTGATGTACACTTCCTGAATGTACACTGAAAATGTGTATGTTTTGATGTACATTTCTTGAATGTACACTGAAAATGTGTATGTTTTGATGCACATTTCTGGTATGTACAATGAAAAAGTGTATGTTTTGATGTACATTTCTTGAATGTACAATGAAAATGTGTAGGTTTTGATGTACATTTCTTGAATGTACAATGAAAATGTGTATGTTTTGATGTATATTTCTTGAATGTACCCTGAAAATGTGTATGTTTTGATGTACATTTCTTGAATGTACAATGAAAATGTGTATGTTCTGATGTACATTTCTTGAATGTACACTGAAAATGTGTATGTTTTGATGTACATTTCTGGTATGTACATTGAAAAAGTGTATGTTTTGATGTACATTTCTGGTATGTACAATGAAAAAGTATGTTTTGATGTACATTTCTTGAATGTACAATGAAAATGTGTATGTTTTGATGTACATTTCTTGAATGTACACTGAAAATGTGTATGTTTTGATGTACATTTCTTGAATGTACAATGAAAATGTGTATGCTTTGATGTACATTTCTTGAATGTACAATGAAAATGTGTATGTTTTGATGTACATTTCTTGAATGTACAATGAAAATGTGTATGTTTTGATGTAAATTTCTTGAATATACACTGAAAATGTGTATGTTTTGATGTACATTTCTTGAATGTACAATGAAAATGTGTATGTTTTGACGTACATTTCTTGAATGTACAATGAAAATGTGTATGTTTTGATGTACATTTCTTGAATGTACACTGAAAATGTGTATGTTTGGATGTACATTTCTTGAATGTACAATGAAAATGTGTATGTTTTGATGTACATTTCTGGTATATACAATGAAAATGTGTATGTTTTGATGTATATTTCTTGAATGTACACTGAAAATGTGTATGTTTTGGTGTACATTTCTTGAATGTACAATGAAAATGTGTATGCTTGGATGTACATTTCTTGAATGTACACCGAAAATGTGTATGCTTTGATGTACATTTCTTGAATGTACACTGAAAATGTGTATGTTTTGATGTACATTTCTGGTATGTACAATGAAAAAGTGTATGTTTTGATGTACATTTCTTGAATGTACAATGAAAATGTGTATGTTTTGATGTACATTTCTTGAATGTACAATGAAAATGTGTATGTTTTGACGTATATTTCTTGAATGTACCCTTAAAATGTGTATGTTTTGAAGGACATTTCTTGAATGTACAATGAAAATGTGTATGTTTTGATGTACATTTCTTGAATGTACACTGAAAATGTGTATGTTTTGATGTACATTTCTGGTATGTACAATGAAAAAGTGTATGTTTTGATGTACATTTCTTGAATGTACAATGAAAATGTGTATGTTTTGATGTACATTTCTTGAATGTACAATGAAAATGTGTATGTTTTGATGTATATTTCTTGAATGTACACTGAAAATGTGTATGTTTTGATGTACATTTCTTGAATGTACAATGAAAATGTATATGTTTTGATGTACATTTCTTGAATGTACAATGAAAATGTGTAGGTTTTGATGTACATTTCTTGAATGTACAATGAAAATGTGTATGTTTTGATGTATATTTCTTGAATGTACCCTGAAAATGTGTATGTTTTGATGTACATTTCTTGAATGTACAATGAAAATGTGTATGTTCTGATGTACATTTCTTGAATGTACACTGAAAATGTGTATGTTTTGATGTACATTTCTTGATTGTACAATGAAAATGTGTATGCTTTGATGTACATTTCTCGAATGTACACTGAAAATGTGTACGTTTTGATGTACATTTCTTGAATGTACAACGAAAATGTGTATGCTTTGATGTACATTTCTTGAATGTACAATGAAAATGTGTATGTTTTGATGTACATTTCTTGAATGTACAATGAAAATGTGTATGTCTTGATGTACATTTCTTGAATGTACACTGAAAATGTGTATGTTTTGATGTACATTTCTTGAATGTACAATGAAAATGTGTATGTTTTGATGTACATTTCCTGAATGTACAATGAAAATGTGTATGTTTTGATGTACATTTCTTGAATGTACACTGAAAATGTGTATGTTTGGATGTACATTTCTTGAATGTACAATGAAAATGTGTATGTTTTGATGTACATTTCTGGTATATACAATGAAAATGTGTATGTTTTGATGTATATTTCTTGAATGTACACTGAAAATGTGTATGTTTTGATGTACATTTCTTGAATGTACAATGAAAATGTGTATGCTTTGATGTACATTTCTTGAATGTACACTGAAAATGTGTATGTTTTGATGTACATTTCTTGAATGTACACTGAAAATGTGTATGTTTTGATGTACATTTCTGGTATGTACAATGAAAAAGTATGTTTTGATGTACATTTCTTGAATGTACAATGAAAATGTGTATGTTTTGATGTACATTTCTTGAATGTACACTGAAAATGTGTATGTTTGGTGTACATTTCTTGAATGTACAATGAAAATGTGTATGCTTTGATGTACATTTCTTGAATGTACAATGAAAATGTGTATGTTTTGATGTACATTTCTTGAATGTACAATGAAAATGTGTATGTTTAGATGTACATTTCTTGAATGTACACTGAAAATGTGTATGTTTTGATGTACATTTCTTGAATGTACAATGAAAATGTGTATGTTTTGATGTACATTTCTTGAATGTACAATGAAAATGTGTATGTTTTGATGTACATTTCTTGAATGTACACTGAAAATGTGTATGTTTTGATATACATTTCATGAATGTGCAATGAAAATGTGTATGTTTTGGTGTACATTTCTTGTATATACAATGAAAATGTGTATGTTCTGTTGTACATTTCTTGTATATACAATGAAAATGTGTATGTTTTGATGTACATTTCTTGATTGTACACTGAAAATGTGAATGTTTTGATGTATATTTCTTGAATGTACAATGAAAATGTGTATGTTTTGATGTACATTTCTTGAATGTACAATGAAAATGTGTATGTTTTGATATACATTTCATGAATGTGAAATGAAAATGTGTATATTTTGGTGTACATTTCTTGTATATACAATGAAAATGTGTATGTTTTGTTGTACATTTCTTGTATATACAATGAAAATGTGTATGTTTTGATGTACATTTTTGGTATATACAATGAAAATGTGTATGTTTTGATGTATATTTCTTGAATGTACACTCAAAATGTGTATGTTTTAGAAGTACATTTCTTTAATGTACACTGAAAGTGTGTATGTTTTGATGTACATTTCTTGAATGTACAATGAAAATGTGTATGTTTTGATATACATTTCATGAATGTGCAATGAAATTGTGTATGTTTTGATGTACATTTCTTGTATATACAATGAAAATATGTAGGTTTTGATGTACATTTTATGAGTGAACAATGAAAGTGTGTATGTTTTGATGTACATTTCTTGAATGTACAATGAAAATGTGTATGTTTTGATGTACATTTCTGGTATGTACAATGAAAATGTGTATGTTTTGATGTATATTTCTTGAATGTACAATGAAAATGTGTATGTTTTGATGTACATTTCTTGAATGTACAATGAAAATGTGTATGTTTTGATGTACATTTCTTGAATGTACAATGAAAATGTGTATGTTTTGATGTACATTTCTGTAATGTACAATGAAAAAGTGTATGTTTTGATGTACATTTCTTGAATGTACAATGAAAATGTGTATGTTTTGATGTACATTTCTTGAATGTACAATGAAAATGTGTATGTTTTGATGTATATTTCTTGAATGTACAATGAAAAAGTGTATGTTTTGATGTATATTTCTTGAATGTACACTGAAAATGTGTATGTTTTGATCTACATTTCTGGTATGTACAATGAAAATGTGTATGTTTTGATGTACATTTCTTGAATGTACAATGAAAATGTGTATGTTTTGATGTACATTTCTTGAATGTACACTGAAAATGTGTATGTTTTGATGTACATTTCTGGTATGTACAACGAAAAAGTGTATGTTTTGATGTACATTTCTTGAATGTACAATGAAAATGTGTATGTTTTGATGTACATTTCTTGAATGTACACTGAAAATGTGTATGTTTTGATGTACATTTCTGGTATATACAATGAAAAAGTGTATGTTTTGATGTACATTTCTTGAATGTCCAATGAAAATGTGTATGTTTTGATGTACATTTCTTGAATGTACAATGAAAATGTGTATGTTTTCATGTATATTTCTTGAATGTACACTGAAAATGTGTATGTTTTGATGTACATTTCTTGAATGTACAATGAAAATGTGTATGTTTTGACGTATATTTCTTGAATGTACCCTTAAAATGTGTATGTTTTGATGTACATTTCTTGAATGTACAATGACAATGTGTATGTTTTGATGTACATTTCTTGAATGTACACTGAAAATGTGTATGTTTTGATGTACATTTCTGGTATGTACAATGAAAAAGTGTATGTTTTGATGTACATTTCTTGAATGTACAATGAAAATGTGTATGTTTTGATGTACATTTCTTGAATGTACAATGAAAATGTGTATGTTTTAATGTATATTTCTTGAATGTACACTGAAAATGTGTATGTTTTGATGTACATTTCTTGAATGTACAATGAAAATGTATATGTTTTGATGTACATTTCTTGAATGTACAATGAAAATGTGTAGGTTTTGATGTACATTTCTTGAATGTACAATGAAAATGTGTATGTTTTGATGTATATTTCTTGAATGTACCCTGAAAATGTGTATGTTTTGATGTACATTTCTTGAATGTACAATGAAAATGTGTATGTTCTGATGTACATTTCTTGAATGTACACTGAAAATGTGTATGTTTTGATGTACATTTCTGGTATGTACATTGAAAAAGTGTATGTTTTGATGTACATTTCTTGAATGTACAATGAAAATGTGTATGTTTTGATGTACATTTCTTGAATGTATAATGAAAATGTGTATGTTTTGATGTACATTTCTTGAATGTACAATGAAAATGTGTATGCTTTGATGTACATTTCTTGTATGTACACTGAAAATGTGTACGTTTTGATGTACATTTCTTGAATGTACAACGAAAATGTGTATGCTTTGATGTACATTTCTTGAATGTACAATGAAAATGTGTATGTTTTGATGTACATTTCTTGAATGTACAATGAAAATGTGTATGTCTTGATGTACATTTCTTGAATGTACACTGAAAATGTGTATGTTTTGATGTACATTTCTTGAATGTACAATGAAAATGTGTATGTTTTGATGTACATTTCTTGAATGTACAATGAAAATGTGTATGTTTTGATGTACATTTCTTGAATGTACACTGAAAATGTGTATGTTTGGATGTACATTTCTTGAATGTACAATGAAAATGTGTATGTTTTGATGTACATTTCTGGTATATACAATGAAAATGTGTATGTTTTGATGTATATTTCTTGAATGTACACTGAAAATGTGTATGTTTTGATGTACATTTCTTGAATGTACAATGAAAATGTGTATGCTTTGATGTACATTTCTTGAATGTACACTGAAAATGTGTATGTTTTGATGTACATTTCTGGTATGTACAATGAAAAAGTATGTTTTGATGTACATTTCTTGAATGTACAATGAAAATGTGTATGTTTTGATGTACATTTCTTGAATGTACACTGAAAATGTGTATGTTTGGTGTACATTTCTTGAATGTACAATGAAAATGTGTATGCTTTGATGTACATTTCTTGAATGTACAATGAAGATGTTTATGTTTTGATGTACATTTCTTGAATGTACAATGAAAATGTGTATGTTTTGATGTACATTTCTTGAATGTACACTGAAAATGTGTATGTTTTGATGTACATTTCTTGAATGTACAATGAAAATGTGTATGTTTTGATGTACATTTCTTGAATGTACAATGAAAATGTGTATGTTTTGATGTACATTTCTTGAATGTACACTGAAAATGTGTATGTTTTGATATACATTTCATGAATGTGCAATGAAAATGTGTATGTTTTGGTGTACATTTCTTGTATATACAATGAAAATGTGTATGTTTTGTTGTACATTTCTTGTATATACAATGAAAATGTGTATGTTTTGATGTACATTTCTTGATTGTACACTGAAAATGTGTATGTTTTGATGTATATTTCTTGAATGTACAATGAAAATGTGTATGTTTTGATGTACATTTCTTGAATGTACAATGAAAATGTGTATGTTTTGATATACATTTCATGAATGTGCAATGAAAATGTGTATATTTTGGTGTACATTTCTTGTATATACAATGAAAATGTGTATGTTTTGTTGTACATTTCTTGTATATACAATGAAAATGTGTATGTTTTGATGTACATTTTTGGTATATACAATGAAAATGTGTATGTTTTGATGTATATTTCTTGAATGTACACTCAAAATGTGTATGTTTTAGAAGTACATTTCTTTAATGTACACTGAAAGTGTGTATGTTTTGATGTACATTTCTTGAATGTACAATGAAAATGTGTATGTTTTGATATACATTTCATGAATGTGCAATGAAATTGTGTATGTTTTGATGTACATTTCTTGTATATACAATGAAAATATGTAGGTTTTGATGTACATTTTATGAGTGAACAATGAAAGTGTGTATGTTTTGATGTACATTTCTTGAATGTACAATGAAAATGTGTATGTTTTGATGTACATTTCTGGTATGTACAATGAAAATGTGTATGTTTTGATGTATATTTCTTGAATGTACAATGAAAATGTGTATGTTTTGATGTACATTTCTTGAATGTACAATGAAAATGTGTATGTTTTGATGTACATTTCTTGAATGTACAATGAAAATGTGTATGTTTTGATGTACATTTCTGGTATGTACAATGAAAAAGTGTATCTTTTGATGTACATTTCTTGAATGTACAATGAAAATGTGTATGTTTTGATGTACATTTCTTGAATGTACAATGAAAATGTGTATGTTTTGATGTATATTTCTTGAATGTACAATGAAAAAGTGTATGTTTTGATGTATATTTCTTGAATGTACACTGAAAATGTGTATGTTTTGATGTACATTTCTGGTATGTACAATGAAAATGTGTATGTTTTGATGTACATTTCTTGAATGTACAATGAAAATGTGTATGTTTTGATGTACATTTCTTGAATGTACACTGAAAATGTGTATGTTTTGATGTACATTTCTGGTATGTACAACGAAAAAGTGTATGTTTTGATGTACATTTCTTGAATGTACAATGAAAATGTGTATGTTTTGATGTACATTTCTTGAATGTACACTGAAAATGTGAATGTTTTGATGTACATTTCTGGTATATACAATGAAAAAGTGTATGTTTTGATGTACATTTCTTGAATGTACAATGAAAATGTGTATGTTTTGATGTACATTTCTTGAATGTACAATGAAAATGTGTATGTTTTGATGTATATTTCTTGAATGTACACTGAAAATGTGTATGTTTTGATGTACATTTCTGGTATGTACAATGAAAATGTGTATGTATTGATGTACATTTCTTGAATGTACACTGAAAATGTGTATGTTTTGATGTACATTTCTGGTATGTGCAATGAAAATGTGTATGTCTTGATGTACATTTCTGGTATGTACAATGAAAAAGTGTATGTTTTGATGTACATTTCTGGTATGTACAATGAAAAAGTGTATGTTTTGATGTACATTTCTTGAATGTACACTGAAAATGTGTATGTTTTGATGTACACTTCCTGAATGTACACTGAAAATGTGTATGTTTTGATGTACATTTCTTGAATGTACACTGAAAATGTGTATGTTTTGATGAACATTTCTGGTATGTACAATGAAAAAGTGTATGTTTTGATGTACATTTCTTGAATGTACAATGAAAATGTGTAGGTTTTGATGTACATTTCTTGAATGTACAATGAAAATGTGTATGTTTTGACGTATATTTCTTGAATGTACCCTGAAAATGTGTATGTTTTGATGTACATTTCTTGAATGTACAATGAAAATGTGTATGTTCTGATGTACATTTCTTGAATGTACACTGAAAATGTGTATGTTTTGATGTACATTTCTGGTATGTACATTGAAAAAGTGTATGTTTTGATGTACATTTCTTGAATGTACAATGAAAATGTGTATGTTTTGATGTACATTTCTTGAATGTACACTGAAAATGTGTATGTTTTGATGTACATTTCTTGAATGTACAATGAAAATGTGTATGTTTTGATGTACATTTCTTGAATGTACACTGAAAATGTGTATGTTTTGATGTACATTTCTGGTATATACAATGAAAAAGTGTATGTTTTGATGTACATTTCTTGAATGTACAATGAAAATGTGTATGTTTTGATGTACATTTCTTGAATGTACAATGAAAATGTGTATGTTTTGATGTATATTTCTTGAATGTACACTGAAAATGTGTATGTTTTGATGTACATTTCTGGTATGTACAATGAAAATGTGTATGTATTGATGTACATTTCTTGAATGTACACTGAAAATGTGTATGTTTTGATGTACATTTCTGGTATGTGCAATGAAAATGTGTATGTTTTGATGTACATTTCTGGTATGTACAATGAAAAAGTGTATGTTTTGATGTACATTTCTGGTATGTACAATGAAAAAGTGTATGTTTTGATGTACATTTCTTGAATGTACACTGAAAATGTGTATGTTTTGATGTACACTTCCTGAATGTACACTGAAAATGTGTATGTTTTGATATACATTTCATGAATGTGCAATGAAATTGTGTATGTTTTGATGTACATTTCTTGTATATACAATGAAAATATGTAGGTTTTGATGTACATTTTATGAGTGAACAATGAAAGTGTGTATGTTTTGATGTACATTTCTTGAATGTACAATGAAAATGTGTATGTTTTGATGTACATTTCTGGTATGTACAATGAAAATGTGTATGTTTTGATGTATATTTCTTGAATGTACAATGAAAATGTGTATGTTTTGATGTACATTTCTTGAATGTACAATGAAAATGTGTATGTTTTGATGTACATTTCTTGAATGTACAATGAAAATGTGTATGTTTTGATGTACATTTCTGTAATGTACAATGAAAAAGTGTATGTTTTGATGTACATTTCTTGAATGTACAATGAAAATGTGTATGTTTTGATGTACATTTCTTGAATGTACAATGAAAATGTGTATGTTTTGATGTATATTTCTTGAATGTACAATGAAAAAGTGTATGTTTTGATGTATATTTCTTGAATGTACACTGAAAATGTGTATGTTTTGATCTACATTTCTGGTATGTACAATGAAAATGTGTATGTTTTGATGTACATTTCTTGAATGTACAATGAAAATGTGTATGTTTTGATGTACATTTCTTGAATGTACACTGAAAATGTGTATGTTTTGATGTACATTTCTGGTATGTACAACGAAAAAGTGTATGTTTTGATGTACATTTCTTGAATGTACAATGAAAATGTGTATGTTTTGATGTACATTTCTTGAATGTACACTGAAAATGTGTATGTTTTGATGTACATTTCTGGTATATACAATGAAAAAGTGTATGTTTTGATGTACATTTCTTGAATGTCCAATGAAAATGTGTATGTTTTGATGTACATTTCTTGAATGTACAATGAAAATGTGTATGTTTTCATGTATATTTCTTGAATGTACACTGAAAATGTGTATGTTTTGATGTACATTTCTTGAATGTACAATGAAAATGTGTATGTTTTGACGTATATTTCTTGAATGTACCCTTAAAATGTGTATGTTTTGATGTACATTTCTTGAATGTACAATGACAATGTGTATGTTTTGATGTACATTTCTTGAATGTACACTGAAAATGTGTATGTTTTGATGTACATTTCTGGTATGTACAATGAAAAAGTGTATGTTTTGATGTACATTTCTTGAATGTACAATGAAAATGTGTATGTTTTGATGTACATTTCTTGAATGTACAATGAAAATGTGTATGTTTTAATGTATATTTCTTGAATGTACACTGAAAATGTGTATGTTTTGATGTACATTTCTTGAATGTACAATGAAAATGTATATGTTTTGATGTACATTTCTTGAATGTACAATGAAAATGTGTAGGTTTTGATGTACATTTCTTGAATGTACAATGAAAATGTGTATGTTTTGATGTATATTTCTTGAATGTACCCTGAAAATGTGTATGTTTTGATGTACATTTCTTGAATGTACAATGAAAATGTGTATGTTCTGATGTACATTTCTTGAATGTTCACTGAAAATGTGTATGTTTTGATGTACATTTCTGGTATGTACATTGAAAAAGTGTATGTTTTGATGTACATTTCTTGAATGTACAATGAAAATGTGTATGTTTTGATGTACATTTCTTGAATGTATAATGAAAATGTGTATGTTTTGATGTACATTTCTTGAATGTACAATGAAAATGTGTATGCTTTGATGTACATTTCTTGTATGTACACTGAAAATGTGTACGTTTTGATGTACATTTCTTGAATGTACAACGAAAATGTGTATGCTTTGATGTACATTTCTTGAATGTACAATGAAAATGTGTATGTTTTGATGTACATTTCTTGAATGTACAATGAAAATGTGTATGTCTTGATGTACATTTCTTGAATGTACACTGAAAATGTGTATGTTTTGATGTACATTTCTTGAATGTACAATGAAAATGTGTATGTTTTGATGTACATTTCTTGAATGTACAATGAAAATGTGTATGTTTTGATGTACATTTCTTGAATGTACACTGAAAATGTGTATGTTTGGATGTACATTTCTTGAATGTACAATGAAAATGTGTATGTTTTGATGTACATTTCTGGTATATACAATGAAAATGTGTATGTTTTGATGTATATTTCTTGAATGTACACTGAAAATGTGTATGTTTTGATGTACATTTCTTGAATGTACAATGAAAATGTGTATGCTTTGATGTACATTTCTTGAATGTACACTGAAAATGTGTATGTTTTGATGTACATTTCTGGTATGTACAATGAAAAAGTATGTTTTGATGTACATTTCTTGAATGTACAATGAAAATGTGTATGTTTTGATGTACATTTCTTGAATGTACACTGAAAATGTGTATGTTTGGTGTACATTTCTTGAATGTACAATGAAAATGTGTATGCTTTGATGTACATTTCTTGAATGTACAATGAAAATGTTTATGTTTTGATGTACATTTCTTGAATGTACAATGAAAATGTGTATGTTTTGATGTACATTTCTTGAATGTACACTGAAAATGTGTATGTTTTGATGTACATTTCTTGAATGTACAATGAAAATGTGTATGTTTTGATGTACATTTCTTGAATGTACAATGAAAATGTGTATGTTTTGATGTACATTTCTTGAATGTACACTGAAAATGTGTATGTTTTGATATACATTTCATGAATGTGCAATGAAAATGTGTATGTTTTGGTGTACATTTCTTGTATATACAATGAAAATGTGTATGTTTTGTTGTACATTTCTTGTATATACAATGAAAATGTGTATGTTTTGATGTACATTTCTTGATTGTACACTGAAAATGTGTATGTTTTGATGTATATTTCTTGAATGTACAATGAAAATGTGTATGTTTTGATGTACATTTCTTGAATGTACAATGAAAATGTGTATGTTTTGATATACATTTCATGAATGTGCAATGAAAATGTGTATATTTTGGTGTACATTTCTTGTATATACAATGAAAATGTGTATGTTTTGTTGTACATTTCTTGTATATACAATGAAAATGTGTATGTTTTGATGTACATTTTTGGTATATACAATGAAAATGTGTATGTTTTGATGTATATTTCTTGAATGTACACTCAAAATGTGTATGTTTTAGAAGTACATTTCTTTAATGTACACTGAAAGTGTGTATGTTTTGATGTACATTTCTTGAATGTACAATGAAAATGTGTATGTTTTGATATACATTTCATGAATGTGCAATGAAATTGTGTATGTTTTGATGTACATTTCTTGTATATACAATGAAAATATGTAGGTTTTGATGTACATTTTATGAGTGAACAATGAAAGTGTGTATGTTTTGATGTACATTTCTTGAATGTACAATGAAAATGTGTATGTTTTGATGTACATTTCTGGTATGTACAATGAAAATGTGTATGTTTTGATGTATATTTCTTGAATGTACAATGAAAATGTGTATGTTTTGATGTACATTTCTTGAATGTACAATGAAAATGTGTATGTTTTGATGTACATTTCTTGAATGTACAATGAAAATGTGTATGTTTTGATGTACATTTCTGGTATGTACAATGAAAAAGTGTATCTTTTGATGTACATTTCTTGAATGTACAATGAAAATGTGTATGTTTTGATGTACATTTCTTGAATGTACAATGAAAATGTGTATGTTTTGATGTATATTTCTTGAATGTACAATGAAAAAGTGTATGTTTTGATGTATATTTCTTGAATGTACACTGAAAATGTGTATGTTTTGATGTACATTTCTGGTATGTACAATGAAAATGTGTATGTTTTGATGTACATTTCTTGAATGTACAATGAAAATGTGTATGTTTTGATGTACATTTCTTGAATTTACACTGAAAATGTGTATGTTTTGATGTACATTTCTGGTATGTACAACGAAAAAGTGTATGTTTTGATGTACATTTCTTGAATGTACAATGAAAATGTGTATGTTTTGATGTACATTTCTTGAATGTACACTGAAAATGTGAATGTTTTGATGTACATTTCTGGTATATACAATGAAAAAGTGTATGTTTTGATGTACATTTCTTGAATGTACAATGAAAATGTGTATGTTTTGATGTACATTTCTTGAATGTACAATGAAAATGTGTATGTTTTGATGTATATTTCTTGAATGTACACTGAAAATGTGTATGTTTTGATGTACATTTCTGGTATGTACAATGAAAATGTGTATGTATTGATGTACATTTCTTGAATGTACACTGAAAATGTGTATGTTTTGATGTACATTTCTGGTATGTGCAATGAAAATGTGTATGTCTTGATGTACATTTCTGGTATGTACAATGAAAAAGTGTATGTTTTGATGTACATTTCTGGTATGTACAATGAAAAAGTGTATGTTTTGATGTACATTTCTTGAATGTACACTGAAAATGTGTATGTTTTGATGTACACTTCCTGAATGTACACTGAAAATGTGTATGTTTTGATGTACATTTCTTGAATGTACACTGAAAATGTGTATGTTTTGATGAACATTTCTGGTATGTACAATGAAAAAGTGTATGTTTTGATGTACATTTCTTGAATGTACAATGAAAATGTGTAGGTTTTGATGTACATTTCTTGAATGTACAATGAAAATGTGTATGTTTTGATGTATATTTCTTGAATGTACCCTGAAAATGTGTATGTTTTGATGTACATTTCTTGAATGTACAATGAAAATGTGTATGTTCTGATGTACATTTCTTGAATGTACACTGAAAATGTGTATGTTTTGATGTACATTTCTGGTATGTACATTGAAAAAGTGTATGTTTTGATGTACATTTCTTGAATGTACAATGAAAATGTGTATGTTTTGATGTACATTTCTTGAATGTACACTGAAAATGTGTATGTTTTGATGTACATTTCTTGAATGTACAATGAAAATGTGTATGTTTTGATGTACATTTCTTGAATGTACACTGAAAATGTGTATGTTTTGATGTACATTTCTGGTATATACAATGAAAAAGTGTATGTTTTGATGTACATTTCTTGAATGTACAATGAAAATGTGTATGTTTTGATGTACATTTCTTGAATGTACAATGAAAATGTGTATGTTTTGATGTATATTTCTTGAATGTACACTGAAAATGTGTATGTTTTGATGTACATTTCTGGTATGTACAATGAAAATGTGTATGTATTGATGTACATTTCTTGAATGTACACTGAAAATGTGTATGTTTTGATGTACATTTCTGGTATGTGCAATGAAAATGTGTATGTTTTGATGTACATTTCTGGTATGTACAATGAAAAAGTGTATGTTTTGATGTACATTTCTGGTATGTACAATGAAAAAGTGTATGTTTTGATGTACATTTCTTGAATGTACACTGAAAATGTGTATGTTTTGATGTACACTTCCTGAATGTACACTGAAAATGTGTATGTTTTGATGTACATTTCTTGAATGTACACTGAAAATGTGTATGTTTTGATGTACATTTCTGGTATGTACAATGAAAAAGTGTATGTTTTGATGTACATTTCTTGAATGTACAATGAAAATGTGTATGTTTTGATGTACATTTCTTGAATGTACAATGAAAATGTGTATGTTTTGACGTATATTTCTTGAATGTACCCTTAAAATGTGTATGTTTTGATGTACATTTCTTGAATGTACAATGACAATGTGTATGTTTTGATGTACATTTCTTGAATGTACACTGAAAATGTGTATGTTTTGATGTACATTTCTGGTATGTACAATGAAAAAGTGTATGTTTTGATGTACATTTCTTGAATGTACAATGAAAATGTGTATGTTTTGATGTACATTTCTTGAATGTACAATGAAAATGTGTATGTTTTGATGTATATTTCTTGAATGTACACTGAAAATGTGTATGTTTTGATGTACATTTCTTGAATGTACAATGAAAATGTATATGTTTTGATGTACATTTCTTGAATGTACAATGAAAATGTGTAGGTTTTGATGTACATTTCTTGAATGTACAATGAAAATGTGTATGTTTTGATGTATATTTCTTGAATGTACCCTGAAAATGTGTATGTTTTGATGTACATTTCTTGAATGTACAATGAAAATGTGTATGTTCTGATGTACATTTCTTGAATGTACACTGAAAATGTGTATGTTTTGATGTACATTTCTGGTATGTACATTGAAAAAGTGTATGTTTTGATGTACATTTCTTGAATGTACAATGAAAATGTGTATGTTTTGATGTACATTTCTTGAATGTATAATGAAAATGTGTATGTTTTGATGTACATTTCTTGAATGTACAATGAAAATGTGTATGCTTTGATGTACATTTCTTGTATGTACACTGAAAATGTGTACGTTTTGATGTACATTTCTTGAATGTACAACGAAAATGTGTATGCTTTGATGTACATTTCTTGAATGTACAATGAAAATGTGTATGTTTTGATGTACATTTCTTGAATGTACAATGAAAATGTGTATGTCTTGATGTACATTTCTTGAATGTACACTGAAAATGTGTATGTTTTGATGTACATTTCTTGAATGTACAATGAAAATGTGTATGTTTTGATGTACATTTCTTGAATGTACAATGAAAATGTGTATGTTTTGATGTACATTTCTTGAATGTACACTGAAAATGTGTATGTTTGGATGTACATTTCTTGAATGTACAATGAAAATGTGTATGTTTTGATGTACATTTCTGGTATATACAATGAAAATGTGTATGTTTTGATGTATATTTCTTGAATGTACACTGAAAATGTGTATGTTTTGATGTACATTTCTTGAATGTACAATGAAAATGTGTATGCTTTGATGTACATTTCTTGAATGTACACTGAAAATGTGTATGTTTTGATGTACATTTCTTGAATGTACACTGAAAATGTGTATGTTTTGATGTACATTTCTGGAATGTACAATGAAAAAGTATGTTTTGATGTACATTTCTTGAATGTACAATGAAAATGTGTATGTTTTGATGTACATTTCTTGAATGTACACTGAAAATGTGTATGTTTGGTGTACATTTCTTGAATGTACAATGAAAATGTGTATGCTTTGATGTACATTTCTTGAATGTACAATGAAAATGTGTATGTTTTGATGTACATTTCTTGAATGTACAATGAAAATGTGTATGTTTTGATGTACATTTCTTGAATGTACACTGAAAATGTGTATGTTTTGATGTACATTTCTTGAATGTACAATGAAAATGTGTATGTTTTGATGTACATTTCTTGAATGTACAATGAAAATGTGTATGTTTTGATGTACATTTCTTGAATGTACACTGAAAATGTGTATGTTTTGATATACATTTCATGAATGTGCAATGAAAATGTGTATGTTTTGGTGTACATTTCTTGTATATACAATGAAAATGTGTATGTTTTGTTGTACATTTCTTGTATATACAATGAAAATGTGTATGTTTTGATGTACATTTCTTGATTGTACACTGAAAATGTGTATGTTTTGATGTATATTTCTTGAATGTACAATGAAAATGTGTATGTTTTGATGTACATTTCTTGAATGTACAATGAAAATGTGTATGTTTTGATATACATTTCATGAATGTGCAATGAAAATGTGTATATTTTGGTGTACATTTCTTGTATATACAATGAAAATGTGTATGTTTTGTTGTACATTTCTTGTATATACAATGAAAATGTGTATGTTTTGATGTACATTTTTGGTATATACAATGAAAATGTGTATGTTTTGATGTATATTTCTTGAATGTACACTCAAAATGTGTATGTTTTAGAAGTACATTTCTTTAATGTACACTGAAAGTGTGTATGTTTTGATGTACATTTCTTGAATGTACAATGAAAATGTGTATGTTTTGATATACATTTCATGAATGTGCAATGAAATTGTGTATGTTTTGATGTACATTTCTTGTATATACAATGAAAATATGTAGGTTTTGATGTACATTTTATGAGTGAACAATGAAAGTGTGTATGTTTTGATGTACATTTCTTGAATGTACAATGAAAATGTGTATGTTTTGATGTACATTTCTGGTATGTACAATGAAAATGTGTATGTTTTGATGTATATTTCTTGAATGTACAATGAAAATGTGTATGTTTTGATGTACATTTCTTGAATGTACAATGAAAATGTGTATGTTTTGATGTACATTTCTTGAATGTACAATGAAAATGTGTATGTTTTGATGTACATTTCTGGTATGTACAATGAAAAAGTGTATGTTTTGATGTACATTTCTTGAATGTACAATGAAAATGTGTATGTT
Source organism: Tenodera sinensis (assembly GCA_030765045.1). Taxonomy (NCBI): domain Eukaryota; kingdom Metazoa; phylum Arthropoda; class Insecta; order Mantodea; family Mantidae; genus Tenodera; species Tenodera sinensis. The sequence goes on from JAUKNM010000095.1 coordinate 1,358,821, forward strand.
TTGATGTACATTTCTTGAATGTACAATGAAAATGTGTATGTTTTGATGTATATTTCTTGAATGTACAATGAAAAAGTGTATGTTTTGATGTATATTTCTTGAATGTACACTGAAAATGTGTATGTTTTGATGTACATTTCTGGTATGTACAATGAAAATGTGTATGTTTTGATGTACATTTCTTGAATGTACAATGAAAATGTGTATCTTTTGATGTACATTTCTTGAATGTACACTGAAAATGTGTATGTTTTGATGTACATTTCTGGTATGTACAACGAAAAAGTGTATGTTTTGATGTACATTTCTTGAATGTACAATGAAAATGTGTATGTTTTGATGTACATTTCTTGAATGTACACTGAAAATGTGTATGTTTTGATGTACATTTCTGGTATATACAATGAAAAAGTGTATGTTTTGATGTACATTTCTTGAATGTACAATGAAAATGTGTATGTTTTGATGTACATTTCTTGAATGTACAATGAAAATGTGTATGTTTTGATGTATATTTCTTGAATGTACACTGAAAATGTGTATGTTTTGATGTACATTTCTGGTATGTACAATGAAAATGTGTATGTATTGATGTACATTTCTTGAATGTACACTGAAAATGTGTATGTTTTGATGTACATTTCTGGTATGTGCAATGAAAATGTGTATGTCTTGATGTACATTTCTGGTATGTACAATGAAAAAGTGTATGTTTTGATGTACATTTCTGGTATGTACAATGAAAAAGTGTATGTTTTGATGTACATTTCTTGAATGTACACTGAAAATGTGTATGTTTTGATGTAGACTTCCTGAATGTACACTGAAAATGTGTATGTTTTGATGTACATTTCTTGAATGTACACTGAAAATGTGTATGTTTTGATGTACATTTCTGGTATGTACAATGAAAAAGTGTATGTTTTGATGTACATTTCTTGAATGTACAATGAAAATGTGTAGGTTTTGATGTACATTTCTTGAATGTACAATGAAAATGTGTATGTTTTGATGTATATTTCTTGAATGTACCCTGAAAATGTGTATGTTTTGATGTACATTTCTTGAATGTACAATGAAAATGTGTATGTTCTGATGTACATTTCTTGAATGTACACTGAAAATGTGTATGTTTTGATGTACATTTCTGGTATGTACATTGAAAAAGTGTATGTTTTGATGTACATTTCTTGAATGTACAATGAAAATGTGTATGTTTTGATGTACATTTCTTGAATGTACACTGAAAATGTGTATGTTTTGATGTACATTTCTTGAATGTACAATGAAAATGTGTATGTTTTGATGTACATTTCTTGAATGTACACTGAAAATGTGTATGTTTTGATGTACATTTCTGGTATATACAATGAAAAAGTGTATGTTTTGATGTACATTTCTTGAATGTACAATGAAAATGTGTATGTTTTGATGTACATTTCTTGAATGTACAATGAAAATGTGTATGTTTTGATGTATATTTCTTGAATGTACACTGAAAATGTGTATGTTTTGATGTACATTTCTGGTATGTACAATGAAAATGTGTATGTATTGATGTACATTTCTTGAATGTACACTGAAAATGTGTATGTTTTGATGTACATTTCTGGTATGTGCAATGAAAATGTGTATGTTTTGATGTACATTTCTGGTATGTACAATGAAAAAGTGTATGTTTTGATGTACATTTCTGGTATGTACAATGAAAAAGTGTATGTTTTGATGTACATTTCTTGAATGTACACTGAAAATGTGTATGTTTTGATGTACACTTCCTGAATGTACACTGAAAATGTGTATGTTTTGATGTACATTTCTTGAATGTACACTGAAAATGTGTATGTTTTGATGTACATTTCTGGTATGTACAATGAAAAAGTGTATGTTTTGATGTACATTTCTTGAATGTACAATGAAAATGTGTAGGTTTTGATGTACATTTCTTGAATGTACAATGAAAATGTGTATGTTTTGATGTATATTTCTTGAATGTACCCTGAAAATGTGTATGTTTTGATGTACATTTCTTGAATGTACAATGAAAATGTGTATGTTCTGATGTACATTTCTTGAATGTACACTGAAAATGTGTATGTTTTGATGTACATTTCTGGTATGTACATTGAAAAAGTGTATGTTTTGATGTACATTTCTTGAATGTACAATGAAAATGTGTATGTTTTGATGTACATTTCTTGAATGTACACTGAAAATGTGTATGTTTTGATGTACATTTCTTGAATGTACAATGAAAATGTGTATGCTTTGATGTACATTTCTTGAATGTACACTGAAAATGTGTACGTTGTGATGTACATTTCTTGAATGTACAACGAAGATGTGTATGCTTTGATGTACATTTCTTGAATGTACAATGAAAATGTGTATGTTTTGATGTACATTTCTTGAATGTACAATGAAAATGTGTATGTCTTGATGTACATTTCTTGAATGTACACTGAAAATGTGTATGTTTTGATGTACATTTCTTGAATGTACAATGAAAATGTGTATGTTTTGATGTACATTTCTTGAATGTACAATGAAAATGTGTATGTTTTGATGTACATTTCTTGAATGTACACTGAAAATGTGTATGTTTGGATGTACATTTCTTGAATGTACAATGAAAATGTGTATGTTTTGATGTACATTTCTGGTATATACAATGAAAATGTGTATGTTTTGATGTATATTTCTTGAATGTACACTGAAAATGTGTATGTTTTGATGTACATTTCTTGAATGTACAATGAAAATGTGTATGCTTTGATGTACATTTCTTGAATGTACACTGAAAATGTGTATGTTTTGATGTACATTTCTTGAATGTACACTGAAAATGTGTATGTTTTGATGTACATTTCTGGTATGTACAATGAAAAAGTATGTTTTGATGTACATTTCTTGAATGTACAATGAAAATGTGTATGTTTTGATGTACATTTCTTGAATGTACACTGAAAATGTGTATGTTTTGATGTACATTTCTTGAATGTACAATGAAAATGTGTATGCTTTGATGTATATTTCTTGAATGTACAATGAACATGTGTATGTTTTGATGTACATTTCTTGAATGTACAATGAAAATGTGTATGTTTTGATGTACACTTCTTGAATATACACTGAAAATGTGTATGTTTTGATGTACATTTCTTGAATGTACAATAAAAATGTGTATTTTTTGATGTACATTTCTTGAATGTACAATGAAAATGTGTATGTTTTGATGTACATTTCTTGAATGTACACTGAAAATGTGTATGTTTGGATGTACATTTCTTGAATGTACAATGAAAATGTGTATGTTTTGATGTACATTTCTGGTATATACAATGAAAATGTGTATGTTTTGATCTATATTTCTTGAATGTACACTGAAAATGTGTATGTTTTGGTGTACATTCCTTGAATGTACAATGAAAATGTGTATGCTTTGATGTACATTTCTTGAATGTACACCGAAAATGTGTATGTTTTGATGTACATTTCTTGAATGTACACTGAAAATGTGTATGTTTTGATTTACATTTCTGGTATGTACAATGAAAAAGTGTATGTTTTGATGTACATTTCTTGAATGTACAATGAAAATGTGTATGTTTTGATGTACATTTCTTGAATGTACAATGAAAATGTGTATGTTTTGACGTATATTTCTTGAATGTACCCTTAAAATGTGTATGTTTTGATGTACATTTCTTGAATGTACAATGAAAATGTGTATGTTTTGATGTACATTTCTTGAATGTACACTGAAAATGTGTATGTTTTGATGTACATTTCTGGTATGTACAATGAAAAAGTGTATGTTTTGATGTACATTTCTTGAATGTACAATGAAAATGTGTATGTTTTGATGTACATTTCTTGAATGTACCCTGAAAATGTGTATGTTTTGATGTACATTTCTTGAATGTACAATGAAAATGTATATGTTTTGATGTACATTTCTTGAATGTACAATGAAAATGTGTATGTTTTGATGTACATTTCTTGAATGTACAATGAAAATGTGTATGTTTTGATGTACATTTCTTGAATGTACAATGAAAATGTGTATGTTTTGATGTACATTTCTTGAATGTACACTGAAAATGTGTATGTTTTGATGTACATTTCTTGAATGTACACTGAAAATGTGTATGTTTTGATGTACATTTCTTGAATGTACAATGAAAATGTGTATGTTTTGATGTACATTTCTTGAATGTACACTGAAAATGTGTATGTTTGGATGTACATTTCTTGAATGTACAATGAAAATGTGTATGTTTTGATGTACATTTCTGGTATATACAATGAAAATGTGTATGTTTTGATGTATATTTCTTGAATGTACACTGAAAATGTGTATGTTTTGATGTACATTTCTTGAATGTACAATGAAAATGTGTATGCTTTGATGTACATTTCTTGAATGTACACTGAAAATGTGTATGTTTTGATGTACATTTCTTGAATGTACACTGAAAATGTGTATGTTTTGATGTACATTTCTGGAATGTACAATGAAAAAGTATGTTTTGATGTACATTTCTTGAATGTACAATGAAAATGTGTATGTTTTGATGTACATTTCTTGAATGTACACTGAAAATGTGTATGTTTGGTGTACATTTCTTGAATGTACAATGAAAATGTGTATGCTTTGATGTACATTTCTTGAATGTACAATGAAAATGTGTATGTTTTGATGTACATTTCTTGAATGTACAATGAAAATGTGTATGTTTTGATGTACATTTCTTGAATGTACACTGAAAATGTGTATGTTTTGATGTACATTTCTTGAATGTACAATGAAAATGTGTATGTTTTGATGTACATTTCTTGAATGTACAATGAAAATGTGTATGTTTTGATGTACATTTCTTGAATGTACACTGAAAATGTGTATGTTTTGATATACATTTCATGAATGTGCAATGAAAATGTGTATGTTTTGGTGTACATTTCTTGTATATACAATGAAAATGTGTATGTTTTGTTGTACATTTCTTGTATATACAATGAAAATGTGTATGTTTTGATGTACATTTCTTGATTGTACACTGAAAATGTGTATGTTTTGATGTATATTTCTTGAATGTACAATGAAAATGTGTATGTTTTGATGTACATTTCTTGAATGTACAATGAAAATGTGTATGTTTTGATATACATTTCATGAATGTGCAATGAAAATGTGTATATTTTGGTGTACATTTCTTGTATATACAATGAAAATGTGTATGTTTTGTTGTACATTTCTTGTATATACAATGAAAATGTGTATGTTTTGATGTACATTTTTGGTATATACAATGAAAATGTGTATGTTTTGATGTATATTTCTTGAATGTACACTCAAAATGTGTATGTTTTAGAAGTACATTTCTTTAATGTACACTGAAAGTGTGTATGTTTTGATGTACATTTCTTGAATGTACAATGAAAATGTGTATGTTTTGATATACATTTCATGAATGTGCAATGAAATTGTGTATGTTTTGATGTACATTTCTTGTATATACAATGAAAATATGTAGGTTTTGATGTACATTTTATGAGTGAACAATGAAAGTGTGTATGTTTTGATGTACATTTCTTGAATGTACAATGAAAATGTGTATGTTTTGATGTACATTTCTGGTATGTACAATGAAAATGTGTATGTTTTGATGTATATTTCTTGAATGTACAATGAAAATGTGTATGTTTTGATGTACATTTCTTGAATGTACAATGAAAATGTGTATGTTTTGATGTACATTTCTTGAATGTACAATGAAAATGTGTATGTTTTGATGTACATTTCTGGTATGTACAATGAAAAAGTGTATGTTTTGATGTACATTTCTTGAATGTACAATGAAAATGTGTATGTTTTGATGTACATTTCTTGAATGTACAATGAAAATGTGTATGTTTTGATGTATATTTCTTGAATGTACAATGAAAAAGTGTATGTTTTGATGTATATTTCTTGAATGTACACTGAAAATGTGTATGTTTTGATGTACATTTCTGGTATGTACAATGAAAATGTGTATGTTTTGATGTACATTTCTTGAATGTACAATGAAAATGTGTATCTTTTGATGTACATTTCTTGAATGTACACTGAAAATGTGTATGTTTTGATGTACATTTCTGGTATGTACAACGAAAAAGTGTATGTTTTGATGTACATTTCTTGAATGTACAATGAAAATGTGTATGTTTTGATGTACATTTCTTGAATGTACACTGAAAATGTGTATGTTTTGATGTACATTTCTGGTATATACAATGAAAAAGTGTATGTTTTGATGTACATTTCTTGAATGTACAATGAAAATGTGTATGTTTTGATGTACATTTCTTGAATGTACAATGAAAATGTGTATGTTTTGATGTATATTTCTTGAATGTACACTGAAAATGTGTATGTTTTGATGTACATTTCTGGTATGTACAATGAAAATGTGTATGTATTGATGTACATTTCTTGAATGTACACTGAAAATGTGTATGTTTTGATGTACATTTCTGGTATGTGCAATGAAAATGTGTATGTCTTGATGTACATTTCTGGTATGTACAATGAAAAAGTGTATGTTTTGATGTACATTTCTGGTATGTACAATGAAAAAGTGTATGTTTTGATGTACATTTCTTGAATGTACACTGAAAATGTGTATGTTTTGATGTACACTTCCTGAATGTACACTGAAAATGTGTATGTTTTGATGTACATTTCTTGAATGTACACTGAAAATGTGTATGTTTTGATGTACATTTCTGGTATGTACAATGAAAAAGTGTATGTTTTGATGTACATTTCTTGAATGTACAATGAAAATGTGTAGGTTTTGATGTACATTTCTTGAATGTACAATGAAAATGTGTATGTTTTGATGTATATTTCTTGAATGTACCCTGAAAATGTGTATGTTTTGATGTACATTTCTTGAATGTACAATGAAAATGTGTATGTTCTGATGTACATTTCTTGAATGTACACTGAAAATGTGTATGTTTTGATGTACATTTCTGGTATGTACATTGAAAAAGTGTATGTTTTGATGTACATTTCTTGAATGTACAATGAAAATGTGTATGTTTTGATGTACATTTCTTGAATGTACACTGAAAATGTGTATGTTTTGATGTACATTTCTTGAATGTACAATGAAAATGTGTATGTTTTGATGTACATTTCTTGAATGTACACTGAAAATGTGTATGTTTTGATGTACATTTCTGGTATATACAATGAAAAAGTGTATGTTTTGATGTACATTTCTTGAATGTACAATGAAAATGTGTATGTTTTGATGTACATTTCTTGAATGTACAATGAAAATGTGTATGTTTTGATGTATATTTCTTGAATGTACACTGAAAATGTGTATGTTTTGATGTACATTTCTGGTATGTACAATGAAAATGTGTATGTATTGATGTACATTTCTTGAATGTACACTGAAAATGTGTATGTTTTGATGTACATTTCTGGTATGTGCAATGAAAATGTGTATGTTTTGATGTACATTTCTGGTATGTACAATGAAAAAGTGTATGTTTTGATGTACATTTCTGGTATGTACAATGAAAAAGTGTATGTTTTGATGTACATTTCTTGAATGTACACTGAAAATGTGTATGTTTTGATGTACACTTCCTGAATGTACACTGAAAATGTGTATGTTTTGATGTACATTTCTTGAATGTACACTGAAAATGTGTATGTTTTGATGTACATTTCTGGTATGTACAATGAAAAAGTGTATGTTTTGATGTACATTTCTTGAATGTACAATGAAAATGTGTAGGTTTTGATGTACATTTCTTGAATGTACAATGAAAATGTGTATGTTTTGATGTATATTTCTTGAATGTACCCTGAAAATGTGTATGTTTTGATGTACATTTCTTGAATGTACAATGAAAATGTGTATGTTCTGATGTACATTTCTTGAATGTACACTGAAAATGTGTATGTTTTGATGTACATTTCTGGTATGTACATTGAAAAAGTGTATGTTTTGATGTACATTTCTTGAATGTACAATGAAAATGTGTATGTTTTGATGTACATTTCTTGAATGTACACTGAAAATGTGTATGTTTTGATGTACATTTCTTGAATGTACAATGAAAATGTGTATGCTTTGATGTACATTTCTTGAATGTACACTGAAAATGTGTACGTTGTGATGTACATTTCTTGAATGTACAACGAAGATGTGTATGCTTTGATGTACATTTCTTGAATGTACAATGAAAATGTGTATGTTTTGATGTACATTTCTTGAATGTACAATGAAAATGTGTATGTCTTGATGTACATTTCTTGAATGTACACTGAAAATGTGTATGTTTTGATGTACATTTCTTGAATGTACAATGAAAATGTGTATGTTTTGATGTACATTTCTTGAATGTACAATGAAAATGTGTATGTTTTGATGTACATTTCTTGAATGTACACTGAAAATGTGTATGTTTGGATGTACATTTCTTGAATGTACAATGAAAATGTGTATGTTTTGATGTACATTTCTGGTATATACAATGAAAATGTGTATGTTTTGATGTATATTTCTTGAATGTACACTGAAAATGTGTATGTTTTGATGTACATTTCTTGAATGTACAATGAAAATGTGTATGCTTTGATGTACATTTCTTGAATGTACACTGAAAATGTGTATGTTTTGATGTACATTTCTTGAATGTACACTGAAAATGTGTATGTTTTGATGTACATTTCTGGTATGTACAATGAAAAAGTATGTTTTGATGTACATTTCTTGAATGTACAATGAAAATGTGTATGTTTTGATGTACATTTCTTGAATGTACACTGAAAATGTGTATGTTTTGATGTACATTTCTTGAATGTACAATGAAAATGTGTATGCTTTGATGTATATTTCTTGAATGTACAATGAACATGTGTATGTTTTGATGTACATTTCTTGAATGTACAATGAAAATGTGTATGTTTTGATGTACACTTCTTGAATATACACTGAAAATGTGTATGTTTTGATGTACATTTCTTGAATGTACAATAAAAATGTGTATGTTTTGATGTACATTTCTTGAATGTACAATGAAAATGTGTATGTTTTGATGTACATTTCTTGAATGTACACTGAAAATGTGTATGTTTGGATGTACATTTCTTGAATGTACAATGAAAATGTGTATGTTTTGATGTACATTTCTGGTATATACAATGAAAATGTGTATGTTTTGATCTATATTTCTTGAATGTACACTGAAAATGTGTATGTTTTGGTGTACATTCCTTGAATGTACAATGAAAATGTGTATGCTTTGATGTACATTTCTTGAATGTACACCGAAAATGTGTATGTTTTGATGTACATTTCTTGAATGTACACTGAAAATGTGTATGTTTTGATTTACATTTCTGGTATGTACAATGAAAAAGTGTATGTTTTGATGTACATTTCTTGAATGTACAATGAAAATGTGTATGTTTTGATGTACATTTCTTGAATGTACAATGAAAATGTGTATGTTTTGACGTATATTTCTTGAATGTACCCTTAAAATGTGTATGTTTTGATGTACATTTCTTGAATGTACAATGAAAATGTGTATGTTTTGATGTACATTTCTTGAATGTACACTGAAAATGTGTATGTTTTGATGTACATTTCTGGTATGTACAATGAAAAAGTGTATGTTTTGATGTACATTTCTTGAATGTACAATGAAAATGTGTATGTTTTGATGTACATTTCTTGAATGTACCCTGAAAATGTGTATGTTTTGATGTACATTTCTTGAATGTACAATGAAAATGTATATGTTTTGATGTACATTTCTTGAATGTACAATGAAAATGTGTATGTTTTGATGTACATTTCTTGAATGTACAATGAAAATGTGTATGTTTTGATGTACATTTCTTGAATGTACAATGAAAATGTGTATGTTTTGATGTACATTTCTTGAATGTACACTGAAAATGTGTATGTTTTGATGTACATTTCTTGAATGTACACTGAAAATGTGTATGTTTTGATGTACATTTCTTGAATGTACAATGAAAATGTGTATGTTTTGATGTATATTTCTGGTATGTACAATGAAAAAGTGTATGTTTTGATGTATATTTCTTGAATGTACACTGAAAATGTGTATGTTTTGATGCACATTTCTTGAATGTACAATGAAAATGTGTATGTTTTGATGTACATTTCTTGAATGTACACTGAAAATGTGTATGTTTTGATGTACATTTCTTGAATGTACAATGATAATGTGTATGTTTTGATGTACATTTTTGCAATATACAATGAAAATGTGTATGTTTTGATGTATATTTCTTGAATGTACACTCAAAATGTGTATGTTTTAGAAGTACATTTCTTTAATGTACACTGAAAGTGTGTATGTTTTGATGTACATTTCTTGAATGTACAATGAAAATGTGTATGTTTTGATATACATTTCATGAATGTGCAATGAAATTGTGTATGTTTTGATGTACATTTCTTGTATATACAATGAAAATATGTAGGTTTTGATGTACATTTTATGAGTGAACAATGAAAGTGTGTATGTTTTGATGTACATTTCTTGAATGTACAATGAAAATGTGTATGTTTTGATGTACATTTCTGGTATGTACAATGAAAATGTGTATGTTTTGATGTATATTTCTTGAATGTACAATGAAAATGTGTATGTTTTGATGTACATTTCTTGAATGTACAATGAAAATGTGTATGTTTTGATGTACATTTCTTGAATGTACAATGAAAATGTGTATGTTTTGATGTACATTTCTGGTATGTACAATGAAAAAGTGTATGTTTTGATGTACATTTCTTGAATGTACAATGAAAATGTGTATGTTTTAATGTACATTTCTTGAATGTACAATGAAAATGTGTATGTTTTGATGTATATTTCTTGAATGTACAATGAAAAAGTGTATGTTTTGATGTATATTTCTTGAATGTACACTGAAAATGTGTATGTTTTGATGTACATTTCTGGTATGTACAATGAAAATGTGTATGTTTTGATGTACATTTCTTGAATGTACAATGAAAATGTGTATGTTTTGATGTACATTTCTTGAATGTACACTGAAAATGTGTATGTTTTGATGTACATTTCTGGTATGTACAACGAAAAAGTGTATGTTTTGATGTACATTTCTTGAATGTACAATGAAAATGTGTATGTTTTGATGTACATTTCTTGAATGTACACTGAAAATGTGTATGTTTTGATGTACATTTCTGGTATATACAATGAAAAAGTGTATGTTTTGATGTACATTTCTTGAATGTACAATGAAAATGTGTATGTTTTGATGTACATTTCTTGAATGTACAATGAAAATGTGTATGTTTTGATGTACATTTCTGGTATGTACAATGAAAAAGTGTATGTTTTGATGTACATTTCTGGTATGTACAATGAAAAAGTGTATGTTTTGATGTACATTTCTGGAATGTACACTGAAAATGTGTATGTTTTGATGTACACTTCCTGAATGTACACTGAAAATGTGTATGTTTTGATGTACATTTCTTGAATGTACACTGAAAATGTGTATGTTTTGATGTACATTTCTGGTATGTACAATGAAAAAGTGTATGTTTTGATGTACATTTCTTGAATGTACAATGAAAATGTGTAGGTTTTGATGTACATTTCTTGAATGTACAATGAAAATGTGTATGTTTTGATGTATATTTCTTGAATGTACCCTGAAAATGTGTATGTTTTGATGTACATTTCTTGAATGTACAATGAAAATGTGTATGTTCTGATGTACATTTCTTGAATGTACACTGAAAATGTGTATGTTTTGATGTACATTTCTGGTATGTACATTGAAAAAGTGTATGTTTTGATGTACATTTCTTGAATGTACAATGAAAATGTGTATGTTTTGATGTACATTTCTTGAATGTACACTGAACATGTGTATCTTTTGATGTACATTTCTTGAATGTACAATGAAAATGTGTATGCTTTGATGTACATTTCTTGAATGTACACTGAAAATGTGTACGTTTTGATGTACATTTCTTGAATGTACAACGAAAATGTGTATGCTTTGATGTACATTTCTTGAATGTACAATGAAAATGTGTATGTTTTGATGTACATTTCTTGAATGTACAATGAAAATGTGTATGTCTTGATGTACATTTCTTGAATGTACACTGAAAATGTGTATGTTTTGATGTACATTTCTTGAATGTACAATCAAAATGTGTATGTTTTGATGTACATTTCTTGAATGTACAATGAAAATGTGTATGTTTTGATGTACATTTCTTGAATGTACACTGAAAATGTGTATGTTTGGATGTACATTTCTTGAATGTACAATGAAAATGTGTATGTTTTGATGTACATTTCTGGTATATACAATGAAAATGTGTATGTTTTGATGTATATTTCTTGAATGTACACTGAAAATGTGTATGTTTTGATGTACATTTCTTGAATGTACAATGAAAATGTGTATGCCTTGATGTACATTTCTTGAATGTACACTGAAAATGTGTATGTTTTGATGTACATTTCTTGAATGTACACTGAAAATGTGTATGTTTTGATGTACATTTCTGGTATGTACAATGAAAAAGTATGTTTTGATGTACATTTCTTGAATGTACAATGAAAATGTGTATGTTTTGATGTACATTTCTTGAATGTACACTGAAAATGTGTATGTTTTGATGTACATTTCTTGAATGTACAATGAAAATGTGTATGCTTTGATGTACATTTCTTGAATGTACAATGAAAATGTGTATGCTTTGATGTACATTTCTTGAATGTACAATGAAAATGTGTATGTTTTGATGTACATTTCTTGAATATACACTGAAAATGTGTGTTTTGATGTACATTTCTTGAATGTACAATGAAAATGTGTATGTTTTGATGTACATTTCTTGAATGTACAATGAAAATGTGTATGTTTTGATGTACATTTCTTGAATGTACACTGAAAATGTGTATGTTTGGATGTACATTTCTTGAATGTACAATGAAAATGTGTATGTTTTGATGTACATTTCTGGTATATACAATGAAAATGTGTATGTTTTGATGTATATTTCTTGAATGTACACTGAAAATGTGTATGTTTTGGTGTACATTTCTTGAATGTACAATGAAAATGTGTATGCTTTGATGTACATTTCTTGAATGTACACCGAAAATGTGTATGTTTTGATGTACATTTCTTGAATGTACACTGAAAATGTGTATGTTTTGATGTACATTTCTGGTATGTACAATGAAAAAGTGTATGTTTTGATGTACATTTCTTGAATGTACAATTAAAATGTGTATGTTTTGATGTACATTTCTTGAATGTACAATGAAAATGTGTATGTTTTGACGTATATTTCTTGAATGTACCCTTAAAATGTGTATGTTTTGATGTACATTTCTTGAATGTACAATGAAAATGTGTATGTTTGATGTACATTTCTTGAATGTACACTGAAAATGTGTATGTTTTGATGTACATTTCTGGTATGTACAATGAAAAAGTGTATGTTTTGATGTACATTTCTTGAATGTACAATGAAAATGTGTATGTTTTGATGTACATTTCTTGAATGTACAATGAAAATGTGTATGTTTTGATGTATATTTCTTGAATGTACACTGAAAATGTGTATGTTTTGATGTACATTTCTTGAATGTACAATGAAAATGTATATGTTTTGATGTACATTTCTTGAATGTACAATGAAAATGAGTATGTTTTGATGTACATTTCTTGAATGTACAATGAAAATGTGTATGTTTTGATGTACATTTCTTGAATGTACAATGAAAATGTGTATGTTTTGATGTACATTTCTTGAATGTACACTGAAAATGTGTATGTTTTGATGTACATTTCTTGAATGTACACTGAAAATGTGTATGTTTTGATGTACATTTCTTGAATGTACAATGAAAATGTGTATGTTTTGATGTATATTTCTGGTATGTACAATGAAAAAGTGTATGTTTTGATGTATATTTCTTGAATGTACACTGAAAATGTGTATGTTTTGATGCACATTTCTTGAATGTACAATGAAAATGTGTATGTTTTGATGTACATTTCTTGAATGTACACTGAAAATGTGTATGTTTTGATGTACATTTCTTGAATGTACAATGATAATGTGTATGTTTTGATGTACATTTCTGGTATGTACAATGAAAAAGTGTATGTTTTGATGTATATTTCTTGAATGTACACTGAAAATGTGTATGTTTTGATGTACATTACTTGTATATACAATGAAAATGTATATGTTTTGATGTATATTTCTTGAATGTACACTGAAAATGTGTATGTTCTGATGTACATTTCTTGAATGTACAATGAAAATGTGTATGTTTTGATGTACATTTCTTGTATATACCATGAAAATGTGTATGTTTTGATGTAGATTTCTCTAATGTACAATGAAAATGTGTATGTTTTGATGTACATTTCTTGTATATACCATGAAAATGTGTATGTTTTGATGTATATTTCTTGAATGAATCCTGAAAATGTGTATGTTTTGATGTATATTTCTTGAATGTACACTGAAAATGTGTATGTTTGGATGTACATTTCTTGAATGGACAATGAAAATGTGTATGTTTTGATGTACATTTCTTGAATGTACAGTGAAAATGTGTATGTTTTTATGTACATTTCTGGTATATACAATGAAAATGTGTATGTTTTGATGTATATTTCTTGAATGTACACTGAAAATGTGTATGTTTTGATGTACATTTCTTGAATGTACAATGAAAATGTGTATGCTTTGATGTACATTTCTTGAATGTACAATGAAAATGTGTATGTTTTGATGTACATTTCTTGAATGTACACTGAAAATGTGTATGTTTTGATGTACATTTCTTGAATGTACAATGAAAATGTGTATGTTTTGATGTACATTTCTTGAATGTACAATGAAAATGTGTATGTTTTGATGTACATTTCTTGAATGTACACTGAAAATGTGTATGTTTTGATGTACATTTCTTGAATGTACACTGAAAATGTGTATGTTTGGATGTACATTTCTTGAATGTACAATGAAAATGTGTATGTTTTGATGTACATTTCTGGTGTATACAATGAAAATGTGTATGTTTTGTTGTACATTTCTTGTATATACAATGAAAATGTGTATGTTTTGATGTACATTTCTTGAATGTACACTGAAAATGTGTATGTTTGGATGTACATTTCTTGAATGTACAATGAAAATGTGTATGTTTTGATGTACATTTCTGGTATATACAATGAAAATGTGTATGTTTTGAATTTTATTTCTTGAATGTACAATGAAAATGTGTATGCTTTGATGTACATTTCTTGAATGTACAATGAAAATGTGTATGTTTTGATGTACATTTCTTGAATGTACAATGAAAATGTGTATGTTTTGATGTACATTTCTTGAATGTACAATGAAAATGTGTATGTTTTGATGTACATTTCTTGAATGTACACTGAAAATGTGTATGTTTTGATGTACATTTCTTGAATGTACACTGAAAATGTGTATGTTTTGATGTACATTTCTTGAATGTACAATGAAAATGTGTATGCTTTGATGTACATTTCTTGAATGTACAATGAAAATGTGTATGTTTTGATGTACATTTCTTGAATGTACAATGAAAATGTGTATGTTTTGATGTACATTTCTTGAATGTACACTGAAAATGTGTATGTTTTGATGTACATTTCTTGAATGTACAATGAAAATGTGTATGTTTTGATGTACATTTCTTGAATGTACAATGAAAATGTGTATGTTTTGATGTACATTTCTTGAATGTACACTGAAAATGTGTATGTTTGGATGTACATTTCTTGAATGTACAATGAAAATGTGTATGTTTTGATGTACATTTCTGGTATATACAATGAAAATGTGTATGTTTTGATGTATATTTCTTGAATGTACACTGAAAATGTGTATGTTTTGATGTACATTTCTTGAATGTCCAATGAAAATGTGTATGCTTTGATGTACATTTCTTGAATGTACACTGAAAATGTGTATGTTTTGATGTACATTTCTTGAATGTACACTGAAAATGTGTATGTTTTGATGTACATTTCTGGTATGTACAATGAAAAAGTGTATGTTTTGATGTACATTTCTTGAATGTACAATGAAAATGTGTATGTTTTGATGTACATTTCTTGAATGTACATTGAAAATGTGTATGTTTTGATGTATATTTCTTGAATGTACCCTTAAAATGTGTATGTTTTGATGTACATTTCTTGAATGTACAATGAAAATGTGTATGTTTTGATGTACATTTCTTGAATGTACATTGAAAATGTGTATGTTTTGATGTATATTTCTTGAATGTACCCTTAAAATGTGTATGTTTTGATGTACATTTCTTGAATGTACAATGAAAATGTGTATGTTTTGATGTACATTTCTTGAATGTACACTGAAAATGTGTATGTTTTGATGTACATTTCTGGTATGTACAATGAAAAAGTGTATGTTTTGATGTACATTTCTTGAATGTACAATGGAAATGTGTATGTTTTGATGTACATTTCTTGAATGTACACTGAAAATGTGTATGTTTTGATGTACATTTCTGGTATGTACAATGAAAAAGTATGTTTTGATGTACATTTCTTGAATGTACAATGAAAATGTGTATGTTTTGATGTACATTTCTTGAATGTACACTGAAAATGTGTATGTTTTGATGTACATTTCTTGAATGTACAATGAAAATGTGTATGCTTTGATGTACATTTCTTGAATGTACAATGAAAATGTGTATGCTTTGATGTACATTTCTTGAATGTACAATGAAAATGTGTATGTTTTGATGTACATTTCTTGAATGTACACTGAAAATGTGTATGTTTTGATGTACATTTCTTGAATGTACACTGAAAATGTGTATGTTTTGATGTACATTTCTGGTATGTACAATGAAAAAGTGTATGTTTTGATGTACATTTCTTGAATGTACAATGAAAATGTGTATGTTTTGATGTACATTTCTTGAATGTACATTGAAAATGTGTATGTTTTGATGTACATTTCTGGTATGTACAATGAAAAAGTGTATGTTTTGATGTACATTTCTTGAATGTACAATGAAAATGTGTATGTTTTGATGTACATTTCTTGAATGTACATTGAAAATGTGTATGTTTTGATGTATATTTCTTGAATGTACCCTTAAAATGTGTATGTTTTGATGTACATTTCTTGAATGTACAATGAAAATGTGTATGTTTTGATGTACATTTCTTGAATGTACACTGAAAATGTGTATGTTTTGATGTACATTTCTGGTATGTACAATGAAAAAGTGTATGTTTTGATGTACATTTCTTGAATGTACAATGGAAATGTGTATGTTTTGATGTACATTTCTTGAATGTACACTGAAAATGTGTATGTTTTGATGTACATTTCTGGTATGTACAATGAAAAAGTATGTTTTGATGTACATTTCTTGAATGTACAATGAAAATGTGTATGTTTTGATGTACATTTCTTGAATGTACACTGAAAATGTGTATGTTTTGATGTACATTTCTTGAATGTACAATGAAAATGTGTATGCTTTGATGTACATTTCTTGAATGTACAATGAAAATGTGTATGCTTTGATGTACATTTCTTGAATGTACAATGAAAATGTGTATGTTTTGATGTACATTTCTTGAATATACACTGAAAATGTGTATGTTTTGATGTACATTTCTTGAATGTACAATGAAAATGTGTATGTTTTGATGTACATTTCTTGAATGTACAATGAAAATGTGTATGTTTGGATGTACATTTCTTGAATGTACAATGAAAATGTGTATGTTTTGATGTACATTTCTGGTATATACAATGAAAATGTGTATGTTTTGATGTATATTTCTTGAATGTACACTGAAAATGTGTATGTTTTGGTGTACATTTCTTGAATGTACAATGAAAATGTGTATGCTTTGATGTGCATTTCTTGAATGTACACCGAAAATGTGTATGTTTTGATGTACATTTCTTGAATGTACACTGAAAATGTGTATGTTTTGATGTACATTTCTGGTATGTACAATGAAAAAGTGTATGTTTTGATGTACAT
This sequence comes from Tenodera sinensis, assembly GCA_030765045.1. Classification (NCBI taxonomy): domain Eukaryota; kingdom Metazoa; phylum Arthropoda; class Insecta; order Mantodea; family Mantidae; genus Tenodera; species Tenodera sinensis. Next base: position 1,376,962 of record JAUKNM010000095.1, read on the forward strand.
TTCTTGAATGTACAATTAAAATGTGTATGTTTTGATGTACATTTCTTGAATGTACAATGAAAATGTGTATGTTTTGACGTATATTTCTTGAATGTACCCTTAAAATGTGTATGTTTTGATGTACATTTCTTGAATGTACAATGAAAATGTGTATGTTTGATGTACATTTCTTGAATGTACACTGAAAATGTGTATGTTTTGATGTACATTTCTGGTATGTACAATGAAAAAGTGTATGTTTTGATGTACATTTCTTGAATGTACAATGAAAATGTGTATGTTTTGATGTACATTTCTTGAATGTACAATGAAAATGTGTATGTTTTGATGTATATTTCTTGAATGTACACTGAAAATGTGTATGTTTTGATGTACATTTCTTGAATGTACAATGAAAATGTATATGTTTTGATGTACATTTCTTGAATGTACAATGAAAATGAGTATGTTTTGATGTACATTTCTTGAATGTACAATGAAAATGTGTATGTTTTGATGTACATTTCTTGAATGTACAATGAAAATGTGTATGTTTTGATGTACATTTCTTGAATGTACACTGAAAATGTGTATGTTTTGATGTACATTTCTTGAATGTACACTGAAAATGTGTATGTTTTGATGTACATTTCTTGAATGTACAATGAAAATGTGTATGTTTTGATGTATATTTCTGGTATGTACAATGAAAAAGTGTATGTTTTGATGTATATTTCTTGAATGTACACTGAAAATGTGTATGTTTTGATGCACATTTCTTGAATGTACAATGAAAATGTGTATGTTTTGATGTACATTTCTTGAATGTACACTGAAAATGTGTATGTTTTGATGTACATTTCTTGAATGTACAATGATAATGTGTATGTTTTGATGTACATTTCTGGTATGTACAATGAAAAAGTGTATGTTTTGATGTATATTTCTTGAATGTACACTGAAAATGTGTATGTTTTGATGTACATTTCTTGTATATACAATGAAAATGTATATGTTTTGATGTATATTTCTTGAATGTACACTGAAAATGTGTATGTTCTGATGTACATTTCTTGAATGTACAATGAAAATGTGTATGTTTTGATGTACTTTTCTTGTATATACCATGAAAATGTGTATGTTTTGATGTAGATTTCTCTAATGTACAATGAAAATGTGTATGTTTTGATGTACATTTCTTGTATATACCATGAAAATGTGTCTGTTTTGATGTATATTTCTTGAATGAATCCTGAAAATGTGTATGTTTTGATGTATATTTCTTGAATGTACACTGAAAATGTGTATGTTTGGATGTACATTTCTTGAATGGACAATGAAAATGTGTATGTTTTGATGTACATTTCTTGAATGTACAGTGAAAATGTGTATGTTTTTATGTACATTTCTGGTATATACAATGAAAATGTGTATGTTTTGATGTATATTTCTTGAATGTACACTGAAAATGTGTATGTTTTGATGTACATTTCTTGAATGTACAATGAAAATGTGTATGCTTTGATGTACATTTCTTGAATGTACAATGAAAATGTGTATGTTTTGATGTACATTTCTTGAATGTACACTGAAAATGTGTATGTTTTGATGTACATTTCTTGAATGTACAATGAAAATGTGTATGTTTTGATGTACATTTCTTGAATGTACAATGAAAATGTGTATGTTTTGATGTACATTTCTTGAATGTACACTGAAAATGTGTATGTTTTGATGTACATTTCTTGAATGTACACTGAAAATGTGTATGTTTGGATGTACATTTCTTGAATGTACAATGAAAATGTGTATGTTTTGATGTACATTTCTGGTGTATACAATGAAAATGTGTATGTTTTGTTGTACATTTCTTGTATATACAATGAAAATGTGTATGTTTTGATGTACATTTCTTGAATGTACACTGAAAATGTGTATGTTTGGATGTACATTTCTTGAATGTACAATGAAAATGTGTATGTTTTGATGTACATTTCTGGTATATACAATGAAAATGTGTATGTTTTGAATTTTATTTCTTGAATGTACAATGAAAATGTGTATGCTTTGATGTACATTTCTTGAATGTACAATGAAAATGTGTATGTTTTGATGTACATTTCTTGAATGTACAATGAAAATGTGTATGTTTTGATGTACATTTCTTGAATGTACAATGAAAATGTGTATGTTTTGATGTACATTTCTTGAATGTACACTGAAAATGTGTATGTTTTGATGTACATTTCTTGAATGTACACTGAAAATGTGTATGTTTTGATGTACATTTCTTGAATGTACAATGAAAATGTGTATGCTTTGATGTACATTTCTTGAATGTACAATGAAAATGTGTATGTTTTGATGTACATTTCTTGAATGTACAATGAAAATGTGTATGTTTTGATGTACATTTCTTGAATGTACACTGAAAATGTGTATGTTTTGATGTACATTTCTTGAATGTACAATGAAAATGTGTATGTTTTGATGTACATTTCTTGAATGTACAATGAAAATGTGTATGTTTTGATGTACATTTCTTGAATGTACACTGAAAATGTGTATGTTTGGATGTACATTTCTTGAATGTACAATGAAAATGTGTATGTTTTGATGTACATTTCTGGTATATACAATGAAAATGTGTATGTTTTGATGTATATTTCTTGAATGTACACTGAAAATGTGTATGTTTTGATGTACATTTCTTGAATGTCCAATGAAAATGTGTATGCTTTGATGTACATTTCTTGAATGTACACTGAAAATGTGTATGTTTTGATGTACATTTCTTGAATGTACACTGAAAATGTGTATGTTTTGATGTACATTTCTGGTATGTACAATGAAAAAGTGTATGTTTTGATGTACATTTCTTGAATGTACAATGAAAATGTGTATGTTTTGATGTACATTTCTTGAATGTACATTGAAAATGTGTATGTTTTGATGTATATTTCTTGAATGTACCCTTAAAATGTGTATGTTTTGATGTACATTTCTTGAATGTACAATGAAAATGTGTATGTTTTGATGTACATTTCTTGAATGTACACTGAAAATGTGTATGTTTTGATGTACATTTCTGGTATGTACAATGAAAAAGTGTATGTTTTGATGTACATTTCTTGAATGTACAATGGAAATGTGTATGTTTTGATGTACATTTCTTGAATGTACAATGAAAATGTGTATGTTTTGATGTATATTTCTTGAATGTACACTGAAAATGTGTATGTTTTGATGTACATTTCTTGAATGTACAATGAAAATGTATATGTTTTGATGTACATTTCTTGAATGTACAATGAAAATGTGTATGTTTTGATGTACATTTCTTGAATGTACAATGAAAATGTGTATGTTTTGATGTACATTTCTTGAATGTACAATGAAAATGTGTATGTTTTGATGTACATTTCTTGAATGTACACTGAAAATGTGTATGTTTTGATGTACATTTCTTGAATGTACACTGAAAATGTGTATGTTTTGATGTACATTTCTTGAATGTACAATGAAAATGTGTATGTTTTGATGTATATTTCTGGTATGTACAATGAAAAAGTGTATGTTTTGATGTATATTTCTTGAATGTACACTGAAAATGTGTATGTTTTGATGTACATTTCTTGAATGTACAATGAAAATGTGTATGTTTTGATGTACATTTCTTGAATGTACACTGAAAATGTGTATGTTTTGATGTACATTTCTTGAATGTACAATGATAATGTGTATGTTTTGATGTACATTTCTGGTATGTACAATGAAAAAGTGTATGTTTTGATGTATATTTCTTGAATGTACACTGAAAATGTGTATGTTTTGATGTACATTTCTTGTATATACAATGAAAATGTGTATGTTTTGATGTATATTTCTTGAATGTACACTGAAAATGTGTATGTTCTCATGTACATTTCTTGAATGTACAATGAAAATGTGTATGTTTTGATGTACATTTCTTGTATATACCATGAAAATGTGTATGTTTTGATGTAGATTTCTTGAATGTACAATGAAAATGTGTATGTTTTGATGTACATTTCTTGTATATACCATGAAAATGTGTATGTTTTGATGTATATTTCTTGAATGTATCCTGAAAATGTGTATGTTTTGATGTATATTTCTTGAATGTACACTGAAAATGTGTATGTTTGGATGTACATTTCTTGAATGTACAATGAAAATGTGTATGTTTTGATGTACATTTCTTGAATGTACAATGAAAAAGTGTATGTTTTGATGTACATTTCTTGAATGTACAATGGAAATGTGTATGTTTTGATGTATATTTCTTGAATGTACACTGAAAATGTGTATGTTTTGATGTACATTTCTTGAAGGTACAATGAAAATGTGTATGCTTTGATGTACATTTCTTGAATGTACAATGAAAATGTGTATGTTTTGATGTACATTTCTTGAATGTACACTGAAAATGTGTATGTTTTGATGTACATTTCTTGAATGTACAATGAAAATGTGTATGTTTTGATGTACATTTCTTGAATGTACAATGAAAATGTGTATGTTTTGATGTACATTTCTTGAATGTACACTGAAAATGTGTATGTTTTGATGTACATTTCTTGAATGTACACTGAAAATGTGTATGTTTGGATGTACATTTCTTGAATGTACAATGAAAATGTGTATGTTTTGATGTACATTTCTGGTGTATACAATGAAAATGTGTATGTTTTGTTGTACATTTCTTGTATATACAATGAAAATGTGTATGTTTTGATGTACATTTCTTGAATGTACACTGAAAATGTGTATGTTTGGATGTACATTTCTTGAATGTACAATGAAAATGTGTATGTTTTGATGTACATTTCTGGTATATACAATGAAAATGTGTATGTTTTGATGTATATTTCTTGAATGTACACTGAAAATGTGTATGTTTTGATGTACATTTCTTGAATGTACAATGAAAATGTGTATGCTCTGATGTACATTTCTTGAATGTACAATGAAAATGTGTATGTTTTGATGTACATTTCTTGAATGTACAATGAAAATGTGTATGTTTTGATGTACATTTCTTGAATGTACACTGAAAATGTGTATGCTTTGATGTACATTTCTTGAATGTACACTGAAAATGAGTATGTTTTGATGTACATTTCTTGAATGTACAATGAAAATGTGTATGTTTTGATGTATATTTCTTGAATGTACACTGAAAATGTGTATGTTTTGATGTACATTTCTTGAATGTACAATGAAAATGTGTATGCTTTGATGTACATTTCTTGAATGTACAATCAAAATGTGTATTTTTTGATGTACATTTCTTGAATGTACAATGAAAATGTGTATGTTTTGATGTACATTTCTTGAGTATGCAATGAAAATGTGTATGTTTTGATGTACATTTCTTGAATGTACAATGAAAATGTGTATGTTTTGATGTATATTTCTTGAATGTACACTGAAAATGTGTATGTTTGGATGTACATTTCTTGAATGTACAATGAAAATGTGTATGTTTTGATGTACATTTCTTGAATGTACACTGAAAATGTGTATGTTTTGATGTACATTTCTTGAATGTACAATGATAATGTGTATGTTTTGATGTACATTTCTGGTATGTACAATGAAAAAGTGTATGTTTTGATGTATATTTCTTGAATGTACACTGAAAATGTGTATGTTTTGATGTACATTTCTTGTATATACAATGAAAATGTGTATGTTTTGATGTATATTTCTTGAATGTACACTGAAAATGTGTATGTTCTGATGTACATTTCTTGAATGTACAATGAAAATGTGTATGTTTTGATGTACATTTCTTGTATATACCATGAAAATGTGTATGTTTTGATGTAGATTTCTTGAATGTACAATGAAAATGTGTATGTTTTGATGTACATTTCTTGTATATACCATGAAAATGTGTATGTTTTGATGTATATTTCTTGAATGAATCCTGAAAATGTGTATGTTTTGATGTATATTTCTTGAATGTACACTGAAAATGTGTATGTTTGGATGTACATTTCTTGAATGGACAATGAAAATGTGTATGTTTTTAATGTACATTTCTTGAATGTACAATGAAAATGTGTATGTTTTGATGTACATTTCTGGTATATACAATGAAAATGTGTATGTTTTGATGTATATTTCTTGAATGTACACTGAAAATGTGTATGTTTTGATGTACATTTCTTGAATGTACAATGAAAATGTGTATGCTTTGAGGTACATTTCTTGAATGTACAATGAAAATGTGTATGTTTTGATGTACATTTCTTGAATGTACAATGAAAATGTGTATGTTTTGATGTACATTTCTTGAATGTACACTGAAAATGTGTATGTTTTGAGGTACATTTCTTGAATGTACACTGAAAATGTGTATGTTTGGATGTACATTTCTTGAATGTACAATGAAAATGTGTATGTTTTGATGTACATTTCTGGTGTATACAATGAAAATGTGTATGTTTTGTTGTACATTTCTTGTATATACAATGAAAATGTGTATGTTTTGATGTACATTTCTTGAATGTACACTGAAAATGTGTATGTTTGGATGTACATTTCTTGAATGTACAATGAAAATGTGTATGTTTTGATGTACATTTCTGGTATATACAGTGAAAATGTGTATGTTTTGATGTATATTTCTTGAATGTACACTGAAAATGTGTATGTTTTGATGTACATTTCTTGAATGTACAATGAAAATGTGTATGCTTTAATGTACATTTCTTGAATGTACAATGAAAATGTGTATGTTTTGATGTACATTTCTTGAATGTACAATGAAAATGTGTATGTTTTGATGTACATTTCTTGAATGTACACTGAAAATGTGTATGTTTTGATGTACATTTCTTGAATGTACACTGAAAATGTGTATGTTTTGATGTACATTTCTTGAATGTACAATGAAAATGTGTATGTTTTGATGTACATTTCTTGAATGTACACTGAAAATGTGTATGTTTTGATGTACATTTCTTGAATGTACACTGAAAATGTGTATGTTTTGATGTACATTTCTTGAATGTACAATGAAAATGTGTATGTTTTGATGTACATTTCTTGAATGTACAATGAAAATGTGTATGTTTTGATGTATATTTCTTGAATGTACACTGAAAATGTGTATGTTTTGATGTACATTTCTTGAATGTACAATGAAAATGTGTATACTTTGATGTACATTTCTTGAATGTACAGTGAAAATGTGTATGTTTTGATGTACATTTCTTGAATGTACAATGAAAATGTGTATGTTTTGATGTATATTTCTTGAATGTACACTGAAAATGTGTATGTTTTGATGTACATTTCTTGAATGTACAATGAAAATGTGTATGTTTTGATGTACATTTCTTGAATGTACACTGAAAATGTGTATGTTTTGATGTACATTTCTTGAATGTACAATGAAAATGTGTATGTTTTGATGTACATTTCTTGAATGTACAATGAAAGTGTGTATGTTTTGTTGTACATTTCTTGAATGTACAATGAAAATGTGTATGTTTTGATGTACATTTCTTGAATGTACACTGAAAATGTGTATGTTTTGATGTACATTTCTTGAATGTACAATGAAAATGTGTATGTTTTGATGTACATTTCTTGAATGTACAATGAAAATGTGTATGTTTTGATATACATTTCATGAATGTGCAATGAAAATGTGTATGTTTTGGTGTACATTTCTTGTATATACAATGAAAATGTGTATGTTTTGTTGTATATTTCTTGTATATACAATGAAAATGTGTATGTTTTGATGTATATTTCTTGAATGTACAATGAAAATGTGTATGTTTTGATGTACATTTCTTGAATGTACAGTGAAAATGTGTATGTTTTGATATACATTTCATGAATGTGCAATGAAAATGTGTATGTTTTGGTGTACATTTCTTGTATATACAATGAAAATGTGTATGTTTTGTTGTACATTTCTTGTATATAGAATGAAAATGTGTATGTTTTGATTTACATTTTTGGTATATACAATGAAAATGTGTATGTTTTGATGTATATTTCTTGAATGTACACTCAAAAAGTGTATGTTTTAGAAGTACATTTCTTTAATGTACACTGAAAGTGTGTATGTTTTGATGTACATTTCTTGAATGTACACTGAAAATGTGTATGTTTTGATGTACATTTCTGGTATATACAATGAAAATGTGTATGTTTTGATGTATATTTCTTGAATGTACACTGAAAATGTGTATGTTTTGATGTACATTTCTTGAATGTACAATGAAAATGTGTATGCTCTGATGTACATTTCTTGAATGTACAATGAAAATGTGTATGTTTTGATGTACATTTCTTGAATGTACAATGAAAATGTGTATGTTTTGATGTACATTTCTTGAATGTACACTGAAAATGTGTATGTTTTGATGTACATTTCTTGAATGTACACTGAAAATGAGTATGTTTTGATGTACATTTCTTGAATGTACAATGAAAATGTGTATGTTTTGATGTATATTTCTTGAATGTACACTGAAAATGTGTATGTTTTGATGTACATTTCTTGAATGTACAATGAAAATGTGTATGCTTTGATGTACATTTCTTGAATGTACAATCAAAATGTGTATTTTTTGATGTACATTTCTTGAATGTACAATGAAAATGTGTATGTTTTGATGTACATTTCTTGAGTATGCAATGAAAATGTGTATGTTTTGATGTACATTTCTTGAATGTACAATGAAAATGTGTATGTTTTGATGTATATTTCTTGAATGTACACTGAAAATGTGTATGTTTGGATGTACATTTCTTGAATGTACAATGAAAATGTGTATGTTTTGATGTACATTTCTTGAATGTACACTGAAAATGTGTATGTTTTGATGTACATTTCTTGAATGTACAATGATAATGTGTATGTTTTGATGTACATTTCTGGTATGTACAATGAAAAAGTGTATGTTTTGATGTATATTTCTTGAATGTACACTGAAAATGTGTATGTTTTGATGTACATTTCTTGTATATACAATGAAAATGTGTATGTTTTGATGTATATTTCTTGAATGTACACTGAAAATGTGTATGTTCTGATGTACATTTCTTGAATGTACAATGAAAATGTGTATGTTTTGATGTACATTTCTTGTATATACCATGAAAATGTGTATGTTTTGATGTAGATTTCTTGAATGTACAATGAAAATGTGTATGTTTTGATGTACATTTCTTGTATATACCATGAAAATGTGTATGTTTTGATGTATATTTCTTGAATGAATCCTGAAAATGTGTATGTTTTGATGTATATTTCTTGAATGTACACTGAAAATGTGTATGTTTGGATGTACATTTCTTGAATGGACAATGAAAATGTGTATGTTTTGATGTACATTTCTTGAATGTACAATGAAAATGTGTATGTTTTGATGTACATTTCTGGTATATACAATGAAAATGTGTATGTTTTGATGTATATTTCTTGAATGTACACTGAAAATGTGTATGTTTTGATGTACATTTCTTGAATGTACAATGAAAATGTGTATGCTTTGATGTACATTTCTTGAATGTACAATGAAAATGTGTATGTTTTGATGTACATTTCTTGAATGTACACTGAAAATGTGTATGTTTTGAGGTACATTTCTTGAATGTACAATGAAAATGTGTATGTTTTGATGTACATTTCTTGAATGTACAATGAAAATGTGTATGTTTTGATGTACATTTCTTGAATGTACACTGAAAATGTGTATGTTTTGAGGTACATTTCTTGAATGTACACTGAAAATGTGTATGTTTGGATGTACATTTCTTGAATGTACAATGAAAATGTGTATGTTTTGATGTACATTTCTGGTGTATACAATGAAAATGTGTATGTTTTGTTGTACATTTCTTGTATATACAATGAAAATGTGTATGTTTTGATGTACATTTCTTGAATGTACACTGAAAATGTGTATGTTTGGATGTACATTTGTTGAATGTACAATGAAAATGTGTATGTTTTGATGTACATTTCTGGTATATACTATGAAAATGTGTATGTTTTGATGTATATTTCTTGAATGTACACTGAAAATGTGTATGTTTTGATGTACATTTCTTGAATGTACAATGAAAATGTGTATGCTTTGATGTACATTTCTTGAATGTACAATGAAAATGTGTATGTTTTGATGTACATTTCTTGAATGTACAATGAAAATGTGTATGTTTTGATGTACATTTCTTGAATGTACACTGAAAATGTGTATGTTTTGATGTACATTTCTTGAATGTACACTGAAAATGTGTATGTTTTGATGTACATTTCTTGAATGTACAATGAAAATGTGTATGTTTTGATGTACATTTCTTGAATGTACACTGAAAATGTGTATGTTTTGATGTACATTTCTTGAATGTACACTGAAAATGTGTATGTTTTGATGTACATTTCTTGAATGTACAATGAAAATGTGTATGTTTTGATGTACATTTCTTGAATGTACAATGAAAATGTGTATGTTTTGATGTATATTTCTTGAATGTACACTGAAAATGTGTATGTTTTGATCTACATTTCTTGAATGTACAATGAAAATGAGTATACTTTGATGTACATTTCTTGAATGTACACTGAAAATGTGTATGTTTGGATGTACATTTCTTGAATGTACAATGAAAATGTGTATGTTTTGATGTACATTTCTGGTGTATACAATGAAAATGTGTATGTTTTGTTGTACATTTCTTGTATATACAATGAAAATGTGTATGTTTTGATGTACATTTCTTGAATGTACACTGAAAATGTGTATGTTTGGATGTACATTTCTTGAATGTACAATGAAAATGTGTATGTTTTGATGTACATTTCTGGTATATACAATGAAAATGTGTATGTTTTGATGTATATTTCTTGAATGTACACTGAAAATGTGTATGTTTTGATGTACATTTCTTGAATGTACAATGAAAATGTGTATGCTCTGATGTACATTTCTTGAATGTACAATGAAAATGTGTATGTTTTGATGTACATTTCTTGAATGTACAATGAAAATGTGTATGTTTTGATGTACATTTCTTGAATGTACACTGAAAATGTGTATGTTTTGATGTACATTTCTTGAATGTACACTGAAAATGAGTATGTTTTGATGTACATTTCTTGAAAGTACAATGAAAATGTGTATGTTTTGATGTATATTTCTTGAATGTACACTGAAAATGTGTATGTTTTGATGTACATTTCTTGAATGTACAATGAAAATGTGTATGCTTTGATGTACATTTCTTGAATGTACAATCAAAATGTGTATTTTTTGATGTACATTTCTTGAATGTACAATGAAAATGTGTATGTTTTGATGTACATTTCTTGAGTATGCAATGAAAATGTGTATGTTTTGATGTACATTTCTTGAATGTACAATGAAAATGTGTATGTTTTGATGTATATTTCTTGAATGTACACTGAAAATGTGTATGTTTGGATGTACATTTCTTGAATGTACAATGAAAATGTGTATGTTTTGATGTACATTTCTTGAATGTACACTGAAAATGTGTATGTTTTGATGTACATTTCTTGAATGTACAATGATAATGTGTATGTTTTGATGTACATTTCTGGTATGTACAATGAAAAAGTGTATGTTTTGATGTATATTTCTTGAATGTACACTGAAAATGTGTATGTTTTGATGTACATTTCTTGTATATACAATGAAAATGTGTATGTTTTGATGTATATTTCTTGAATGTACACTGAAAATGTGTATGTTCTGATGTACATTTCTTGAATGTACAATGAAAATGTGTATGTTTTGATGTACATTTCTTGTATATACCATGAAAATGTGTATGTTTTGATGTAGATTTCTTGAATGTACAATGAAAATGTGTATGTTTTGATGTACATTTCTTGTATATACCATGAAAATGTGTATGTTTTGATGTATATTTCTTGAATGAATCCTGAAAATGTGTATGTTTTGATGTATATTTCTTGAATGTACACTGAAAATGTGTATGTTTGGATGTACATTTCTTGAATGGACAATGAAAATGTGTATGTTTTGATGTACATTTCTTGAATGTACAATGAAAATGTGTATGTTTTGATGTACATTTCTGGTATATACAATGAAAATGTGTATGTTTTGATGTATATTTCTTGAATGTACACTGAAAATGTGTATGTTTTGATGTACATTTCTTGAATGTACAATGAAAATGTGTATGCTTTGATGTACATTTCTTGAATGTACAATGAAAATGTGTATGTTTTGATGTACATTTCTTGAATGTACACTGAAAATGTGTATGTTTTGAGGTACATTTCTTGAATGTACAATGAAAATGTGTATGTTTTGATGTACATTTCTTGAATGTACAATGAAAATGTGTATGTTTTGATGTACATTTCTTGAATGTACACTGAAAATGTGTATGTTTTGAGGTACATTTCTTGAATGTACACTGAAAATGTGTATGTTTGGATGTACATTTCTTGAATGTACAATGAAAATGTGTATGTTTTGATGTACATTTCTGGTGTATACAATGAAAATGTGTATGTTTTGTTGTACATTTCTTGTATATACAATGAAAATGTGTATGTTTTGATGTACATTTCTTGAATGTACACTGAAAATGTGTATGTTTGGATGTACATTTCTTGAATGTACAATGAAAATGTGTATGTTTTGATGTACATTTCTGGTATATACAATGAAAATGTGTATGTTTTGATGTATATTTCTTGAATGTACACTGAAAATGTGTATGTTTTGATGTACATTTCTTGAATGTACAATGAAAATGTGTATGCTTTGATGTACATTTCTTGAATGTACAATGAAAATGTGTATGTTTTGATGTACATTTCTTGAATGTACAATGAAAATGTGTATGTTTTGATGTACATTTCTTGAATGTACACTGAAAATGTGTATGTTTTGATGTACATTTCTTGAATGTACACTGAAAATGTGTATGTTTTGATGTACATTTCTTGAATGTACAATGAAAATGTGTATGTTTTGATGTACATTTCTTGAATGTACACTGAAAATGTGTATGTTTTGATGTACATTTCTTGAATGTACACTGAAAATGTGTATGTTTTGATGTACATTTCTTGAATGTACAATGAAAATGTGTATGTTTTGATGTACATTTCTTGAATGTACAATGAAAATGTGTATGTTTTGATGTATATTTCTTGAATGTACACTGAAAATGTGTATGTTTTGATGTACATTTCTTGAATGTACAATGAAAATGTGTATACTTTGATGTACATTTCTTGAATGTACAGTGAAAATGTGTATGTTTTGATGTACATTTCTTGAATGTACAATGAAAATGTGTATGTTTTGATGTATGTTTCTTGAATGTACACTGAAAATGTGTATGTTTTGATGTACATTTCTTGAATGTACAATGAAAATGTGTATGTTTTGATGTACATTTCTTGAATGTACACTGAAAATGTGTATGTTTTGATGTACATTTCTTGAATGTACAATGAAAATGTGTATGTTTTGATGTACATTTCTTGAATGTACAATGAAAGTGTGTATGTTTTGTTGTACATTTCTTGAATGTACAATGAAAATGTGTATGTTTTGATGTACATTTCTTGAATGTACACTGAAAATGTGTATGTTTTGATGTACATTTCTTGAATGTACAATGAAAATGTGTATGTTTTGATGTACATTTCTTGAATGTACAATGAAAATGTGTATGTTTTGATATACATTTCATGAATGTGCAATGAAAATGTGTATGTTTTGGTGTACATTTCTTGTATATACAATGAAAATGTGTATGTTTTGTTGTATATTTCTTGTATATACAATGAAAATGTGTATGTTTTGATGTATATTTCTTGAATGTACAATGAAAATGTGTATGTTTTGATGTACATTTCTTGAATGTACAGTGAAAATGTGTATGTTTTGATATACATTTCATGAATGTGCAATGAAAATGTGTATGTTTTGGTGTACATTTCTTGTATATACAATGAAAATGTGTATGTTTTGTTGTACATTTCTTGTATATAGAATGAAAATGTGTATGTTTTGATGTACATTTTTGGTATATACAATGAAAATGTGTATGTTTTGATGTATATTTCTTGAATGTACACTCAAAAAGTGTATGTTTTAGAAGTACATTTCTTTAATGTACACTGAAAGTGTGTATGTTTTGATGTACATTTCTTGAATGTACACTGAAAATGTGTATGTTTTGATGTACATTTCTGGTATATACAATGAAAATGTGTATGTTTTGATGTATATTTCTTGAATGTACACTGAAAATGTGTATGTTTTGATGTACATTTCTTGAATGTACAATGAAAATGTGTATGCTCTGATGTACATTTCTTGAATGTACAATGAAAATGTGTATGTTTTGATGTACATTTCTTGAATGTACAATGAAAATGTGTATGTTTTGATGTACATTTCTTGAATGTACACTGAAAATGTGTATGTTTTGATGTACATTTCTTGAATGTACACTGAAAATGAGTATGTTTTGATGTACATTTCTTGAATGTACAATGAAAATGTGTATGTTTTGATGTATATTTCTTGAATGTACACTGAAAATGTGTATGTTTTGATGTACATTTTTTGAATGTACAATGAAAATGTGTATGCTTTGATGTACATTTCTTGAATGTACAATCAAAATGTGTATTTTTTGATGTACATTTCTTGAATGTACAATGAAAATGTGTATGTTTTTATGTACATTTCTTGAGTATGCAATGAAAATGTGTATGTTTTGATGTACATTTCTTGAATGTACAATGAAAATGTGTATGTTTTGATGTATATTTCTTGAATGTACACTGAAAATGTGTATGTTTGGATGTACATTTCTTGAATGTACAATGAAAATGTGTATGTTTTGATGTACATTTCTTGAATGTACACTGAAAATGTGTATGTTTTGATGTACATTTCTTGAATGTACAATGATAATGTGTATGTTTTGATGTACATTTCTGGTATGTACAATGAAAAGTGTATGTTTTGATGTATATTTCTTGAATGTACACTGAAAATGTGTATGTTTTGATGTACATTTCTTGTATATACAATGAAAATGTGTATGTTTTGATGTATATTTCTTGAATGTACACTGAAAATGTGTATGTTCTGATGTACATTTCTTGAATGTACAATGAAAATGTGTATGTTTTGATGTACATTTCTTGTATATACCATGAAAATGTGTATGTTTTGATGTAGATTTCTTGAATGTACAATGAAAATGTGTATGTTTTGATGTACATTTCTTGTATATACCATGAAAATGTGTATGTTTTGATGTATATTTCTTGAATGAATCCTGAAAATGTGTATGTTTTGATGTATATTTCTTGAATGTACACTGAAAATGTGTATGTTTGGATGTACATTTCTTGAATGGACAATGAAAATGTGTATGTTTTGATGTACATTTCTTGAATGTACAATGAAAATGTGTATGTTTTGATGTACATTTCTGGTATATACAATGAAAATGTGTATGTTTTGATGTATATTTCTTGAATGTACACTGAAAATGTGTATGTTTTGATGTACATTTCTTGAATGTACAATGAAAATGTGTATGCTTTGATGTACATTTCTTGAATGTACAATGAAAATGTGTATGTTTTGATGTACATTTCTTGAATGTACACTGAAAATGTGTATGTTTTGAGGTACATTTCTTGAATGTACAATGAAAATGTGTATGTTTTGATGTACATTTCTTGAATGTACAATGAAAATGTGTATGTTTTGATGTACATTTCTTGAATGTACACTGAAAATGTGTATGTTTTGAGGTACATTTCTTGAATGTACACTGAAAATGTGTATGTTTGGATGTACATTTCTTGAATGTACAATGAAAATGTGTATGTTTTGATGTACATTTCTGGTGTATACAATGAAAATGTGTATGTTTTGTTGTACATTTCTTGTATATACAATGAAAATGTGTATGTTTTGATGTACATTTCTTGAATGTACACTGAAAATGTGTATGTTTGGATGTACATTTCTTGAATGTACAATGAAAATGTGTATGTTTTGATGTACATTTCTGGTATATACAATGAAAATGTGTATGTTTTGATGTATATTTCTTGAATGTACACTGAAAATGTGTATGTTTTGATGTACATTTCTTGAATGTACAATGAAAATGTGTATGCTTTGATGTACATTTCTTGAATGTACAATGAAAATGTGTATGTTTTGATGTACATTTCTTGAATGTACAATGAAAATGTGTATGTTTTGATGTACATTTCTTGAATGTACACTGAAAATGTGTATGTTTTGATGTACATTTCTTGAATGTACACTGAAAATGTGTATGTTTTGATGTACATTTCTTGAATGTACAATGAAAATGTGTATGTTTTGATGTACATTTCTTGAATGTACACTGAAAATGTGTATGTTTTGATGTACATTTCTTGAATGTACACTGAAAATGTGTATGTTTTGATGTACATTTCTTGAATGTACAATGAAAATTGGATGTTTTGATGTACATTTCTTGAATGTACAATGAAAATGTGTATGTTTTGATGTATATTTCTTGAATGTACACTGAAAATGTGTATGTTTTGATGTACATTTCTTGAATGTACAATGAAAATGTGTATACTTTGATGTACATTTCTTGAATGTACAGTGAAAATGTGTATGTTTTGATGTACATTTCTTGAATGTACACTGAAAATGTGTATGTTTTGATGTACATTTCTTGAATGTACACTGAAAATGAGTATGTTTTGATGTACATTTCTTGAATGTACAATGAAAATGTGTATGTTTTGATGTATATTTCTTGAATGTACACTGAAAATGTGTATGTTTTGATGTACATTTCTTGAATGTACAATGAAAATGTGTATGCTTTGATGTACATTTCTTGAATGTACAATCAAAATGTGTATTTTTTTATGTACATTTCTTGAATGTACAATGAAAATGTGTATGTTTTTATGTACATTTCTTGAGTATGCAATGAAAATGTGTATGTTTTGATGTACATTTCTTGAATGTACAATGAAAATGTGTATGTTTTGATGTATATTTCTTGAATGTACACTGAAAATGTGTATGTTTGGATGTACATTTCTTGAATGTACAATGAAAATGTGTATGTTTTGATGTACATTTCTTGAATGTACACTGAAAATGTGTATGTTTTGATGTACATTTCTTGAATGTACAATGATAATGTGTATGTTTTGATGTACATTTCTGGTATGTACAATGAAAAGTGTATGTTTTGATGTATATTTCTTGAATGTACACTGAAAATGTGTATGTTTTGATGTACATTTCTTGTATATACAATGAAAATGTGTATGTTTTGATGTATATTTCTTGAATGTACACTGAAAATGTGTATGTTCTGATGTACATTTCTTGAATGTACAATGAAAATGTGTATGTTTTGATGTACATTTCTTGTATATACCATGAAAATGTGTATGTTTTGATGTAGATTTCTTGAATGTACAATGAAAATGTGTATGTTTTGATGTACATTTCTTGTATATACCATGAAAATGTGTATGTTTTGATGTATATTTCTTGAATGAATCCTGAAAATGTGTATGTTTTGATGTATATTTCTTGAATGTACACTGAAAATGTGTATGTTTGGATGTACATTTCTTGAATGGACAATGAAAATGTGTATGTTTTGATGTACATTTCTTGAATGTACAATGAAAATGTGTATGTTTTGATGTACATTTCTGGTATATACAATGAAAATGTGTATGTTTTGATGTATATTTCTTGAATGTACACTGAAAATGTGTATGTTTTGATGTACATTTCTTGAATGTACAATGAAAATGTGTATGCTTTGATGTACATTTCTTGAATGTACAATGAAAATGTGTATGTTTTGATGTACATTTCTTGAATGTACACTGAAAATGTGTATGTTTTGAGGTACATTTCTTGAATGTACAATGAAAATGTGTATGTTTTGATGTACATTTCTTGAATGTACAATGAAAATGTGTATGTTTTGATGTACATTTCTTGAATGTACACTGAAAATGTGTATGTTTTGAGGTACATTTCTTGAATGTACACTGAAAATGTGTATGTTTGGATGTACATTTCTTGAATGTACAATGAAAATGTGTATGTTTTGATGTACATTTCTGGTGTATACAATGAAAATGTGTATGTTTTGTTGTACATTTCTTGTATATACAATGAAAATGTGTATGTTTTGATGTACATTTCTTGAATGTACACTGAAAATGTGTATGTTTGGATGTACATTTCTTGAATGTACAATGAAAATGTGTATGTTTTGATGTACATTTCTGGTATATACAATGAAAATGTGTATGTTTTGATGTATATTTCTTGAATGTACACTGAAAATGTGTATGTTTTGATGTACATTTCTTGAATGTACAATGAAAATGTGTATGCTTTGATGTACATTTCTTGAATGTAAAATGAAAATGTGTATGTTTTGATGTACATTTCTTGAATGTACAATGAAAATGTGTATGTTTTGATGTACATTTCTTGAATGTACACTGAAAATGTGTATGTTTTGATGTACATTTCTTGAATGTACACTGAAAATGTGTATGTTTTGATGTACATTTCTTGAATGTACAATGAAAATGTGTATGTTTTGATGTACATTTCTTGAATGTACACTGAAAATGTGTATGTTTTGATGTACATTTCTTGAATGTACACTGAAAATGTGTATGTTTTGATGTACATTTCTTGAATGTACAATGAAAATGTGTATGTTTTGATGTACATTTCTTGAATGTACAATGAAAATGTGTATGTTTTGATGTATATTTCTTGAATGTACACTGAAAATGTGTATGTTTTGATGTACATTTCTTGAATGTACAATGAAAATGTGTATACTTTGATGTACATTTCTTGAATGTACAGTGAAAATGTGTATGTTTTGATGTACATTTCTTGAATGTACAATGAAAATGTGTATGTTTTGATGTATATTTCTTGAATGTACACTGAAAATGTGTATGTTTTGATGTACATTTCTTGAATGTACAATGAAAATGTGTATGTTTTGATGTACATTTCTTGAATGTACACTGAAAATGTGTATGTTTTGATGTACATTTCTTGAATGTACAATGAAAATGTGTATGTTTTGATGTACATTTCTTGAATGTACAATGAAAGTGTGTATGTTTTGTTGTACATTTCTTGAATGTACAATGAAAATGTGTATGTTTTGATGTACATTTCTTGAATGTACACTGAAAATGTGTATGTTTTGATGTACATTTCTTGAATGTACAATGAAAATGTGTATGTTTTGATGTACATTTCTTGAATGTACAATGAAAATGTGTATGTTTTGATATACATTTCATGAATGTGCAATGAAAATGTGTATGTTTTGGTGTACATTTCTTGTATATACAATGAAAATGTGTATGTTTTGTTGTATATTTCTTGTATATACAATGAAAATGTGTATGTTTTGATGTATATTTCTTGAATGTACAATGAAAATGTGTATGTTTTGATGTACATTTCTTGAATGTACAGTGAAAATGTGTATGTTTTGATATACATTTCATGAATGTGCAATGAAAATGTGTATGTTTTGGTGTACATTTCTTGTATATACAATGAAAATGTGTATGTTTTGTTGTACATTTCTTGTATATAGAATGAAAATGTGTATGTTTTGAGTTACATTTTTGGTATATACAATGAAAATGTGTATGTTTTGATGTATATTTCTTGAATGTACACTCAAAAAGTGTATGTTTTAGAAGTACATTTCTTTAATGTACACTGAAAGTGTGTATGTTTTGATGTACATTTCTTGAATGTACACTGAAAATGTGTATGTTTTGATGTATATTTCTTGAATGTACACTGAAAATGTGTATGTTTTGATGTACATTTCTGGTATATACAATGAAAATGTGTATGTTTTGATGTATATTTCTTGAATGTACACTCAAAATGTGTATGTTTTTATGTACACTTCTTGAATGTACACTGAAAATGTGTATGTTTTGATGTACATTTCTTGAATGTACACTGAAAATGTGTATGTTTTGATGTACATTTCTTGAATGTACAATGAAAATGTGTATGTTTTGATGTACATTTCTGGTATATACAATGAAAATGTGTATGTTTTGATGTATATTTCTTGAATGTACACTCAAAATGTGTATGTTTTGATGTACATTTCTGGTATATACAATGAAAACGTGTATGTTTTGATGTATTTTTCTTGAATGTACACTGAAAATGTGTATGTTTTGATGTACATTTCTGGTATATACAATGAAAATGTGTATGTTTTGATGTATATTTCTTGAATGTACACTGAAAAAGTTATGTTTTGATGTACATTTCTTGAATGTACACTGAAAATGTGTATGTTTTGATGTACATTTCTTGAATGTACAATGAAAATGTGTATGTTTTGATGTACATTTCTTGAATGTACAATGAAAATGTGTATGTTTTGATATACATTTCTTGAATGTACAATGAAAATGTGTATGTTTTGATATACATTTCATGAATGTGCAATGAAAATGTGTATGTTTTGTTGTACATTTCTTGTATATACAATGAAAATGTGTATGTTTTGATGTACATTTCTTGATTGTACACTGAAAATGTGTATGTTTTGATGTATATTTCTTGAATGTACAATGCAAATGTGTATGTTTTGATGTACATTTCTTGAATGTACAATGAAAATGTGTATGTTTTGATATACATTTCATGAATGTGCAATGAAAATGTGTATATTTTGGTGTACATTTCTTGTATATACAATGAAAATGTGTATGCTTTGTTGTACATTTCTTGTATATACAATGAAAATGTGTATGTTTTGATGTACATTTTTGGTATATACAATGAAAATGTGTATGTTTTGATGTATATTTCTTGAATGTACACTCAAAATGTGTATGTTTTAGAAGTACATTTCTTTAATGTACACTGAAAGTGTGTATGTTTGATGTACATTTCTTGAATGTACAATGAAAATGTGTATGTTTTGATATACATTTCATGAATGTGCAATGAAAATGTGTATGTTTTGATGTACATTTCTTGTATATACAATGAAAATATGTAGGTTTTGATGTACATTTTATGAGTGAACAATGAAAGTGTGTATGTTTTGATGTACATTTCTTGAATGTACAATGAAAATTTGTATGTTTTGATGTACATTTCTGGTATGTACAATGAAAATGTGTATGTTTTGATGTATATTTCTTGAATGTACAATGAAAATGTGTATGTTTCGATGTACATTTCTTGAATGTACAATGAAAATGTGTATGTTTTGATGTACATTTCGTGAATGTACAATGAAAATGTGTATGTTTTGATGTACATTTCTTGAATGTACAATGAAAATGTGTATGTTTTGATGTACATTTCTGGCATGTACAATGAAAATGTGTATGTTTTGATGTATATTTCTTGAATGTACAATGAAAATGTGTATGTTTCGATGTACATTTCTTGAATGTACAATGAAAATGTGTATGTTTTGATGTACATTTCGTGAATGTACAATGAAAATGTGTATGTTTTGATGTACATTTCTGGTATGTACAATGAAAAAGTATATGTTTTGAAATACATTTCTTGAATGTACAATGAAAATGTGTATGTTTTGATGTACATTTCTTGAATGTACAATGAAAATGTGTATGTTTTGATGTACATTTCTGGTATATACAATGAAAATGTGTATGTTTTGATGTATATTTCTTGAATGTACACTCAAAATGTGTATGTTTTGATGTACATTTCTGGTATATACAATGAAAACGTGTATGTTTTGATGTATTTTTCTTGAATGTACACTGAAAATGTGTATGTTTTGATGTACATTTCTGGTATATACAATGAAAATGTGTATGTTTTGATGTATATTTCTTGAATGTACACTGAAAGTGTTATGTTTTGATGTACATTTCTTGAATGTACACTGAAAATGTGTATGTTTTGATGTACATTTCTTGAATGTACAATGAAAA
Organism: Tenodera sinensis; assembly: GCA_030765045.1. NCBI lineage: Eukaryota > Metazoa > Arthropoda > Insecta > Mantodea > Mantidae > Tenodera > Tenodera sinensis. Next base: position 1,399,031 of record JAUKNM010000095.1, read on the forward strand.
TGTGTATGTTTTGATGTACATTTCTTGAATGTACAATGAAAATGTGTATGTTTTGATATACATTTCATGAATGTGCAATGAAAATGTGTATGTTTTGGTGTACATTTCTTGTATATACAATGAAAATGTGTATGTTTTGTTGTACATTTCTTGTATATAGAATGAAAATGTGTATGTTTTGATGTACATTTTTGGTATATACAATGAAAATGTGTATGTTTTGATGTATATTTCTTGAATGTACACTCAAAAAGTGTATGTTTTAGAAGTACATTTCTTTAATGTACACTGAAAGTGTGTATGTTTTGATGTACGTTTCTTGAATGTACACTGAAAATGTGTATGTTTTGATGTATATTTCTTGAATGTACACTGAAAATGTGTATGTTTTGATGTACATTTCTGGTATATACAATGAAAATGTGTATGTTTTGATGTATATTTCTTGAATGTACACTCAAAATGTGTATGTTTTTATGTACACTTCTTGAATGTACACTGAAAATGTGTATGTTTTGATGTACATTTCTTGAATGTACACTGAAAATGTGTATGTTTTGATGTACATTTATTGAATGTACAATGAAAATGTGTATGTTTTGATGTACATTTCTGGTATATAAAATGAAAATGTGTATGTTTTGATGTATATTTCTTGAATGTACACTCAAAATGTGTATGTTTTGATGTACATTTCTGGTATATACAATGAAAATGTGTATGTTTTGATGTATATTTCTTGAATGTACACTCAAAATGTGTATGTTTTTATGTACACTTCTTGAATGTACACTGAAAATGTGTATGTTTTGATGTACATTTCTTGAATGTACACTGAAAATGTGTATGTTTTGATGTACATTTCTTGAATGTACAATGAAAATGTGTATGTTTTGATGTACATTTCTGGTATATACAATGAAAATGTGTATGTTTTGATGTATATTTCTTGAATGTACACTCAAAATGTGTATGTTTTGATGTACATTTCTGGTATATACAATGAAAACGTGTATGTTTTGATGTATTTTTCTTGAATGTACACTGAAAATGTGTATGTTTTGATGTACATTTCTGGTATATACAATGAAAATGTGTATGTTTTGATGTATATTTCTTGAATGTACACTGAAAATGTTATGTTTTGATGTACATTTCTTGAATGTACACTGAAAATGTGTATGTTTTGATGTACATTTCTTGAATGTACAATGAAAATGTGTATGTTTTGATGTACATTTCTTGAATGTACAATGAAAATGTGTATGTTTTGATATACATTTCTTGAATGTACAATGAAAATGTGTATGTTTTGATATACATTTCATGAATGTGCAATGAAAATGTGTATGTTTTGTTGTACATTTCTTGTATATACAATGAAAATGTGTATGTTCTGATGTACATTTCTTGATTGTACACTGAAAATGTGTATGTTTTGATGTATATTTCTTGAATGTACAATGCAAATGTGTATGTTTTGATGTACATTTCTTGAATGTACAATGAAAATGTGTATGTTTTGATATACATTTCATGAATGTGCAATGAAAATGTGTATATTTTGGTGTACATTTCTTGTATATACAATGAAAATGTGTATGCTTTGTTGTACATTTCTTGTATATACAATGAAAATGTGTATGTTTTGATGTACATTTTTGGTATATACAATGAAAATGTGTATGTTTTGATGTATATTTCTTGAATGTACACTCATAATGTGTATGTTTTAGAAGTACATTTCTTTAATGTACACTGAAAGTGTGTATGTTTGATGTACATTTCTTGAATGTACAATGAAAATGTGTATGTTTTGATATACATTTCATGAATGTGCAATGAAAATGTGTATGTTTTGATGTACATTTCTTGTATATACAATGAAAATATGTAGGTTTTGATGTACATTTTATGAGTGAACAATGAAAGTGTGTATGTTTTGATGTACATTTCTTGAATGTACAATGAAAATTTGTATGTTTTGATGTACATTTCTGGTATGTACAATGAAAATGTGTATGTTTTGATGTATATTTCTTGAATGTACAATGAAAATGTGTATGTTTCGATGTACATTTCTTGAATGTACAATGAAAATGTGTATGTTTTGATGTACATTTCGTGAATGTACAATGAAAATGTGTATGTTTTGATGTACATTTCTTGAATGTACAATGAAAATGTGTATGTTTTGATGTACATTTCTGGCATATACAATGAAAATGTGTATGTTTTGATGTATATTTCTTGAATGTACAATGAAAATGTGTATGTTTCGATGTACATTTCTTGAATGTACAATGAAAATGTGTATGTTTTGATGTACATTTCGTGAATGTACAATGAAAATGTGTATGTTTTGATGTACATTTCTGGTATGTACAATGAAAAAGTATATGTTTTGAAATACATTTCTTGAATGTACAATGAAAATGTGTATGTTTTGATGTACATTTCTTGAATGTACAATGAAAATGTGTATGTTTTGATGTATATTTCTTGAATGTACAATGAAAAAGTGTATGTTTTGATGTATATTTCCTGAATGTACACTGAAAATGTGTATGTTTTGATGTACATTTCTGGTATGTACAATGAAAATGTGTATGTTTTGATGTACATTTCTTGAATGTACAATGAAAATGTGTATGTTTTGATGTACATTTCTTGAATGTACACTGAAAATGTGTATGTTTTGATGTACATTTCTGGTATGTACAACGAAAAAGTGTATGTTTTGATGTACATTTCTTGAATGTACACTGAAAATGTGTATGTTTTGATGTACATTTCTGGTATGTACAATGAAAAAGTGTATGTTTTGATGTTCATTTCTTGAATGTACAATGAAAATGTGTATGTTTTGATGTACATTTCTTGAATGTACAATGAAAATGTGTATGTTTTGATGTATATTTCTTGAATGTACACTGAAAATGTGTATGTTTTGATGTACATTTCTGGTATGTACAACGAAAAAGTGTATGTTTTGATGTACATTTCTGGTATGTACAATGAAAATGTGTATGTATTGGTGTACATTTCTTGAATGTACAATGAAAATGTGTATGTTTTGATGTACATTTCTTGAATGTACAATGAAAATGTGTATGTTTTGATGTACATTTCTTGAATGTACACTGAAAATGTGTATGTTTGGATGTACATTTCTTGAATGTACAATGAAAATGTGTATGTTTTGATGTACATTTCTGGTATATACAATGAAAATGTGTATGTTTTGATGTATATTTCTTGAATGTACACTGAAAATGTGTATGTTTTGATGTACATTTCTTGAATGTCCAATGAAAATGTGTATGCTTTGATGTACATTTCTTGAATGTACACTGAAAATGTGTATGTTTTGATGTACATTTCTTGAATGTACACTGAAAATGTGTATGTTTTGATGTACATTTCTGGTATGTACAATGAAAAAGTGTATGTTTTGATGTACATTTCTTGAATGTACAATGAAAATGTGTATGCTTTGATGTACATTTCTTGAATGTACAATGAAAATGTGTATGTTTTGATGTATATTTCTTGAATGTACCCTTAAAATGTGTATGTTTTGATGTACATTTCTTGAATGTACAATGAAAATGTGTATATTTTGATGTACATTTCTTGAATGTACACTGAAAATGTGTATGTTATGATGTATATTTCTGGTATGTACAATGAAAAAGTGTATGTCTTGATGTACATTTCTTGAATGTACAATGGAAATGTGTATGTTTTGATGTACATTTCTTGAATGTACAATGAAAATGTGTATGTTTTGATGTATATTTCTTGAATGTACACTGAAAATGTGTATGTTTTGATGTACATTTCTTGAATGTACAATGAAAATGTATATGTTTTGATGTACATTTCTTGAATGTACAATGAAAATGTGTATGTTTTGATGTACATTTCTTGAATGTACAATGAAAATGTGTATGTTTTGATGTACATTTCTTGAATGTACAATGAAAATGTGTATGTTTTGATGTACATTTCTTGAATGTACACTGAAAATGTGTATGTTTTGATGTACATTTCTTGAATGTACACTGAAAATGTGTATGTTTTGATGTACATTTCTTGAATGTACAATGAAAATGTGTATGTTTTGATGTATATTTCTGGTATGTACAATGAAAAAGTGTATGTTTTGATGTATATTTCTTGAATGTACACTGAAAATGTGTATGTTTTGATGTACATTTCTTGAATGTACAATGAAAATGTGTATGTTTTGATGTACATTTCTTGAATGTACACTGAAAATGTGTATGTTTTGATGTACATTTCTTGAATGTACAATGATAATGTGTATGTTTTGATGTACATTTCTGGTATGTACAATGAAAAAGTGTATGTTTTGATGTATATATCTTGAATGTACACTGAAAATGTGTATGTTTTGATGTACATTTCTTGTATATACAATGAAAATGTGTATGTTTTGATGTATATTTCTTGAATGTACACTGAAAATGTGTATGTTCTCATGTACATTTCTTGAATGTACAATGAAAATGTGTATGTTTTGATGTACATTTCTTGTATATACCATGAAAATGTGTATGTTTTGATGTAGATTTCTTGAATGTACAATGAAAATGTGTATGTTTTGATGTACATTTCTTGTATATACCATGAAAATGTGTATGCTTTGATGTATATTTCTTGAATGTATCCTGAAAATGTGTATGTTTTGATGTATATTTCTTGAATGTACACTGAAAATGTGTATGTTTGGATGTACATTTCTTGAATGTACAATGAAAATGTGTATGTTTTGATGTACATTTCTTGAATGTACAATGAAAAAGTGTATGTTTTGATGTACATTTCTTGAATGTACAATGGAAATGTGTATGTTTTGATGTATATTTCTTGAATGTACACTGAAAATGTGTATGTTTTGATGTACATTTCTTGAATGTACAATGAAAATGTGTATGCTTTGATGTACATTTCTTGAATGTACAATGAAAATGTGTATGTTTTGATGTACATTTCTTGAATGTACACTGAAAATGTGTATGTTTTGATGTACATTTCTTGAATGTACAATGAAAATGTGTATGTTTTGATGTACATTTCTTGAATGTACAATGAAAATGTGTATGTTTTGATGTACATTTCTTCAATGTACACTGAAAATGTGTATGTTTTGATGTACATTTCTTGAATGTACACTGAAAATGTGTATGTTTGGATGTACATTTCTTGAATGTACAATGAAAATGTGTATGTTTTGATGTACATTTCTGGTGTATGCAATGAAAATGTGTATGTTTTGTTGTACATTTCTTGTATATACAATGAAAATGTGTATGTTTTGATGTACATTTCTTGAATGTACACTGAAAATGTGTATGTTTGGATGTACATTTCTTGAATGTACAATGAAAATGTGTATGTTTTGATGTACATTTCTGGTATATACAATGAAAATGTGTATGTTTTGATGTATATTTCTTTAATGTACACTGAAAATGTGTATGTTTTGATGTACATTTCTTGAATGTACAATGAAAATGTGTATGCTCTGATGTACATTTCTTGAATGTACAATGAAAATGTGTATGTTTTGATGTACATTTCTTGAATGTACAATGAAAATGTGTATGTTTTGATGTACATTTCTTGAATGTACACTGAAAATGTGTATGTTTTGATGTACATTTCTTGAATGTACACTGAAAATGAGTATGTTTTGATGTACATTTCTTGAATGTACAATGAAAATGTGTATGTTTTGATGTATATTTCTTGAATGCACAATGAAAATGTGTATGTTTTGATGTACATTTCTTGAATGTACAATGAAAATGTGTATGCTTTGATGTACATTTCTTGAATGTACAATCAAAATGTGTATTTTTTGATGTACATTTCTTGAATGTACAATGAAAATGTGTATGTTTTGATGTACATTTCTTGAGTATGCAATGAAAATGTGTATGTTTTGATGTACATTTCTTGAATGTACAATGAAAATGTGTATGTTTTGATGTATATTTCTTGAATGTACAATGAAAATGTGTATGCTCTGATGTACATTTCTTGAATGTACAATGAAAATGTGTATGTTTTGATGTACATTTCTTGAATGTACACTGAAAATGTGTATGTTTTGATGTACATTTCTGGTATGTACAACGAAAAAGTGTATGTTTTGATGTACATTTCTTGAATGTACAATGAAAATGTGTATGTTTTGATGTACATTTCTTGAATGTACACTGAAAACGTGTATGTTTTGATGTACATTTCTGGTATGTACAATGAAAAGGTGTATGTTTTGATGTACATTTCTTGAATGTACAATGAACGTGTGTATGTTTTGATGTACATTTCTTGAATGTACAATGAAAATGTGTATGTTTTGATGTATATTTCTTGGATGTACACTGAAAATGTGTATGTTTTGATGTACATTTCTGGTATGTACAATGAAAATGTGTATGTTTTGATGTACATTTCTTGAATGTACACTGAAAATGTGTATGTTTTGATGTACATTTCTGGTATGTGCAATGAAAATGTGTATGTTTTGATGTACATTTCTGGTATGTACAATGAAAAAGTGTATGTTTTGATGTATATTTCTTGAATGTACACTGAAAATGTGTATGTTTTGATGTACATTTCTTGTATATACAATGAAAATGTGTATGTTTTGATGTATATTTCTTGAATGTACACTGAAAATGTGTATGTTCTGATGTACATTTCTTGAATGTACAATGAAAATGTGTATGTTTTGATGTACATTTCTTGTATATACCATGAAAATGTGTATGTTTTGATGTAGATTTCTTGAATGTACAATGAAAATGTGTATGTTTTGATGTACATTTCTTGTATATACCATGAAAATGTGTATGTTTTGATGTATATTTCTTGAATGAATCCTGAAAATGTGTATGTTTTGATGTATATTTCTTGAATGTACACTGAAAATGTGTATGTTTGGATGTACATTTCTTGAATGGACAATGAAAATGTGTATGTTTTGATGTACATTTCTTGAATGTACAATGAAAATGTGTATGTTTTGATGTACATTTCTGGTATATACAATGAAAATGTGTATGTTTTGATGTATATTTCTTGAATGTACACTGAAAATGTGTATCTTTTGATGTACATTTCTTGAATGTACAATGAAAATGTGTATGCTTTGATGTACATTTCTTGAATGTACAATGAAAATGTGTATGTTTTGATGTACATTTCTTGAATGTACACTGAAAATGTGTATGTTTTGATGTACATTTCTTGAATGTACAATGAAAATGTGTATGCTTTGATGTACATTTCTTGAATGTACAATGAAAATGTGTATGTTTTGATGTACATTTCTTGAATGTACAATGAAAATGTGTATGTTTTGATGTACATTTCTTGAATGTACACTGAAAATGTGTATGTTTTGATGTACATTTCTTGAATGTACACTGAAAATGTGTATGTTTTGATGTACATTTCTTGAATGTACAATGAAAATGTGTATGTTTTGATGTACATTTCTTGAATGTACACTGAAAATGTGTATGTTTTGATGTACATTTCTTGAATGTACACTGAAAATGTGTATGTTTTGATGTACATTTCTTGAATGTACAATGAAAATGTGTATGTTTTGATGTACATTTCTTGAATGTACAATGAAAATGTGTATGTTTTGATGTATATTTCTTGAATGTACACTGAAAATGTGTATGTTTTGATGTACATTTCTTGAATGTACAATGAAAATGTGTATACTTTGATGTACATTTCTTGAATGTACAGTGAAAATGTGTATGTTTTGATGTACATTTCTTGAATGTACAATGAAAATGTGTATGTTTTGATGTATATTTCTTGAATGTACACTGAAAATGTGTATGTTTTGATGTACATTTCTTGAATGTACAATGAAAATGTGTATGTTTTGATGTACATTTCTTGAATGTACACTGAAAATGTGTATGTTTTGATGTACATTTCTTGAATGTACAATGAAAATGTGTATGTTTTGATGTACATTTCTTGAATGTACAATGAAAGTGTGTATGTTTTGTTGTACATTTCTTGAATGTACAATGAAAATGTGTATGTTTTGATGTACATTTCTTGAATGTACACTGAAAATGTGTATGTTTTGATGTACATTTCTTGAATGTACAATGAAAATGTGTATGTTTTGATATACATTTCATGAATGTGCAATGAAAATGTGTATGTTTTGGTGTACATTTCTTGTATATACAATGAAAATGTGTATGTTTTGTTGTATATTTCTTGTATATACAATGAAAATGTGTATGTTTTGATGTATATTTCTTGAATGTACAATGAAAATGTGTATGTTTTGATGTACATTTCTTGAATGTACAGTGAAAATGTGTATGTTTTGATATACATTTCATGAATGTGCAATGAAAATGTGTATGTTTTGGTGTACATTTCTTGTATATACAATGAAAATGTGTATGTTTTGTTGTACATTTCTTGTATATAGAATGAAAATGTGTATGTTTTGATGTACATTTTTGGTATATACAATGAAAGTGTGTATGTTTTGATGTATATTTCTTGAATGTACACTCAAAAAGTGTATGTTTTAGAAGTACATTTCTTTAATGTACACTGAAAGTGTGTATGTTTTGATGTACATTTCTTGAATGTACACTGAAAATGTGTATGTTTTGATGTATATTTCTTGAATGTACACTGAAAATGTGTATGTTTTGATGTACATTTCTGGTATATACAATGAAAATGTGTATGTTGTGATGTATATTTCTTGAATGTACACTCAAAATGTGTATGTTTTTATGTACACTTCTTGAATGTACACTGAAAATGTGTATGTTTTGATGTACATTTCTTGAATGTACACTGAAAATGTGTATGTTTTGATGTACATTTCTTGAATGTACAATGAAAATGTGTATGTTTTGATGTACATTTCTGGTATATACAATGAAAATGTGTATGTTTTGATGTATATTTCTTGAATGTACACTCAAAATGTGTATGTTTTGATGTACATTTCTGGTATATACAATGAAAACGTGTATGTTTTGATGTATTTTTCTTGAATGTACACTGAAAATGTGTATGTTTTGATGTACATTTCTGGTATATACAATGAAAATGTGTATGTTTTGATGTATATTTCTTGAATGTACACTGAAAATGTTATGTTTTGATGTACATTTCTTGAATGTACACTGAAAATGTGTATGTTTTGATGTACATTTCTTGAATGTACAATGAAAATGTGTATGTTTTGATGTACATTTCTTGAATGTACAATGAAAATGTGTATGTTTTGATATACATTCCTTGAATGTACAATGAAAATGTGTATGTTTTGATATACATTTCATGAATGTGCAATGAAAATGTGTGTTTTGTTGTACATTTCTTGTATATACAATGAAAATGTGTATGTTTTGATGTACATTTCTTGATTGTACACTGAAAATGTGTATGTTTTGATGTATATTTCTTGAATGTACAATGCAAATGTGTATGTTTTGATGTACATTTCTTGAATGTACAATGAAAATGTGTATGTTTTGATATACATTTCATGAATGTGCAATGAAAATGTGTATATTTTGGTGTACATTTCTTGTATATACAATGAAAATGTGTATGCTTTGTTGTACATTTCTTGTATATACAATGAAAATGTGTATGTTTTGATGTACATTTTTGGTATATACAATGAAAATGTGTATGTTTTGATGTATATTTCTTGAATGTACACTCAAAATGTGTATGTTTTAGAAGTACATTTCTTTAATGTACACTGAAAGTGTGTATGTTTGATGTACATTTCTTGAATGTACAATGAAAATGTGTATGTTTTGATATACATTTCATGAATGTGCAATGAAAATGTGTATGTTTTGATGTACATTTCTTGTATATACAATGAAAATATGTAGGTTTTGATGTACATTTTATGAGTGAACAATGAAAGTGTGTATGTTTTGATGTACATTTCTTGAATGTACAATGAAAATTTGTATGTTTTGATGTACATTTCTGGTATGTACAATGAAAATGTGTATGTTTTGATGTATATTTCTTGAATGTACAATGAAAATGTGTATGTTTCGATGTACAATTCTTGAATGTACAATGAAAATGTGTATGTTTTGATGTACATTTCGTGAATGTACAATGAAAATGTGTATGTTTTGATGTACATTTCTTGAATGTACAATGAAAATGTGTATGTTTTGATGTACATTTCTGGCATGTACAATGAAAATGTGTATGTTTTGATGTATATTTCTTGAATGTACAATGAAAATGTGTATGTTTCGATGTACATTTCTTGAATGTACAATGAAAATGTGTATGTTTTGATGTACATTTAGTGAATGTACAATGAAAATGTGTATGTTTTGATGTACATTTCTGGTATGTACAATGAAAAAGTATATGTTTTGAAATACATTTCTTGAATGTACAATGAAAATGTGTATGTTTTGATGTACATTTCTTGAATGTACAATGAAAGTGTGTATGTTTTGTTGTACATTTCTTGAATGTACAATGAAAATGTGTATGTTTTGATGTACATTTCTTGAATGTACACTGAAAATGTGTATGTTTTGATGTACATTTCTTGAATGTACAATGAAAATGTGTATGTTTTGATGTACATTTCTTGAATGTACAATGAAAATGTGTATGTTTTGATATACATTTCATGAATGTGCAATGAAAATGTGTATGTTTTGGTGTACATTTCTTGTATATACAATGAAAATGTGTATGTTTTGTTGTATATTTCTTGTATATACAATGAAAATGTGTATGTTTTGATGTATATTTCTTGAATGTACAATGAAAATGTGTATGTTTTGATGTACATTTCTTGAATGTACAGTGAAAATGTGTATGTTTTGATATACATTTCATGAATGTGCAATGAAAATGTGTATGTTTTGGTGTACATTTCTTGTATATACAATGAAAATGTGTATGTTTTGTTGTACATTTCTTGTATATAGAATGAAAATGTGTATGTTTTGATGTACATTTTTGGTATATACAATGAAAATGTGTATGTTTTGATGTATATTTCTTGAATGTACACTCAAAAAGTGTATGTTTTAGAAGTACATTTCTTTAATGTACACTGAAAGTGTGTATGTTTTGATGTACATTTCTTGAATGTACACTGAAAATGTGTATGTTTTGATGTATATTTCTTGAATGTACACTGAAAATGTGTATGTTTTGATGTACATTTCTGGTATATACAATGAAAATGTGTATGTTTTGATGTATATTTCTTGAATGTACACTCAAAATGTGTATGTTTTTATGTACACTTCTTGAATGTACACTGAAAATGTGTATGTTTTGATGTACATTTCTTGAATGTACACTGAAAATGTGTATGTTTTGATGTACATTTCTTGAATGTACAATGAAAATGTGTATGTTTTGATGTACATTTCTGGTATATACAATGAAAATGTGTATGTTTTGATGTATATTTCTTGAATGTACACTCAAAATGTGTATGTTTTGATGTACATTTCTGGTATATACAATGAAAACGTGTATGTTTTGATGTATTTTTCTTGAATGTACACTGAAAATGTGTATGTTTTGATGTACATTTCTGGTATATACAATGAAAATGTGTATGTTTTGATGTATATTTCTTGAATGTACACTGAAAATGTTATGTTTTGATGTACATTTCTTGAATGTACACTGAAAATGTGTATGTTTTGATGTACATTTCTTGAATGTACAATGAAAATGTGTATGTTTTGATGTACATTTCTTGAATGTACAATGAAAATGTGTATGTTTTGATATACATTTCTTGAATGTACAATGAAAATGTGTATGTTTTGATATACATTTCATGAATGTGCAATGAAAATGTGTATGTTTTGTTGTACATTTCTTGTATATACAATGAAAATGTGTATGTTTTGATGTACATTTCTTGATTGTACACTGAAAATGTGTATGTTTTGATGTATATTTCTTGAATGTACAATGCAAATGTGTATGTTTTGATGTACATTTCTTGAATGTACAATGAAAATGTGTATGTTTTGATATACATTTCATGAATGTGCAATGAAAATGTGTATATTTTGGTGTACATTTCTTGTATATACAATGAAAATGTGTATGCTTTGTTGTACATTTCTTGTATATACAATGAAAATGTGTATGTTTTGATGTACATTTTTAGTATATACAATGAAAATGTGTATGTTTTGATGTATATTTCTTGAATGTACACTCAAAATGTGTATGTTTTAGAAGTACATTTCTTTAATGTACACTGAAAGTGTGTATGTTTGATGTACATTTCTTGAATGTACAATGAAAATGTGTATGTTTTGATATACATTTCATGAATGTGCAATGAAAATGTGTATGTTTTGATGTACATTTCTTGTATATACAATGAAAGTATGTAGGTTTTGATGTACATTTTATGAGTGAACAATGAAAGTGTGTAGGTTTTGATGTACATTTCTTGAATGTACAATGAAAATTTGTATGTTTTGATGTACATTTCTGGTATGTACAATGAAAATGTGTATGTTTTGATGTATATTTCTTGAATGTACAATGAAAATGTGTATGTTTCGATGTACATTTCTTGAATGTACAATGAAAATGTGTATGTTTTGATGTACATTTCGTGAATGTACAATGAAAATGTGTATGTTTTGATGTACATTTCTTGAATGTACAATGAAAATGTGTATGTTTTTATGTACATTTCTGGCATGTACAATGAAAATGTGTATGTTTTGATGTATATTTCTTGAATGTACAATGAAAATGTGTATGTTTCGATGTACATTTCTTGAATGTACAATGAAAATGTGTATGTTTTGATGTACATTTCGTGAATGTACAATGAAAATGTGTATGTTTTGATGTACATTTCTGGTATGTACAATGAAAAAGTATATGTTTTGAAATACATTTCTTGAATGTACAATGAAAATGTGTATGTTTTGATGTACATTTCTTGAATGTACAATGAAAGTGTGTATGTTTTGTTGTACATTTCTTGAATGTACAATGAAAATGTGTATGTTTTGATGTACATTTCTTGAATGTACACTGAAAATGTGTATGTTTTGATGTACATTTCTTGAATGTACAATGAAAATGTGTATGTTTTGATGTACATTTCTTGAATGTACAATGAAAATGTGTATGTTTTGATGTATATTTCTTGAATGTACACTGAAAATGTGTATGTTTTGATGTACATTTCTGGTACATACAATGAAAATGTGTATGTTTTGATGTATATTTCTTGAATGTACACTCAAAATGTGTATGTTTTAGAAGTACATTTCTTTAATGTACACTGAAAGTGTGTATGTTTGATGTACATTTCTTGAATGTACAATGAAAATGTGTATGTTTTGATATACATTTCATGAATGTGCAATGAAAATGTGTATGTTTTGATGTACATTTCTTGTATATACAATGAAAATATGTAGGTTTTGATGTACATTTTATGAGTGAACAATGAAAGTGTGTATGTTTTGATGTACATTTCTTGAATGTACAATGAAAATTTGTATGTTTTGATGTACATTTCTGGTATGTACAATGAAAATGTGTATGTTTTGATGTATATTTCTTGAATGTACAATGAAAATGTGTATGTTTCGATGTACATTTCTTGAATGTACAATGAAAATGTGTATGTTTTGATGTACATTTCGTGAATGTACAATGAAAATGTGTATGTTTTGATGTACATTTCTTGAATGTACAATGAAAATGTGTATGTTTTGATGTACATTTCTGGTATGTACAATGAAAAAGTATATGTTTTGAAATACATTTCTTGAATGTACAATGAAAATGTGTATGTTTTGATGTACATTTCTTGAATGTACAATGAAAGTGTGTATGTTTTGTTGTACATTTCTTGAATGTACAATGAAAATGTGTATGTTTTGATGTACATTTCTTGAATGTACACTGAAAATGTGTATGTTTTGATGTACATTTCTTGAATGTACAATGAAAATGTGTATGTTTTGATGTACATTTCTTGAATGTACAATGAAAATGTGTATGTTTTGATATACATTTCATGAATGTGCAATGAAAATGTGTATGTTTTGGTGTACGTTTCTTGTATATACAATGAAAATGTGTATGTTTTGTTGTATATTTCTTGTATATACAATGAAAATGTGTATGTTTTGATGTATATTTCTTGAATGTACAATGAAAATGTGTATGTTTTGATGTACATTTCTTGAATGTACAGTGAAAATGTGTATGTTTTGATATACATTTCATGAAGGTGCAATGAAAATGTGTATGTTTTGGTGTACATTTCTTGTATATACAATGAAAATGTGTATGTTTTGTTGTACATTTCTTGTATATAGAATGAAAATGTGTATGTTTTGATGTACATTTTTGGTATATACAATGAAAATGTGTATGTTTTGATGTATATTTCTTGAATGTACACTCAAAAAGTGTATGTTTTAGAAGTACATTTCTTTAATGTACACTGAAAGTGTGTATGTTTTGATGTACATTTCTTGAATGTACACTGAAAATGTGTATGTTTTGATGTATATTTCTTGAATGTACACTGAAAATGTGTATGTTTTGATGTACATTTCTGGTATATACAATGAAAATGTGTATGTTTTGATGTATATTTCTTGAATGTACACTCAAAATGTGTATGTTTTTATGTACACTTCTTGAATGTACACTGAAAATGTGTATGTTTTGATGTACATTTCTTGAATGTACACTGAAAATGTGTATGTTTTGATGTACATTTCTTGAATGTACAATGAAAATGTGTATGTTTTGATGTACATTTCTGGTATATACAATGAAAATGTGTATGTTTTGATGTATATTTCTTGAATGTACACTCAAAATGTGTATGTTTTGATGTACATTTCTGGTATATACAATGAAAACGTGTATGTTTTGATGTATTTTTCTTGAATGTACACTGAAAATGTGTATGTTTTGATGTACATTTCTGGTATATACAATGAAAATGTGTATGTTTTGATGTATATTTCTTGAATGTACACTGAAAATGTTATGTTTTGATGTACATTTCTTGAATGTACACTGAAAATGTGTATGTTTTGATGTACATTTCTTGAATGTACAATGAAAATGTGTATGTTTAATGTACATTTCTTGAATGTACAATGAAAATGTGTATGTTTTGATATACATTTCTTGAATGTACAATGAAAATGTGTATGTTTTGATATACATTTCATGAATGTGCAATGAAAATGTGTATGTTTTGTTGTACATTTCTTGTATATACAATGAAAATGTGTATGTTTTGATGTACATTTCTTGATTGTACACTGAAAATGTGTATTTTTTTATTGTATATTTCTTGAATGTACAATGCAAATGTGTATGTTTTGATGTACATTTCTTGAATGTACAATGAAAATGTGTATGTTTTGATATACATTTCATGAATGTGCAATGAAAATGTGTATATTTTGGTGTACATTTCTTGTATATACAATGAAAATGTGTATGCTTTGTTGTACATTTCTTGTATATACAATGAAAATGTGTATGTTTTGATGTACATTTTTGGTATATACAATGAAAATGTGTATGTTTTGATGTATATTTCTTGAATGTACGCTCAAAGTGTGTATGTTTTAGAAGTACATTTCTTTAATGTACACTGAAAGTGTGTATGTTTGATGTACATTTCTTGAATGTACAATGAAAATGTGTATGTTTTGATATACATTTCATGAATGTGCAATGAAAATGTGTATGTTTTGATGTACATTTCTTGTATATACAATGAAAATATGTAGGTTTTGATGTACATTTTATGAGTGAACAATGAAAGTGTGTATGTTTTGATGTACATTTCTTGAATGTACAATGAAAATTTGTATGTTTTGATGTACATTTCTGGTATGTACAATGAAAATGTGTATGTTTTGATGTATATTTCTTGAATGTACAATGAAAATGTGTATGTTTCGATGTACATTTCTTGAATGTACAATGAAAATGTGTATGTTTTGATGTACATTTCGTGAATGTACAATGAAAATGTGTATGTTTTGATGTACATTTCTTGAATGTACAATGAAAATGTGTATGTTTTGATGTACATTTCTGGCATGTACAATGAAAATGTGTATGTTTTGATGTATATTTCTTGAATGTACAATGAAAATGTGTATGTTTCGATGTACATTTCTTGAATGTACAATGAAAATGTATATGTTTTGATGTACATTTCGTGAATGTACAATGAAAATGTGTATGTTTTGATGTACATTTCTGGTATGTACAATGAAAAAGTATATGTTTTGAAATACATTTCTTGAATGTACAATGAAAATGTGTATGTTTTGATGTACATTTCTTGAATGTACAATGAAAATGTGTATGTTTTGATGTATATTTCTTGAATGTACAATGAAAAAGTGTATGTTTTGATGTATATTTCCTGAATGTACACTGAAAATGTGTATGTTTTGATGTACATTTCTGGTATGTACAATGAAAATGTGTATGTTTTGATGTACATTTCTTGAATGTACAATGAAAATGTGTATGTTTTGATGTACATTTCTTGAATGTACACTGAAAATGTGTATGTTTTGATGTACATTTCTGGTATGTACAACGAAAAAGTGTATGTTTTGATGTACATTTCTTGAATGTACAATGAAAATGTGTATGTTTTGATGTACATTTCTTGAATGTACACTGAAAATGTGTATGTTTTGATGTACATTTCTGGTATGTACAATGAAAATGTGTATGTTTTGATATACATTTCATGAATGTGCAATGAAAATGTGTATGTTTTGGTGTACATTTCTTGTATATACAATGAAAATGTGTATGTTTTGTTGTATATTTCTTGTATATACAATGAAAATGTGTATGTTTTGATGTATATTTCTTGAATGTACAATGAAAATGTGTCTGTTTTGATGTACATTTCTTGAATGTACAGTGAAAATGTGTATGTTTTGATATACATTTCATGAATGTGCAATGAAAATGTGTATGTTTTGGTGTACATTTCTTGTATATACAATGAAAATGTGTATGTTTTGTTGTACATTTCTTGTATATAGAATGAAAATGTGTATGTTTTGATGTACATTTTTGGTATATACAATGAAAATGTGTATGTTTTGATGTATATTTCTTGAATGTACACTCAAAAAGTGTATGTTTTAGAAGTACATTTCTTTAATGTACACTGAAAGTGTGTATGTTTTGATGTACATTTCTTGAATGTACACTGAAAATGTGTATGTTTTGATGTATATTTCTTGAATGTACACTGAAAATGTGTATGTTTTGATGTACATTTCTGGTATATACAATGAAAATGTGTATGTTTTGATGTATATTTCTTGAATGTACACTCAAAATGTGTATGTTTTTATGTACACTTCTTGAATGTACACTGAAAATGTGTATGTTTTGATGTACATTTCTTGAATGTACACTGAAAATGTGTATGTTTTGATGTACATTTCTTGAATGTACAATGAAAATGTGTATGTTTTGATGTACATTTCTGGTATATACAATGAAAATGTGTATGTTTTGATGTATATTTCTTGAATGTACACTCAAAATGTGTATGTTTTGATGTACATTTCTGGTATATACAATGAAAACGTGTATGTTTTGATGTATTTTTCTTGAATGTACACTGAAAATGTGTATGTTTTGATGTACATTTCTGGTATATACAATGAAAATGTGTATGTTTTGATGTATATTTCTTGAATGTACACTGAAAATGTTATGTTTTGATGTACGTTTCTTGAATGTACACTGAAAATGTGTATGTTTTGATGTACATTTCTTGAATGTACAATGAAAATGTGTATGTTTTGATGTACATTTCTTGAATGTACAATGAAAATGTGTATGTTTTGATATACATTTCTTGAATGTACAATGAAAATGTGTATGTTTTGATATACATTTCATGAATGTGCAATGAAAATGTGTATGTTTTGTTGTACATTTCTTGTATATACAATGAAAATGTGTATGTTTTGATGTACATTTCTTGATTGTACACTGAAAATGTGTATTTTTTTATTGTATATTTCTTGAATGTACAATGCAAATGTGTATGTTTTGATGTACATTTCTTGAATGTACAATGAAAATGTGTATGTTTTGATATACATTTCTTGAATGTACAATGAAAATGTGTATGTTTTGATATACATTTCATGAATGTGCAATGAAAATGTGTATGTTTTGTTGTACATTTCTTGTATATACAATGAAAATGTGTATGTTTTGATGTACATTTCTTGATTGTACACTGAAAATGTGTATTTTTTTATTGTATATTTCTTGAATGTACAATGCAAATGTGTATGTTTTGATGTACATTTCTTGAATGTACAATGAAAATGTGTATGTTTTGATATACATTTCATGAATGTGCAATGAAAATGTGTATATTTTGGTGTACATTTCTTGTATATACAATGAAAATGTGTATGCTTTGTTGTACATTTCTTGTATATACAATGAAAATGTGTATGTTTTGATGTACATTTTTGGTATATACAATGAAAATGTGTATGTTTTGATGTATATTTCTTGAATGTACACTCAAAATGTGTATGTTTTAGAAGTACATTTCTTTAATGTACACTGAAAGTGTGTATGTTTGATGTACATTTCTTGAATGTACAATGAAAATGTGTATGTTTTGATATACATTTCATGAATGTGCAATGAAAATGTGTATGTTTTGATGTACATTTCTTGTATATACAATGAAAATATGTAGGTTTTGATGTACATTTTATGAGTGAACAATGAAAGTGTGTATGTTTTGATGTACATTTCTTGAATGTACAATGAAAATTTGTATGTTTTGATGTACATTTCTGGTATGTACAATGAAAATGTGTATGTTTTGATGTATATTTCTTGAATGTACAATGAAAATGTGTATGTTTCGATGTACATTTCTTGAATGTACAATGAAAATGTGTATGTTTTGATGTACATTTCGTGAATGTACAATGAAAATGTGTATGTTTTGATGTACATTTCTTGAATGTACAATGAAAATGTGTATGTTTTGATGTACATTTCTGGTATGTACAATGAAAAAGTATATGTTTTGAAATACATTTCTTGAATGTACAATGAAAATGTGTATGTTTTGATGTACATTTCTTGAATGTACACTGAAAATGTGTATGTTTTGATGTACATTTCTGGTATGTACAACGAAAAAGTGTATGTTTTGATGTACATTTCTTGAATGTACAATGAAAATGTGTATGTTTTGATGTACATTTCTTGAATGTACACTGAAAATGTGTATGTTTTGATGTACATTTCTGGTATGTACAATGAAAATGTGTATGTTTTGATATACATTTCATGAATGTGCAATGAAAATGTGTATGTTTTGGTGTACATTTCTTGTATATACAATGAAAATGTGTATGTTTTGTTGTATATTTCTTGTATATACAATGAAAATGTGTATGTTTTGATGTATATTTCTTGAATGTACAATGAAAATGTGTCTGTTTTGATGTACATTTCTTGAATGTACAGTGAAAATGTGTATGTTTTGATATACATTTCATGAATGTGCAATGAAAATGTGTATGTTTTGGTGTACATTTCTTGTATATACAATGAAAATGTGTATGTTTTGTTGTACATTTCTTGTATATAGAATGAAAATGTGTATGTTTTGATGTACATTTTTGGTATATACAATGAAAATGTGTATGTTTTGATGTATATTTCTTGAATGTACACTCAAAAAGTGTATGTTTTAGAAGTACATTTCTTTAATGTACACTGAAAGTGTGTATGTTTTGATGTACATTTCTTGAATGTACACTGAAAATGTGTATGTTTTGATGTATATTTCTTGAATGTACACTGAAAATGTGTATGTTTTGATGTACATTTCTGGTATATACAATGAAAATGTGTATGTTTTGATGTATATTTCTTGAATGTACACTCAAAATGTGTATGTTTTTATGTACACTTCTTGAATGTACACTGAAAATGTGTATGTTTTGATGTACATTTCTTGAATGTACACTGAAAATGTGTATGTTTTGATGTACATTTCTTGAATGTACAATGAAAATGTGTATGTTTTGATGTACATTTCTGGTATATACAATGAAAATGTGTATGTTTTGATGTATATTTCTTGAATGTACACTCAAAATGTGTATGTTTTGATGTACATTTCTGGTATATACAATGAAAACGTGTATGTTTTGATGTATTTTTCTTGAATGTACACTGAAAATGTGTATGTTTTGATGTACATTTCTGGTATATACAATGAAAATGTGTATGTTTTGATGTATATTTCTTGAATGTACACTGAAAATGTTATGTTTTGATGTACGTTTCTTGAATGTACACTGAAAATGTGTATGTTTTGATGTACATTTCTTGAATGTACAATGAAAATGTGTATGTTTTGATGTACATTTCTTGAATGTACAATGAAAATGTGTATGTTTTGATATACATTTCTTGAATGTACAATGAAAATGTGTATGTTTTGATATACATTTCATGAATGTGCAATGAAAATGTGTATGTTTTGTTGTACATTTCTTGTATATACAATGAAAATGTGTATGTTTTGATGTACATTTCTTGATTGTACACTGAAAATGTGTATTTTTTTATTGTATATTTCTTGAATGTACAATGCAAATGTGTATGTTTTGATGTACATTTCTTGAATGTACAATGAAAATGTGTATGTTTTGATATACATTTCTTGAATGTACAATGAAAATGTGTATGTTTTGATATACATTTCATGAATGTGCAATGAAAATGTGTATGTTTTGTTGTACATTTCTTGTATATACAATGAAAATGTGTATGTTTTGATGTACATTTCTTGATTGTACACTGAAAATGTGTATTTTTTTATTGTATATTTCTTGAATGTACAATGCAAATGTGTATGTTTTGATGTACATTTCTTGAATGTACAATGAAAATGTGTATGTTTTGATATACATTTCATGAATGTGCAATGAAAATGTGTATATTTTGGTGTACATTTCTTGTATATACAATGAAAATGTGTATGCTTTGTTGTACATTTCTTGTATATACAATGAAAATGTGTATGTTTTGATGTACATTTTTGGTATATACAATGAAAATGTGTATGTTTTGATGTATATTTCTTGAATGTACACTCAAAATGTGTATGTTTTAGAAGTACATTTCTTTAATGTACACTGAAAGTGTGTATGTTTGATGTACATTTCTTGAATGTACAATGAAAATGTGTATGTTTTGATATACATTTCATGAATGTGCAATGAAAATGTGTATGTTTTGATGTACATTTCTTGTATATACAATGAAAATATGTAGGTTTTGATGTACATTTTATGAGTGAACAATGAAAGTGTGTATGTTTTGATGTACATTTCTTGAATGTACAATGAAAATTTGTATGTTTTGATGTACATTTCTGGTATGTACAATGAAAATGTGTATGTTTTGATGTATATTTCTTGAATGTACAATGAAAATGTGTATGTTTCGATGTACATTTCTTGAATGTACAATGAAAATGTGTATGTTTTGATGTACATTTCGTGAATGTACAATGAAAATGTGTATGTTTTGATGTACATTTCTTGAATGTACAATGAAAATGTGTATGTTTTGATGTACATTTCTGGTATGTACAATGAAAAAGTATATGTTTTGAAATACATTTCTTGAATGTACAATGAAAATGTGTATGTTTTGATGTACATTTCTTGAATGTACAATGAAAGTGTGTATGTTTTGTTGTACATTTCTTGAATGTACAATGAAAATGTGTATGTTTTGATGTACATTTCTTGAATGTACACTGAAAATGTGTATGTTTTGATGTACATTTCTTGAATGTACAATGAAAATGTGTATGTTTTGATGTACATTTCTTGAATGTACAATGAAAATGTGTATGTTTTGATATACATTTCATGAATGTGCAATGAAAATGTGTATGTTTTGGTGTACATTTCTTGTATATACAATGAAAATGTGTATGTTTTGTTGTATATTTCTTGTATATACAATGAAAATGTGTATGTTTTGATGTATATTTCTTGAATGTACAATGAAAATGTGTATGTTTTGATGTACATTTCTTGAATGTACAGTGAAAATGTGTATGTTTTGATATACATTTCATGAATGTGCAATGAAAATATGTATGTTTTGGTGTACATTTCTTGTATATACAATGAAAATGTGTATGTTTTGTTGTACATTTCTTGTATATAGAATGAAAATGTGTATGTTTTGATGTACATTTTTGGTATATACAATGAAAATGTGTATGTTTTGATGTATATTTCTTGAATGTACACTCAAAAAGTGTATGTTTTAGAAGTACATTTCTTTAATGTACACTGAAAGTGTGTATGTTTTGATGTACATTTCTTGAATGTACACTGAAAATGTGTATGTTTTGATGTATATTTCTTGAATGTACACTGAAAATGTGTATGTTTTGATGTACATTTCTGGTATATACAATGAAAATGTGTATGTTTTGATGTATATTTCTTGAATGTACACTCAAAATGTGTATGTTTTTATGTACACTTCTTGAATGTACACTGAAAATGTGTATGTTTTGATGTACATTTCTTGAATGTACACTGAAAATGTGTATGTTTTGATGTACATTTCTTGAATGTACAATGAAAATGTGTATGTTTTGATGTACATTTCTGGTATATACAATGAAAATGTGTATGTTTTGATGTATATTTCTTGAATGTACACTCAAAATGTGTATGTTTTGATGTAGATTTCTGGTATATACAATGAAAACGTGTATGTTTTGATGTATTTTTCTTGAATGTACACTGAAAATGTGTATGTTTTGATGTACATTTCTGGTATATACAATGAAAATGTGTATGTTTTGATGTATATTTCTTGAATGTACACTGAAAATGTTATGTTTTGATGTACATTTCTTGAATGTACACTGAAAATGTGTATGTTTTGATGTACATTTCTTGAATGTACAATGAAAATGTGTATGTTTAATGTACATTTCTTGAATGTACAATGAAAATGTGTATGTTTTGATATACATTTCTTGAATGTACAATGAAAATGTGTATGTTTTGATATACATTTCATGAATGTGCAATGAAAATGTGTATGTTTTGTTGTACATTTCTTGTATATACAATGAAAATGTGTATGTTTTGATGTACATTTCTTGATTGTACACTGAAAATGTGTATTTTTTTATTGTATATTTCTTGAATGTACAATGCAAATGTGTATGTTTTGATGTACATTTCTTGAATGTACAATGAAAATGTGTATGTTTTGATATACATTTCATGAATGTGCAATGAAAATGTGTATATTTTGGTGTACATTTCTTGTATATACAATGAAAATGTGTATGCTTTGTTGTACATTTCTTGTATATACAATGAAAATGTGTATGTTTTGATGTACATTTTTGGTATATACAATGAAAATGTGTATGTTTTGATGTATATTTCTTGAATGTACGCTCAAAATGTGTATGTTTTAGAAGTACATTTCTTTAATGTACACTGAAAGTGTGTATGTTTGATGTACATTTCTTGAATGTACAATGAAAATGTGTATGTTTTGATATACATTTCATGAATGTGCAATGAAAATGTGTATGTTTTGATGTACATTTCTTGTATATACAATGAAAATATGTAGGTTTTGATGTACATTTTATGAGTGAACAATGAAAGTGTGTATGTTTTGATGTACATTTCTTGAATGTACAATGAAAATTTGTATGTTTTGATGTACATTTCTGGTATGTACAATGAAAATGTGTATGTTTTGATGTATATTTCTTGAATGTACAATGAAAATGTGTATGTTTCGATGTACATTTCTTGAATGTACAATGAAAATGTGTATGTTTTGATGTACATTTCGTGAATGTACAATGAAAATGTGTATGTTTTGATGTACATTTCTTGAATGTACAATGAAAATGTGTATGTTTTGATGTACATTTCTGGCATGTACAATGAAAATGTGTATGTTTTGATGTATATTTCTTGAATGTACAATGAAAATGTGTATGTTTCGATGTACATTTCTTGAATGTACAATGAAAATGTATATGTTTTGATGTACATTTCGTGAATGTACAATGAAAATGTGTATGTTTTGATGTACATTTCTGGTATGTACAATGAAAAAGTATATGTTTTGAAATACATTTCTTGAATGTACAATGAAAATGTGTATGTTTTGATGTACATTTCTTGAATGTACAATGAAAATGTGTATGTTTTGATGTATATTTCTTGAATGTACAATGAAAAAGTGTATGTTTTGATGTATATTTCCTGAATGTACACTGAAAATGTGTATGTTTTGATGTACATTTCTGGTATGTACAATGAAAATGTGTATGTTTTGATGTACATTTCTTGAATGTACAATGAAAATGTGTATGTTTTGATGTACATTTCTTGAATGTACACTGAAAATGTGTATGTTTTGATGTACATTTCTGGTATGTACAACGAAAAAGTGTATGTTTTGATGTACATTTCTTGAATGTACACTGAAAATGTGTATGTTTTGATGTACATTTCTGGTATGTACAATGAAAATGTGTATGTTTTGATATACATTTCATGAATGTGCAATGAAAATGTGTATGTTTTGGTGTACATTTCTTGTATATACAATGAAAATGTGTATGTTTTGTTGTATATTTCTTGTATATACAATGAAAATGTGTATGTTTTGATGTATATTTCTTGAATGTACAATGAAAATGTGTCTGTTTTGATGTACATTTCTTGAATGTACAGTGAAAATGTGTATGTTTTGATATACATTTCATGAATGTGCAATGAAAATGTGTATGTTTTGGTGTACATTTCTTGTATATACAATGAAAATGTGTATGTTTTGTTGTACATTTCTTGTATATAGAATGAAAATGTGTATGTTTTGATGTACATTTTTGGTATATACAATGAAAATGTGTATGTTTTGATGTATATTTCTTGAATGTACACTCAAAAAGTGTATGTTTTAGAAGTACATTTCTTTAATGTACACTGAAAGTGTGTATGTTTTGATGTACATTTCTTGAATGTACACTGAAAATGTGTATGTTTTGATGTATATTTCTTGAATGTACACTGAAAATGTGTATGTTTTGATGTACATTTCTGGTATATACAATGAAAATGTGTATGTTTTGATGTATATTTCTTGAATGTACACTCAAAATGTGTATGTTTTTATGTACACTTCTTGAATGTACACTGAAAATGTGTATGTTTTGATGTACATTTCTTGAATGTACACTGAAAATGTGTATGTTTTGATGTACATTTCTTGAATGTACAATGAAAATGTGTATGTTTTGATGTACATTTCTGGTATATACAATGAAAATGTGTATGTTTTGATGTATATTTCTTGAATGTACACTCAAAATGTGTATGTTTTGATGTACATTTCTGGTATATACAATGAAAACGTGTATGTTTTGATGTATTTTTCTTGAATGTACACTGAAAATGTGTATGTTTTCATGTACATTTCTGGTATATACAATGAAAATGTGTATGTTTTGATGTATATTTCTTGAATGTACACTGAAAATGTTATGTTTTGATGTACATTTCTTGAATGTACACTGAAAATGTGTATGTTTTGATGTACATTTCTTGAATGTACAATGAAAATGTGTATGTTTTGATGTACATTTCTTGAATGTACAATGAAAATGTGTATGTTTTGATATACATTTCTTGAATGTACAATGAAAATGTGTATGTTTTGATATACATTTCATGAATGTGCAATGAAAATGTGTATGTTTTGTTGTACATTTCTTGTATATACAATGAAAATGTGTATGTTTTGATGTACATTTCTTGATTGTACACTGAAAATGTGTATTTTTTTATTGTATATTTCTTGAATGTACAATGCAAATGTGTATGTTTTGATGTACATTTCTTGAATGTACAATGAAAATGTGTATGTTTTGATATACATTTCATGAATGTGCAATGAAAATGTGTATATTTTGGTGTACATTTCTTGTATATACAATGAAAATGTGTATGCTTTGTTGTACATTTCTTGTATATACAATGAAAATGTGTATGTTTTGATGTACATTTTTGGTATATACAATGAAAATGTGTATGTTTTGATGTATATTTCTTGAATGTACACTCAAAATGTGTATGTTTTAGAAGTACATTTCTTTAATGTACACTGAAAGTGTGTATGTTTGATGTACATTTCTTGAATGTACAATGAAAATGTGTATGTTTTGATATACATTTCATGAATGTGCAATGAAAATGTGTATGTTTTGATGTACGTTTCTTGTATATACAATGAAAATATGTAGGTTTTGATGTACATTTTATGAGTGAACAATGAAAGTGTGTATGTTTTGATGTACATTTCTTGAATGTACAATGAAAATTTGTATGTTTTGATGTACATTTCTGGTATGTACAATGAAAATGTGTATGTTTTGATGTATATTTCTTGAATGTACAATGAAAATGTGTATGTTTCGATGTACATTTCTTGAATGTACAATGAAAATGTGTATGTTTTGATGTACATTTCGTGAATGTACAATGAAAATGTGTATGTTTTGATGTACATTTCTTGAATGTACAATGAAAATGTGTATGTTTTGATGTACATTTCTGGTATGTACAATGAAAAAGTATATGTTTTGAAATACATTTCTTGAATGTACAATGAAAATGTGTATGTTTTGATGTACATTTCTTGAATGTACAATGAAAGTGTGTATGTTTTGTTGTACATTTCTTGAATGTACAATGAAAATGTGTATGTTTTGATGTACATTTCTTGAATGTACACTGAAAATGTGTATGTTTTGATGTACATTTCTTGAATGTACAATGAAAATGTGTATGTTTTGATGTACATTTCTTGAATGTACAATGAAAATGTGTATGTTTTGATATACATTTCATGAATGTGCAATGAAAATGTGTATGTTTTGGTGTACATTTCTTGTATATACAATGAAAATGTGTATGTTTTGTTGTATATTTCTTGTATATACAATGAAAATGTGTATGTTTTGATGTATATTTCTTGAATGTACAATGAAAATGTGTATGTTTTGATGTACATTTCTTGAATGTACAGTGAAAATGTGTATGTTTTGATATACATTTCATGAATGTGCAATGAAAATGTGTATGTTTTGGTGTACATTTCTTGTATATACAATGAAAATGTGTATGTTTTGTTGTACATTTCTTGTATATAGAATGAAAATGTGTATGTTTTGATGTACATTTTTGGTATATACAATGAAAATGTGTATGTTTTGATGTATATTTCTTGAATGTACACTCAAAAAGTGTATGTTTTAGAAGTACATTTCTTTAATGTACACTGAAAGTGTGTATGTTTTGATGTACATTTCTTGAATGTACACTGAAAATGTGTATGTTTTGATGTATATTTCTTGAATGTACACTGAAAATGTGTATGTTTTGATGTACATTTCTGGTATATACAATGAAAATGTGTATGTTTTGATGTATATTTCTTGAATGTACACTCAAAATGTGTATGTTTTTATGTACACTTCTTGAATGTACACTGAAAATGTGTATGTTTTGATGTACATTTCTTGAATGTACACTGAAAATGTGTATGTTTTGATGTACATTTCTTGAATGTACAATGAAAATGTGTATGTTTTGATGTACATTTCTGGTATATACAATGAAAATGTGTATGTTTTGATGTATATTTCTTGAATGTACACTCAAAATGTGTATGTTTTGATGTACATTTCTGGTATATACAATGAAAACGTGTATGTTTTGATGTATTTTTCTTGAATGTACACTGAAAATGTGTATGTTTTGATGTACATTTCTGGTATATACAATGAAAATGTGTATGTTTTGATGTATATTTCTTGAATGTACACTGAAAATGTTATGTTTTGATGTACATTTCTTGAATGTACACTGAAAATGTGTATGTTTTGATGTACATTTCTTGAATGTACAATGAAAATGTGTATGTTTAATGTACATTTCTTGAATGTACAATGAAAATGTGTATGTTTTGATATACATTTCTTGAATGTACAATGAAAATGTTTATGTTTTGATATACATTTCATGAATGTGCAATGAAAATGTGTATGTTTTGTTGTACATTTCTTGTATATACAATGAAAATGTGTATGTTTTGATGTACATTTCTTGATTGTACACTGAAAATGTGTATTTTTTTATTGTATATTTCTTGAATGTACAATGCAAATGTGTATGTTTTGATGTACATTTCTTGAATGTACAATGAAAATGTGTATGTTTTGATATACATTTCATGAATGTGCAATGAAAATGTGTATATTTTGGTGTACATTTCTTGTATATACAATGAAAATGTGTATGCTTTGTTGTACATTTCTTGTATATACAATGAAAATGTGTATGTTTTGATGTACATTTTTGGTATATACAATGAAAATGTGTATGTTTTGATGTATATTTCTTGAATGTACGCTCAAAATGTGTATGTTTTAGAAGTACATTTCTTTAATGTACACTGAAAGTGTGTATGTTTGATGTACATTTCTTGAATGTACAATGAAAATGTGTATGTTTTGATATACATTTCATGAATGTGCAATGAAAATGTGTATGTTTTGATGTACATTTCTTGTATATAAAATGAAAATATGTAGGTTTTGATGTACATTTTATGAGTGAACAATGAAAGTGTGTATGTTTTGATGTACATTTCTTGAATGTACAATGAAAATTTGTATGTTTTGATGTACATTTCTGGTATGTACAATGAAAATGTGTATGTTTTGATGTATATTTCTTGAATGTACAATGAAAATGTGTATGTTTCGATGTCCATTTCTTGAATGTACAATGAAAATGTGTATGTTTTGATGTACATTTCGTGAATGTACAATGAAAATGTGTATGTTTTGATGTACATTTCTTGAATGTACAATGAAAATGTGTATGTTTTGATGTACATTTCTGGCATGTACAATGAAAATGTGTATGTTTTGATGTATATTTCTTGAATGTACAATGAAAATGTGTATGTTTCGATGTACATTTCTTGAATGTACAATGAAAATGTATATGTTTGGATGTACATTTCGTGAATGTACAATGAAAATGTGTATGTTTTGATGTACATTTCTGGTATGTACAATGAAAAAGTATATGTTTTGAAATACATTTCTTGAATGTACAATGAAAATGTGTATGTTTTGATGTACATTTCTTGAATGTACAATGAAAATGTGTATGTTTTGATGTATATTTCTTGAATGTACAATGAAAAAGTGTATGTTTTGATGTATATTTCCTGAATGTACACTGAAAATGTGTATGCTTTGATGTACATTTCTGGTATGTACAATGAAAATGTGTATGTTTTGATGTACATTTCTTGAATGTACAATGAAAATGTGTATGTTTTGATGTACATTTCTTGAATGTACACTGAAAATGTGTATGTTTTGATGTACATTTCTGGTATGTACAACGAAAAAGTGTATGTTTTGATGTACATTTCTTGAATGTACAATGAAAATGTGTATGTTTTGATGTACATTTCTTGAATGTACACTGAAAATGTGTATGTTTTGATGTACATTTCTGGTATGTACAATGAAAAAGTGTATGTTTTGATGTTCATTTCTTGAATGTACAATGAAAATGTGTATGTTTTGATGTACATTTCTTGAATGTACAATGAAAATGTGTATGTTTTGATGTATATTTCTTGAATGTACACTGAAAATGTGTATGTTTTGATGTACATTTCTGGTATGTACAATGAAAATGTGTATGTATTGGTGTACATTTCTTGAATGTACAATGAAAATGTGTATGTTTTGATGTACATTTCTTGAATGTACAATGAAAATGTGTATGTTTTGATGTACATTTCTTGAATGTACACTGAAAATGTGTATGTTTGGATGTACATTTCTTGAATGTACAATGAAAATGTGTATGTTTTGATGTACATTTCTGGTATATACAATGAAAATGTGTATGTTTTGATGTACATTTCTGGTATATACAATGAAAATGTGTATGTTTTGATGTATATTTCTTGAATGTACACTGAAAATGTGTATGTTTTGATGTACATTTCTTGAATGTCCAATGAAAATGTGTATGCTTTGTTGTACATTTCTTGAATGTACACTGAAAATGTGTATGTTTTGATGTACATTTCTTGAATGTACACTGAAAATGTGTATGTTTTGATGTACATTTCTGGTATGTACAATGAAAAAGTGTATGTTTTGATGTACATTTCTTGAATGTACAATGAAAATGTGTATGTTTTGATGTACATTTCTTGAATGTACAATGAAAATGTGTATGTTTTGATGTATATTTCTTGAATGTACCCTTAAAATGTGTATGTTTTGATGTACATTTCTTGAATGTACAATGAAAATGTGTATGTTTTGATGTACATTTCTTGAATGTACACTGAAAATGTGTATGTTTTGATGTACATTTCTGGTATGTACAATGAAAAAGTGTATGTTTTGATGTACATTTCTTGAATGTACAATTGAAATGTGTATGTTTTGATGTACATTTCTTGAATGTACAATGAAAATGTGTATGTTTTGATGTATATTTCTTGAATGTACACTGAAAATGTGTATGTTTTGATGTACATTTCTTGAATGTACAATGAAAATGTATATGTTTTGATGTACATTTCTTGAATGTACAATGAAAATGTGTATGTTTTGATGTACATTTCTTGAATGTACAATGAAAATGTGTATGTTTTGATGTACATTTCTTGAATGTACAATGAAAATGTGTATGTTTTGATGTACATTTCTTGAATGTACACTGAAAATGTGTATGTTTTGATGTACATTTCTTGAACGTACACTGAAAATGTGTATGTTTTGATGTACATTTCTTGAATGTACAATGAAAATGTGTATGTTTTGATGTATATTTCTGGTATGTACAATGAAAAAGTGTATGTTTTGATGTATATTTCTTGAATGTACACTGAAAATGTGTATGTTTTGATGTACATTTCTTGAATGTACAATGAAAATGTGTATGTTTTGATGTACATTTCTTGAATGTACACTGAAAATGTGTATGTTTTGATGTACATTTCTTGAATGTACAATGATAATGTGTATGTTTTGATGTACATTTCTGGTATGTACAATGAAAAAGTGTATGTTTTGATGTATATTTCTTGAATGTACACTAAAAATGTGTATGTTTTGATGTACATTTCTTGTATATACAATGAAAATGTGTATGTTTTGATGTATATTTCTTGAATGTACACTGAAAATGTGTATGTTCTCATGTACATTTCTTGAATGTACAATGAAAATGTGTATGTTTTGATGTACATTTCTTGTATATACCATGAAAATGTGTATGTTTTGATGTAGATTTCTTGAATGTACAATGAAAATGTGTATGTTTTGATGTACATTTCTTGTATATACCATGAAAATGTGTATGTTTTGATGTATATTTCTTGAATGTATCCTGAAAATGTGTATGTTTTGATGTATATTTCTTGAATGTACACTGAAAATGTGTATGTTTGGATGTACATTTCTTGAATGTACAATGAAAATGTGTATGTTTTGATGTACATTTCTTGAATGTACAATGAAAAAGTGTATGTTTTGATGTACATTTCTTGAATGTACAATGGAAATGTGTATGTTTTGATGTATATTTCTTGAATGTACACTGAAAATGTGTATGTTTTGATGTACATTTCTTGAATGTACAATGAAAATGTGTATGCTTTGATGTACATTTCTTGAATGTACAATGAAAATGTGTATGTTTTGATGTACATTTCTTGAATGTACACTGAAAATGTGTATGTTTTGATGTACATTTCTTGAATGTACAATGAAAATGTGTATGTTTTGATGTACATTTCTTGAATGTACAATGAAAATGTGTATGTTTTGATGTACATTTCTTGAATGTACACTGAAAATGTGTATGTTTTGATGTACATTTCTTGAATGTACACTGAAAATGTGTATGTTTGGATGTACATTTCTTGAATGTACAATGAAAATGTGTATGTTTTGATGTACATTTCTGGTGTATACAATGAAAATGTGTATGTTTTGTTGTACATTTCTTGTATATACAATGAAAATGTGTATGTTTTGATGTACATTTCTTGAATGTACACTGAAAATGTGTATGTTTGGATGTACATTTCTTGAATGTACAATGAAAATGTGTATGTTTTGATGTACATTTCTGGTATATACAATGAAAATGTGTATGTTTTGATGTATATTTCTTGAATGTACACTGAAAATGTGTATGTTTTGATGTACATTTCTTGAATGTACAATGAAAATGTGTATGCTCTGATGTACATTTCTTGAATGTACAATGAAAATGTGTATGTTTTGATGTACATTTCTTGAATGTACAATGAAAATGTGTATGTTTTGATGTACATTTCTTGAATGTACACTGAAAATGTGTATGTTTTGATGTACATTTCTTGAATGTACACTGAAAATGAGTATGTTTTGATGTACATTTCTTGAATGTACAATGAAAATGTGTATGTTTTGATGTATATTTCTTGAATGTACACTGAAAATGTGTATGTTTTGATGTACATTTCTTGAATGTACAATGAAAATGTGTATGCTTTCATGTACATTTCTTGAATGTACAATCAAAATGTGTATTTTTTGATGTACATTTCTTGAATGTACAATGAAAATGTGTATGTTTTGATGTACATTTCTTGAGTATGCAATGAAAATGTGTATGTTTTGATGTACATTTCTTGAATGTACAATGAAAATGTGTATGTTTTGATGTATATTTCTTGAATGTACACTGAAAATGTGTATGTTTGGATGTACATTTCTTGAATGTACAATGAAAATGTGTATGTTTTGATGTACATTTCTTGAATGTACACTGAAAATGTGTAGGTTTTGATGTACATTTCTTGAATGTACAATGATAATGTGTATGTTTTGATGTACATTTCTGGTATGTACAATGAAAAAGTGTATGTTTTGATGTATATTTCTTGAATGTACACTGAAAATGTGTATGTTTTGATGTACATTTCTTGTATATACAATGAAAATGTGTATGTTTTGATGTATATTTCTTGAATGTACACTGAAAATGTGTATGTTCTGATGTACATTTCTTGAATGTACAATGAAAATGTGTATGTTTTGATGTACATTTCTTGTATATACCATGAAAATGTGTATGTTTTGATGTAGATTTCTTGAATGTACAATGAAAATGTGTATGTTTTGATGTACATTTCTTGTATATACCATGAAAATGTGTATGTTTTGATGTATATATCTTGAATGAATCCTGAAAATGTGTATGTTTTGATGTATATTTCTTGAATGTACACTGAAAATGTGTATGTTTGGATGTACATTTCTTGAATGGACAATGAAAATGTGTATGTTTTGATGTACATTTCTTGAATGTACAATGAAAATGTGTATGTTTTGATGTACATTTCTGGTATATACAATGAAAATGTGTATGTTTTGATGTATATTTCTTGAATGTACACTGAAAATGTGTATGTTTTGATGTACATTTCTTGAATGTACAATGAAAATGTGTATGCTTTGATGTACATTTCTTGAATGTACAATGAAAATGTGTATGTTTTGATGTACATTTCTTGAATGTACACTGAAAATGTGTATGTTTTGAGGTACATTTCTTGAATGTACAATGAAAATGTGTATGTTTTGATGTACATTTCTTGAATGTACAATGAAAATGTGTATGTTTTGATGTACATTTCTTGAAAGTACACTGAAAATGTGTATGTTTTGATGTACATTTCTTGAATGTACACTGAAAATGTGTATGTTTGGATGTACATTTCTTGAATGTACAATGAAAATGTGTATGTTTTGATGTACATTTCTGGTGTATACAATGAAAATGTGTATGTTTTGTTGTACATTTCTTGTATATACAATGAAAATGTGTATGTTTTGATGTACATTTCTTGAATGTACACTGAAAATGTGTATGTTTGGATGTACATTTCTTGAATGTACAATGAAAATCTGTATGTTTTGATGTACATTTCTGGTATATACAATGAAAATGTGTATGTTTTGATGTATATTTCTTGAATGTACACTGAAAATGTGTATGTTTTGATGTACATTTCTTGAATGTACAATGAAAATGTGTATGCTTTGATGTACATTTCTTGAATGTACAATGAAAATGTGTATGTTTTGATGTACATTTCTTGAATGTACAATGAAAATGTGTATGTTTTGATGTACATTTCTTGAATGTACACTGAAAATGTGTATGTTTTGATGTACATTTCTTGAATGTACACTGAAAATGTGTATGTTTTGATGTACATTTCTTGAATGTACAATGAAAATGTGTATGTTTTGATGTACATTTCTTGAATGTACACTGAAAATGTGTATGTTTTCATGTACATTTCTTGAATGTACACTGAAAATGTGTATGTTTTGATGTACATTTCTTGAATGTACAATGAAAATGTGTATGTTTTGATGTACATTTCTTGAATGTACAATGAAAATGTGTATGTTTTGATGTATATTTCTTGAATGTACACTGAAAATGTGTATGTTTTGATGTACATTTCTTGAATGTACAATGAAAATGTGTATACTTTGATGTACATTTCTTGAATGTACAGTGAAAATGTGTATGTTTTGATGTACATTTCTTGAATGTACAATGAAAATGTGTATGTTTTGATGTATATTTCTTGAATGTACACTGAAAATGTGTATGTTTTGATGTACATTTCTTGAATGTACAATGAAAATGTGTATGTTTTGATGTACATTTCTTGAATGTACACTGAAAATGTGTATGTTTTGATGTACATTTCTTGAATGTACAATGAAAATGTGTATGTTTTGATGTACATTTCTTGAATGTACAATG
Organism: Tenodera sinensis; assembly: GCA_030765045.1. Classification (NCBI taxonomy): domain Eukaryota; kingdom Metazoa; phylum Arthropoda; class Insecta; order Mantodea; family Mantidae; genus Tenodera; species Tenodera sinensis. The sequence continues at coordinate 1,434,184 of JAUKNM010000095.1, forward strand.
AAAGTGTGTATGTTTTGTTGTACATTTCTTGAATGTACAATGAAAATGTGTATGTTTTGATGTACATTTCTTGAATGTACACTGAAAATGAGTATGTTTTGATGTACATTTCTTGAATGTACAATGAAAATGTGTATGTTTTGATGTACATTTCTTGAATGTACAATGAAAATGTGTATGTTTTGATATACATTTCATGAATGTGCAATGAAAATGTGTATGTTTTGGTGTACATTTCTTGTATATACAATGAAAATGTGTATGTTTTGTTGTATATTTCTTGTATATACAATGAAAATGTGTATGTTTTGATGTATATTTCTTGAATGTACAATGAAAATGTGTATGTTTTGATGTACATTTCTTGAATGTACAGTGAAAATGTGTATGTTTTGATATACATTTCATGAATGTGCAATGAAAATGTGTATGTTTTGGTGTACATTTCTTGTATATACAATGAAAATGTGTATGTTTTGTTGTACATTTCTTGTATATAGAATGAAAATGTGTATGTTTTGATGTACATTTTTGGTATATACAATGAAAATGTGTATGTTTTGATGTATATTTCTTGAATGTACACTGAAAATGTGTATGTTTTGATGTATATTTCTTGAATGTACACTGAAAATGTGTATGTTTTGATGTACATTTCTGGTATATACAATGAAAATGTGTATGTTTTGATGTATATTTCTTGAATGTACACTCAAAATGTGTATGTTTTTATGTACACTTCTTGAATGTACACTGAAAATGTGTATGTTTTGATGTACATTTCTTGAATGTACACTGAAAATGTGTATGTTTTGATGTACATTTCTTGAATGTACAATGAAAATGTGTATGTTTTGATGTACATTTCTGGTATATACAATGAAAATGTGTATGTTTTGATGTATATTTCTTGAATGTACACTCAAAATGTGTATGTTTTGATGTACATTTCTGGTATATACAATGAAAACGTGTATGTTTTGATGTATTTTTCTTGAATGTACACTGAAAATGTGTATGTTTTGATGTACATTTCTGGTATATACAATGAAAATGTGTATGTTTTGATGTATATTTCTTGAATGTACACTGAAAATGTTATGTTTTGATGTACATTTCTTGAATGTACACTGAAAATGTGTATGTTTTGATGTACATTTCTTGAATGTACAATGAAAATGTGTATGTTTTGATGTACATTTCTTGAATGTACAATGAAAATGTGTATGTTTTGATATACATTTCTTGAATGTACAATGAAAATGTGTATGTTTTGATATACATTTCATGAATGTGCAATGAAAATGTGTATGTTTTGTTGTACATTTCTTGTATATACAATGAAAATGTGTATGTTTTGATGTACATTTCTTGATTGTACACTGAAAATGTGTATGTTTTGATGTATATTTCTTGAATGTACAATGCAAATGTGTATGTTTTGATGTACATTTCTTGAATGTACAATGAAAATGTGTATGTTTTGATATACATTTCATGAATGTGCAATGAAAATGTGTATATTTTGGTGTACATTTCTTGTATATACAATGAAAATGTGTATGCTTTGTTGTACATTTCTTGTATATACAATGAAAATGTGTATGTTTTGATGTACATTTTTGGTATATACAATGAAAATGTGTATGTTTTGATGTATATTTCTTGAATGTACACTCAAAATGTGTATGTTTTAGAAGTACATTTCTTTAATGTACACTGAAAGTGTGTATGTTTGATGTACATTTCTTGAATGTACAATGAAAATGTGTATGTTTTGATATACATTTCATGAATGTGCAATGAAAATGTGTATGTTTTGATGTACATTTCTTGTATATACAATGAAAATATGTAGGTTTTGATGTACATTTTATGAGTGAACAATGAAAGTGTGTATGTTTTGATGTACATTTCTTGAATGTACAATGAAAATTTGTATGTTTTGATGTACATTTCTGGTATGTACAATGAAAATGTGTATGTTTTGATGTATATTTCTTGAATGTACAATGAAAATGTGTATGTTTCGATGTACATTTCTTGAATGTACAATGAAAATGTGTATGTTTTGATGTACATTTCGTGAATGTACAATGAAAATGTGTATGTTTTGATGTACATTTCTTGAATGTACAATGAAAATGTGTATGTTTTGATGTACATTTCTGGCATGTACAATGAAAATGTGTATGTTTTGATGTATATTTCTTGAATGTACAATGAAAATGTGTATGTTTCGATGTACATTTCTTGAATGTACAATGAAAATGTGTATGTTTTGATGTACATTTCGTGAATGTACAATGAAAATGTGTATGTTTTGATGTACATTTCTGGTATGTACAATGAAAAAGAATATGTTTTGAAATACATTTCTTGAATGTACAATGAAAATGTGTATGTTTTGATGTACATTTCTTGAATGTACAATGAAAATGTGTATGTTTTGATGTATATTTCTTGAATGTACAATGAAAAAGTGTATGTTTTGATGTATATTTCCTGAATGTACACTGAAAATGTGTATGTTTTGATGTACATTTCTGGTATGTACAATGAAAATGTGTATGTTTTGATGTACATTTCTTGAATGTACAATGAAAATGTGTATGTTTTGATGTACATTTCTTGAATGTACACTGAAAATGTGTATGTTTTGATGTACATTTCTGGTATGTACAACGAAAAAGTGTATGTTTTGATGTACATTTCTTGAATGTACAACGAAAATGTGTATGTTTTGATGTACATTTCTTGAATGTACACTGAAGATGTGTATGTTTTGATGTATATTTCTGGTATGTACAATGAAAAAGTGTATGTTTTGATGTTCATTTCTTGAATGTACAATGAAAATGTGTATGTTTTGATGTACATTTCTTGAATGTACAATGAAAATGTGTATGTTTTGATGTATATTTCTTGAATGTACACTGAAAATGTGTATGTTTTGATGTACATTTCTGGTATGTACAATGAAAATGTGTATGTATTGGTGTACATTTCTTGAATGTACACTGAAAATGTGTATGTTTTGATGTACATTTCTGGTATGTGCAATGAAAATGTGTATGTTTTGATGTACATTTCTGGTATGTACAATGAAAAAGTGTATGTTTTGATGTACATTTCTGGTATGTACAATGAAAAAGTGTATGTTTTGATGTACATTTCTTGAATGTACACTGAAAATGTGTATGTTTTGATGTACACTTCCTGAATGTACACTGAAAATGTGTATGTTTTGATGTACATTTCTTGAATGTACACTGAAAATGTGTATGTTTTGATGTACATTTCTGGTATGTACAATGAAAAAGTGTATGTTTTGATGTACATTTCTTGAATGTACAATGAAAATGTGTATGTTTTGATGTACATTTCTTGAATGTACAATGAAAATGTGTATGTTTTGATGTACATTTTTGGTATATACCATGAAAATGTGTATGTTTTGATGTCTATTTCTTGAATGTACACTCAAAATGTGTATGTTTTAGAAGTACATTTCTTTAATGTACACTGAAAGTGTGTATGTTTGATGTACATTTCTTGAATGTACAATGAAAATGTGTATGTTTTGATATACATTTCATGAATGTGCAATGAAAATGTGTATGTTTTGATGTACATTTCTTGAATGTACAATGAAAATGTGTATGTTTTGATGTACATTTCGTGAATGTACAATGAAAATGTGTATGTTTTGATGTACATTTCTTGAATGTACAATGAAAATGTGTATGTTTTGATGTACATTTCTGGCATGTACAATGAAAATGTGTATGTTTTGATGTATATTTCTTGAATGTACAATGAAAATGTGTATGTTTCGATGTACATTTCTTGAATGTACAATGAAAATGTGTATGTTTTGATGTACATTTCGTGAATGTACAATGAAAATGTGTATGTTTTGATGTACATTTCTGGTATGTACAATGAAAAAGAATATGTTTTGAAATACATTTCTTGAATGTACAATGAAAATGTGTATGTTTTGATGTACATTTCTTGAATGTACAATGAAAATGTGTATGTTTTGATGTATATTTCTTGAATGTACAATGAAAAAGTGTATGTTTTGATGTATATTTCCTGAATGTACACTGAAAATGTGTATGTTTTGATGTACATTTCTGGTATGTACAATGAAAATGTGTATGTTTTGATGTACATTTCTTGAATGTACAATGAAAATGTGTATGTTTTGATGTACATTTCTTGAATGTACACTGAAAATGTGTATGTTTTGATGTACATTTCTGGTATGTACAACGAAAAAGTGTATGTTTTGATGTACATTTCTTGAATGTACAATGAAAATGTGTATGTTTTGATGTACATTTCTTGAATGTACACTGAAGATGTGTATGTTTTGATGTATATTTCTGGTATGTACAATGAAAAAGTGTATGTTTTGATGTTCATTTCTTGAATGTACAATGAAAATGTGTATGTTTTGATGTACATTTCTTGAATGTACAATGAAAATGTGTATGTTTTGATGTATATTTCTTGAATGTACACTGAAAATGTGTATGTTTTGATGTACATTTCTGGTATGTACAATGAAAATGTGTATGTATTGGTGTACATTTCTTGAATGTACACTGAAAATGTGTATGTTTTGATGCACATTTCTGGTATGTGCAATGAAAATGTGTATGTTTTGATGTACATTTCTGGTATGTACAATGAAAAAGTGTATGTTTTGATGTACATTTCTGGTATGTACAATGAAAAAGTGTATGTTTTGATGTACATTTCTTGAATGTACACTGAAAATGTGTATGTTTTGATGTACACTTCCTGAATGTACACTGAAAATGTGTATGTTTTGATGTACATTTCTTGAATGTACACTGAAAATGTGTATGTTTTGATGTACATTTCTGGTATGTACAATGAAAAAGTGTATGTTTTGATGTACATTTCTTGAATGTACAATGAAAATGTGTATGTTTTGATGTACATTTCTTGAATGTACAATGAAAATGTGTATGTTTTGATGTACATTTTTGGTATATACCATGAAAATGTGTATGTTTTGATGTCTATTTCTTGAATGTACACTCAAAATGTGTATGTTTTAGAAGTACATTTCTTTAATGTACACTGAAAGTGTGTATGTTTGATGTACATTTCTTGAATGTACAATGAAAATGTGTATGTTTTGATATACATTTCATGAATGTGCAATGAAAATGTGTATGTTTTGATGTACATTTCTTGTATATACAATGAAAATATTTAGGTTTTGATGTACATTTTATGAGTGAACAATGAAAGTGTGTATGTTTTGATGTACATTTCTTGAATGTACAATGAAAATGTGTATGTTTTGATGTACATTTCTGGTATGTACAATGAAAATGTGTATGTTTTGATGTATATTTCTTGAATGTACAATGAAAATGTGTATGTTTCGATGTACATTTCTTGAATGTACAATGAAAATGTGTATGTTTTAATGTACATTTCGTGAATGTACAATGAAAATGTGTATGTTTTGATGTACATTTCTTGAATGTACAATGAAAATGTGTATGTTTTGATGTACATTTCTGGTATGTACAATGAAAATGTGTATGTTTTGATGTATATTTCTTGAATGTACAATGAAAATGTGTATGTTTCGATGTACATTTCTTGAATGTACAATGAAAATGTGTATGTTTTGATGTACATTTCGTGAATGTACAATGAAAATGTGTATGTTTTGATGTACATTTCTGGTATGTACAATGAAAAAGTATATGTTTTGATGTACATTTCTTGAATGTACAATGAAAATGTGTATGTTTTGATGTACATTTCTTGAATGTACAATGAAAATGTGTATGTTTTGATGTATATTTCTTGAATGTACAATGAAAATGTGTATGTTTTGATGTACATTTCTTGAATGTACAATGAAAATGTGTATGTTTTGATGTACATTTCTTGAATGTACACTGAAAATGTGTATGTTTTGATGTACATTTCTGGTATGTACAACGAAAAAGTGTATGTTTTGATGTACATTTCTTGAATGTAGAATGAAAATGTGTATGTTTTGATGTACATTTCTTGAATGTACACTGAAAATGTGTATGTTTTGATGTACATTTCTGGTATGTACAATGAAAAAGTGTATGTTTTGATGTTCATTTCTTGAATGTACAATGAAAATGTGTATGTTTTGATGTACATTTCTTGAATGTACAATGAAAATGTGTATGTTTTGATGTATATTTCTTGAATGTACACTGAAAATGTGCATGTTTTGATGTACATTTCTGGTATGTACAATGAAAATGTGTATGTATTGGTGTACATTTCTTGAATGTACACTGAAAATGTGTATGTTTTGATGTACATTTCTGGTATGTGCAATGAAAATGTGTATGTTTTGATGTACATTTCTGGTATGTACAATGAAAAAGTGTATGTTTTGATGTACATTTCTGGTATGTACAATGAAAAAGTGTATGTTTTGATGTACATTTCTTGAATGTACACTGAAAATGTGTATGTTTTGATGTACACTTCCTGAATGTACACTGAAAATGTGTATGTTTTGATGTACATTTCTTGAATGTACACTGAAAATGTGTATGTTTTGATGTACATTTCTGGTATGTACAATGAAAAAGTGTATGTTTTGATGTACATTTCTTGAATGTACAATGAAAATGTGTAGGTTTTGATGTACATTTCTTGAATGTACAATGAAAATGTGTATGTTTTGATGTATATTTCTTGAATGTACCCTGAAAATGTGTATGTTTTGATGTACATTTCTTGAATGTACAATGAAAATGTGTATGTTCTGATGTACATTTCTTGAATGTACACTGAAAATGTGTATGTTTTGATGTACATTTCCGGTATGTACAATGAAAAAGTGTATGTTTTGATGTACATTTCTTGATTACAATGAAAATGTGTATGTTTTGATGTACATTTCTTGAATGTACACTGAAAATGTGTATGTTTTGATGTACATTTCTTGAATGTACAATGAAAATGTGTATGTTTTGATGTATATTTCTGGTATGTACAATGAAAAAGTGTATGTTTTGATGTATATTTCTTGAATGTACACTGAAAATGTGTATGTTTTGATGTACATTTCTTGAATGTACAATGAAAATGTGTATGTTTTGATGTACATTTCTTGAATGTACACTGAAAATGTGTATGTTTTGATGTACATTTCTTGAATGTAGAATGATAATGTGTATGTTTTGATGTACATTTCTGGTATGTACAATGAAAAAGTGTATGTTTTGATGCATATTTCTTGAATGTACACTGAAAATGTGTATGTTTTGATGTACATTTCTTGTATATACAATGAAAATGTGTATGTTTTGATGTATATTTCTTGAATGTACACTGAAAATGTGTATGTTTTGATGTACATTTCTTGAATGTACAATGAAAATGTGTATGTTTTGATGTACATTTCTTGTATATACCATGAAAATGTGTATGTTTTGATGTACATTTCTTGAATGTACAATGAAAATGTGTATGTTTTGATGTACATTTCTTGTATATACCATGAAAATGTGTATGTTTTGATGTATATTTCTTGAATGTATCCTGAAAATGTGTATGTTTTGATGTATATTTCTTGAATGTACACTGAAAATGTGTATGTTTGGATGTACATTTCTTGAATGTACAATGAAAATGTGTATGTTTTGATGTACATTTCTGGTATATACAATGAAAATGTGTATGTTTTGATGTATATTTCTTGAATGTACAATGAAAATGTGTATGTTTTGATGTACATTTCTTGAATGTACAATGAAAATGTGTATGTTTTGATGTACATTTCTTGAATGTACACTGAAAATGTGTATGTTTGGATGTACATTTCTTGAATGTACAATGAAAATGTGTATGTTTTGATGTACATTTCTGGTATATACAATGAAAATGTGTATGTTTTGATGTATATTTCTTGAATGTACACTGAAAATGTGTATGTTTTGATGTACATTTCTTGAATGTACAATGAAAATGTGTATGCTTTGATGTACATTTCTTGAATGTACAATGAAAAAGTGTATGTTTTGATGTACATTTCTTGAATGTACAATGAAAATGTGTATGTTTTGATGTACATTTCTTGAATGTAAACTGAAAATGTGTATGTTTTGATGTACATTTCTGGTATGTACAATGAAAAAGTGTATGTTTTGATGTACATTTCTTGAATGTACAATGAAAATGTGTATGTTTTGATGTACATTTCTTGAATGTACAATGAAAATGTGTATGTTTTGATGTATATTTCTTGAATGTACACTGAAAATCTGTATGTTTTGATGTACATTTCTGGTATGTACAATGAAAATGTGTATGTTTTGATGTACATTTCTTGAATGTACACTGAAAATGTGTATGTTTTGATGTACATTTCTGGTATGTGCAGTGAAAATGTGTATGTTTTGATGTACATTTCTGGTATGTACAATGAAAAAGTGTATGTTTTGATGTACATTTCTGGTATGTACAATGAAAAAGTGTATGTTTTGATGTACATTTCTTGAATGTACACTGAAAATGTGTATGTTTTGATGTACATTTCTGGTATGTACAATGAAAAAGTGTATGTTTTGAAATACATTTCTTGAATGTACAATGAAAATGTGTATGTTTTGATGTACATTTCTTGAATGTACAATGAAAATGTGTATGTTTTGATGTATATTTCTTGAATGTACAATGAAAAAGTGTATGTTTTGATGTATATTTCCTGAATGTACACTGAAAATGTGTATGTTTTGATGTACATTTCTGGTATGTACAATGAAAATGTGTATGTTTTGATGTACATTTCTTGAATGTACAATGAAAATGTGTATGTTTTGATGTACATTTCTTGAATGTACACTGAAAATGTGTATGTTTTGATGTACATTTCTGGTATGTACAACGAAAAAGTGTATGTTTTGATGTACATTTCTTGAATGTACAATGAAAATGTGTATGTTTTGATGTACATTTCTTGAATGTACACTGAAAATGTGTATGTTTTGATGTATATTTCTGGTATGTACAATGAAAAAGTGTATGTTTTGATGTTCATTTCTTGAATGTACAATGAAAATGTGTATGTTTTGATGTACATTTCTTGAATGTACAATGAAAATGTGTATGTTTTGATGTATATTTCTTGAATGTACACTGAAAATGTGTATGTTTTGATGTACATTTCTGGTATGTACAATGAAAATGTGTATGTATTGGTGTACATTTCTTGAATGTACACTGAAAATGTGTATGTTTTGATGTACATTTCTGGTATGTGCAATGAAAATGTGTATGTTTTGATGTACATTTCTGGTATGTACAATGAAAAAGTGTATGTTTTGATGTACATTTCTGGTATGTACAATGAAAAAGTGTATGTTTTGATGTACATTTCTTGAATGTACACTGAAAATGTGTATGTTTTGATGTACACTTCCTGAATGTACACTGAAAATGTGTATGTTTTGATGTACATTTCTTGAATGTACACTGAAAATGTGTATGTTTTGATGTACATTTCTGGTATGTACAATGAAAAAGTGTATGTTTTGATGTACATTTCTTGAATGTACAATGAAAATGTGTATGTTTTGATGTACATTTCTTGAATGTACAATGAAAATGTGTATGTTTTGATGTACATTTTTGGTATATACCATGAAAATGTGTATGTTTTGATGTATATTTCTTGAATGTACACTCAAAATGTGTATGTTTTAGAAGTACATTTCTTTAATGTACACTGAAAGTGTGTATGTTTGATGTACATTTCTTGAATGTACAATGAAAATGTGTATGTTTTGATATACATTTCATGAATGTGCAATGAAAATGTGTATGTTTTGATGTACATTTCTTGTATATACAATGAAAATATTTAGGTTTTGATGTACATTTTATGAGTGAACAATGAAAGTGTGTATGTTTTGATGTACATTTCTTGACTGTACAATGAAAATGTGTATGTTTTGATGTACATTTCTGGTATGTACAATGAAAATGTGTATGTTTTGATGTATATTTCTTGAATGTACAATGAAAATGTGTATGTTTCGATGTACATTTCTTGAATGTACAATGAAAATGTGTATGTTTTGATGTACATTTCGTGAATGTACAATGAAAATGTGTATGTTTTGATGTACATTTCTTGAATGTACAATGAAAATGTGTATGTTTTGATGTACATTTCTGGTATGTACAATGAAAATGTGTATGTTTTGATGTATATTTCTTGAATGTACAATGAAAATGTGTATGTTTCGATGTACATTTCTTGAATGTACAATGAAAATGTGTATGTTTTGATGTACATTTCGTGAATGTACAATGAAAATGTGTATGTTTTGATGTACATTTCTGGTATGTACAATGAAAAAGTATATGTTTTGATGTACATTTCTTGAATGTACAATGAAAATGTGTATGTTTTGATGTACATTTCTTGAATGTACACTGAAAATGTGTATGCTTGATGTACATTTCCGGTATGTACAATGAAAAAGTGTATGTTTTGATGTACATTTCTTGATTACAATGAAAATGTGTATGTTTTGATGTACATTTCTTGAATGTACACCGAAAATGTGTATGTTTTGATGTACATTTCTGGTATGTACAACGAAAAAGTGTATGTTTTGATGTACATTTCTTGAATGTAGAATGAAAATGTGTATGTTTTGATGTACATTTCTTGAATGTACACTGAAAATGTGTATGTTTTGATGTACATTTCTGGTATGTACAATGAAAAAGTGTATGTTTTGATGTTCATTTCTTGAATGTACAATGAAAATGTGTATGTTTTGATGTACATTTCTTGAATGTACAATGAAAATGTGTATGTTTTGATGTATATTTCTTGAATGTACACTGAAAATGTGCATGTTTTGATGTACATTTCTGGTATGTACAATGAAAATGTGTATGTATTGGTGTACATTTCTTGAATGTACACTGAAAATGTGTATGTTTTGATGTACATTTCTGGTATGTGCAATGAAAATGTGTATGTTTTGATGTACATTTCTGGTATGTACAATGAAAAAGTGTATGTTTTGATGTACATTTCTGGTATGTACAATGAAAAAGTGTATGTTTTGATGTACATTTCTTGAATGTACACTGAAAATGTGTATGTTTTGATGTACACTTCCTGAATGTACACTGAAAATGTGTATGTTTTGATGTACATTTCTTGAATGTACACTGAAAATGTGTATGTTTTGATGTACATTTCTGGTATGTACAATGAAAAAGTGTATGTTTTGATGTACATTTCTTGAATGTACAATGAAAATGTGTAGGTTTTGATGTACATTTCTTGAATGTACAATGAAAATGTGTATGTTTTGATGTATATTTCTTGAATGTACCCTGAAAATGTGTATGTTTTGATGTACATTTCTTGAATGTACAATGAAAATGTGTATGTTCTGATGTACATTTCTTGAATGTACACTGAAAATGTGAATGCTTGATGTACATTTCCGGTATGTACAATGAAAAAGTGTATGTTTTGATGTACATTTCTTGATTACAATGAAAATGTGTATGTTTTGATGTACATTTCTTGAATGTACACTGAAAATGTGTATGTTTTGATGTACATTTCTTGAATGTACACTGAAAATGTGTATGTTTTGATGTACATTTCTTGAATGTACAATGAAAATGTGTATGTTTTGATGTATATTTCTGGTATGTACAATGAAAAAGTGTATGTTTTGATGTATATTTCTTGAATGTACACTGAAAATGTGTATGTTTTGATGTACATTTCTTGAATGTACAATGAAAATGTGTATGTTTTGATGTACATTTCTGGTATGTACAACGAAAAAGTGTATGTTTTGATGTACATTTCTTGAATGTACAATGAAAATGTGTATGTTTTGATGTACATTTCTTGAATGTACACTGAAAATGTGTATGTTTTGATGTATATTTCTGGTATGTACAATGAAAAAGTGTATGTTTTGATGTTCATTTCTTGAATGTACAATGAAAATGTGTATGTTTTGATGTACATTTCTTGAATGTACAATGAAAATGTGTATGTTTTGATGTATATTTCTTGAATGTACACTGAAAATGTGTATGTTTTGATGTACATTTCTGGTATGTACAATGAAAATGTGTATGTATTGGTGTACATTTCTTGAATGTACACTGAAAATGTGTATGTTTTGATGTACATTTCTGGTATGTGCAATGAAAATGTGTATGTTTTGATGTACATTTCTGGTATGTACAATGAAAAAGTGTATGTTTTGATGTACATTTCTGGTATGTACAATGAAAAAGTGTATGTTTTGATGTACATTTCTTGAATGTACAGTGAAAATGTGTATGTTTTGATGTACACTTCCTGAATGTACACTGAAAATGTGTATGTTTTGATGTACATTTCTTGAATGTACACTGAAAATGTGTATGTTTTGATGTACATTTCTGGTATGTACAATGAAAATGTGTATGTATTGGTGTACATTTCTTGAATGTACACTGAAAATGTGTATGTTTTGATGTACATTTCTGGTATGTGCAATGAAAATGTGTATGTTTTGATGTACATTTCTTGAATGTACAATGAAAATGTGTATGTTTTGATGTACATTTTTGGTATATACCATGAAAATGTGTATGTTTTGATGTATATTTCTTGAATGTACACTCAAAATGTGTATGTTTTAGAAGTACATTTCTTTAATGTACACTGAAAGTGTGTATGTTTGATGTACATTTCTTGAATGTACAATGAAAATGTGTATGTTTTGATATACATTTCATGAATGTGCAATGAAAATGTGTATGTTTTGATGTACATTTCTTGTATATACAATGAAAATATTTAGGTTTTGATGTACATTTTATGAGTGAACAATGAAAGTGTGTATGTTTTGATGTACATTTCTTGAATGTACAATGAAAATGTGTATGTTTTGATGTACATTTCTGGTATGTACAATGAAAATGTGTATGTTTTGATGTATATTTCTTGAATGTACAATGAAAATGTGTATGTTTCGATGTACATTTCTTGAATGTACAATGAAAATGTGTATGTTTTGATGTACATTTCGTGAATGTACAATGAAAATGTGTATGTTTTGATGTACATTTCTTGAATGTACAATGAAAATGTGTATGTTTTGATGTACATTTCTGGTATGTACAATGAAAATGTGTATGTTTTGATGTATATTTCTTGAATGTACAATGAAAATGTGTATGTTTCGATGTACATTTCTTGAATGTACAATGAAAATGTGTATGTTTTGATGTACATTTCGTGAATGTACAATGAAAATGTGTATGTTTTGATGTACATTTCTGGTATGTACAATGAAAAAGTATATGTTTTGATGTACATTTCTTGAATGTACAATGAAAATGTGTATGTTTTGATGTACATTTCTTGAATGTACAATGAAAATGTGTATGTTTTGATGTATATTTCTTGAATGTACAATGAAAAAGTGTATGTTTTGATGTATATTTCTTGAATGTACACTGAAAATGTGTATGTTTTGATGTACATTTCTGGTATGTACAATGAAAATGTGTATGTTTTGATGTACATTTCTTGAATGTACAATGAAAATGTGTATGTTTTGATGTACATTTCTTGAATGTACACTGAAAATGTGTTTGTTTTGATGTACATTTCTGGTATGTACAACGAAAAAGTGTATGTTTTGATGTACATTTCTTGAATGTAGAATGAAAATGTGTATGTTTTGATGTACATTTCTTGAATGTACACTGAAAATGTGTATGTTTTGATGTACATTTCTGGTATGTACAATGAAAAAGTGTATGTTTTGATGTTCATTTCTTGAATGTACAATGAAAATGTGTATGTTTTGATGTACATTTCTTGAATGTACAATGAAAATGTGTATGTTTTGATGTATATTTCTTGAATGTACACTGAAAATGTGCATGTTTTGATGTACATTTCTGGTATGTACAATGAAAATGTGTATGTATTGGTGTACATTTCTTGAATGTACACTGAAAATGTGTATGTTTTGATGTACATTTCTGGTATGTGCAATGAAAATGTGTATGTTTTGATGTACATTTCTGGTATGTACAATGAAAAAGTGTATGTTTTGATGTACATTTCTGGTATGTACAATGAAAAAGTGTATGTTTTGATGTACATTTCTTGAATGTACACTGAAAATGTGTATGTTTTGATGTACACTTCCTGAATGTACACTGAAAATGTGTATGTTTTGATGTACATTTCTTGAATGTACACTGAAAATGTGTATGTTTTGATGTACATTTCTGGTATGTACAATGAAAAAGTGTATGTTTTGATGTACATTTCTTGAATGTACAATGAAAATGTGTAGGTTTTGATGTACATTTCTTGAATGTACAATGAAAATGTGTATGTTTTGATGTATATTTCTTGAATGTACCCTGAAAATGTGTATGTTTTGATGTACATTTCTTGAATGTACAATGAAAATGTGTATGTTCTGATGTACATTTCTTGAATGTACACTGAAAATGTGTATGCTTGATGTACATTTCCGGTATGTACAATGAAAAAGTGTATGTTTTGATGTACATTTCTTGATTACAATGAAAATGTGTATGTTTTGATGTACATTTCTTGAATGTACACTGAAAATGTGTATGTTTTGATGTACATTTCTTGAATGTACACTGAAAATGTGTATGTTTTGATGTACATTTCTTGAATGTACAATGAAAATGTGTATGTTTTGATGTATATTTCTGGTATGTACAATGAAAAAGTGTATGTTTTGATGTATATTTCTTGAATGTACACTGAAAATGTGTATGTTTTGATGTACATTTCTTGAATGTACAATGAAAATGTGTATGTTTTGATGTACATTTCTTGAATGTACACTGAAAATGTGTATGTTTTGATGTACATTTCTTGAATGTAGAATGATAATGTGTATGTTTTGATGTACATTTCTGGTATGTACAATGAAAAAGTGTATGTTTTGATGCATATTTCTTGAATGTACACTGAAAATGTGTATGTTTTGATGTACATTTCTTGTATATACAATGAAAATGTGTATGTTTTGATGTATATTTCTTGAATGTACACTGAAAATGTGTATGTTTTGATGTACATTTCTTGAATGTACAATGAAAATGTGTATGTTTTGATGTACATTTCTTGTATATACCATGAAAATGTGTATGTTTTGATGTACATTTCTTGAATGTACAATGAAAATGTGTATGTTTTGATGTACATTTCTTGTATATACCATGAAAATGTGTATGTTTTGATGTATATTTCTTGAATGTATCCTGAAAATGTGTATGTTTTGATGTATATTTCTTGAATGTACACTGAAAATGTGTATGTTTGGATGTACATTTCTTGAATGTACAATGAAAATGTGTATGTTTTGATGTACATTTCTGGTATATACAATGAAAATGTGTATGTTTTGATGTATATTTCTTGAATGTACAATGAAAATGTGTATGTTTTGATGTACATTTCTTGAATGTACAATGAAAATGTGTATGTTTTGATGTACATTTCTTGAATGTACACTGAAAATGTGTATGTTTGGATGTACATTTCTTGAATGTACAATGAAAATGTGTATGTTTTGATGTACATTTCTGGTATATACAATGAAAATGTGTATGTTTTGATGTATATTTCTTGAATGTACACTGAAAATGTGTATGTTTTGATGTACATTTCTTGAATGTACAATGAAAATGTGTATGCTTTGATGTACATTTCTTGAATGTACAATGAAAAAGTGTATGTTTTGATGTACATTTCTTGAATGTACAATGAAAATGTGTATGTTTTGATGTACATTTCTTGAATGTAAACTGAAAATGTGTATGTTTTGATGTACATTTCTGGTATGTACAATGAAAAAGTGTATGTTTTGATGTACATTTCTTGAATGTACAATGAAAATGTGTATGTTTTGATGTACATTTCTTGAATGTACAATGAAAATGTGTATGTTTTGATGTATATTTCTTGAATGTACACTGAAAATCTGTATGTTTTGATGTACATTTCTGGTATGTACAATGAAAATGTGTATGTTTTGATGTACATTTCTTGAATGTACACTGAAAATGTGTATGTTTTGATGTACATTTCTGGTATGTGCAGTGAAAATGTGTATGTTTTGATGTACATTTCTGGTATGTACAATGAAAAAGTGTATGTTTTGATGTACATTTCTGGTATGTACAATGAAAAAGTGTATGTTTTGATATACATTTCTTGAATGTACACTGAAAATGTGTATGTTTTGATGTACACTTCTTGAATGTACACTGAGAATGTGTATGTTTTGATGTACATTGCTTGAATGTACACTGAAAATGTGTATGTTTTGATATACATTTCATGAATGTGCAATGAAAATGTGTATGTTTTGGTGTACATTTCTTGTATATACAATGAAAATGTGTATGTTTTGTTGTACATTTCTTGTATATACAATGAAAATGTGTATGTTTTGATGTACATTTCTTGATTGTACACTGAAAATGTGTATGTTTTGATGTATATTTCTTGAATGTACAATGCAAATGTGTATGTTTTGATGTACATTTCTTGAATGTACAATGAAAATGTGTATGTTTTGATATACATTTCATGAATGTGCAATGAAAATGTGTATATTTTGGTGTACATTTCTTGTATATACAATGAAAATGTGTATGTTTTGTTGTACATTTCTTGTATATACAATGAAAATGTGTATGTTTTGATGTACATTTTTGGTATATACAATGAAAATGTGTATGTTTTGATGTATATTTCTTGAATGTACACTCAAAATGTGTATGTTTTAGAAGTACATTTCTTTAATGTACACTGAAAGTGTGTATGTTTTGATGTACATTTCTTGAATGTACAATGAAAATGTGTATGTTTTGATATACATTTCATGAATGTGCAATGAAAATGTGTATGTTTTGATGTACATTTCTTGTATATACAATGAAAATGTGTATGTTTTGATGTATATTTCTTGAATGTATCCTGAAAATGTGTAGGTTTTGATGTACATTTTATGAGTGAACAATGAAAGTGTGTATGTTTTGATGTACATTTCTTGAATGTACAATGAAAATGTGTATGTTTTGATGTACATTTCTGGTATGTACAATGAAAATGTGTATGTTTTGATGTATATTTCTTGAATGTACAATGAAAATGTGTATGTTTCGATGTACATTTCTTGAATGTACAATGAAAATGTGTATGTTTTGATGTACATTTCGTGAATGTACAATGAAAATGTGTATGTTTTGATGTACATTTCTGGTATGTACAATGAAAAAGAATATGTTTTGATGTACATTTCTTGAATGTACAATGAAAATGTGTATGTTTTGATGTACATTTCTTGAATGTACAATGAAAATGTGTATGTTTTGATGTATATTTCTTGAATGTACAATGAAAAAGTGTATGTTTTGATGTATATTTCTTGAATGTACACTGAAAATGTGTATGTTTTGATGTACATTTCTGGTATGTACAATGAAAATGTGTATGTTTTGATGTACATTTCTTGAATGTACAATGAAAATGTGTATGTTTTGATGTACATTTCTTGAATGTACACTGAAAATGTGTATGTTTTGATGTACATTTCTGGTATGTACAACGAAAAAGTGTATGTTTTGATGTACATTTCTTGAATGTACAATGAAAATGTGTATGTTTTGATGTACATTTTTTGAATGTACACTGAAAATGTGTATGTTTTGATGTACATTTCTGGTATGTACAATGAAAAAGTGTATGTTTTGATGTTAATTTCTTGAATGTACAATGAAAATGTGTATGTTTTGATGTACATTTCTTGAATGTACAATGAAAATGTGTATGTTTTGATTTATATTTCTTGAATGTACACTGAAAATGTGTATGTTTTGATGTACATTTCTGGTATGTACAATGAAAATGTGTATGTATTGGTGTACATTTCTTGAATGTACACTGAAAATGTGTATGTTTTGATGTACATTTCTGGTATGTGCAATGAGAATGTGAATGTTTTGATGTACATTTCTGGTATGTACAATGAAAAAGTGTATGTTTTGATGTACATTTCTGGTATGTACAATGAAAAAGTGTATGTTTTGATGTACATTTTTTGAATGTACACTGAAAATGTGTATGTTTTGATGTACACTTCCTGAATGTACACTGAAAATGTGTATGTTTTGATGTACATTTCTTGAATGTACACTGAAAATGTGTATGTTTTGATGTACATTTCTGGTATGTACAATGAAAAAGTGTATGTTTTGATGTACATTTCTTGAATGTACAATGAAAATGTGTATGTTTTGATGTACATTTCTTGAATGTACACTGAAAATGTGTATGTTTTGATGTACATTTCTTGAATGTACACTGAAAATGTGTATGTTTTGATGTACATTTCTTGAATGTACACTGAAAATGTGTATGTTTTGATGTACATTTCTTGAATGTACAATGAAATTGTGTATGTTTTGATGTACATTTCTTAAATGTACACTGAAAATGTGTATGTTTTGATGTACATTTCTTGAATGTACAATGATAATGTGTATGTTTTGATGTACATTTCTGGTATGTACAATGAAAAAGTGTATGTTTTGATGCATATTTCTTGAATGTACACTGAAAATGTGTATGTTTTGATGTACATTTCTTGGATATACAATGAAAATGTGTATGTTTTGATGTATATTTCTTGAATGTACACTGAAAATGTGTATGTTTTGATGTACATTTCTTGAATGTACAATGAAAATGTGTATGTTTTGATGTACATTTCTTGTATATACCATGAAAATGTGTATGTTTTGATGTACATTTCTTGAATGTACAATGAAAATGTGTATGTTTTGATGTACATTTCTTGTATATACCATGAAAATGTGTATGTTTTGATGTATATTTCTTGAATGTATCCTGAAAATGTGTATGTTTTGATGTATATTTCTTGAATGTACACTGAAAATGTGTATGTTTGGATGTACATTTCTTGAATGTACAATGAAAATGTGTATGTTTTGATGTACATTTCTGGTATATACAATGAAAATGTGTATGTTTTGATGTATATTTCTTGAATGTACACTGAAAATGTATATGTTTTGATGTACATTTCTTGAATGTACAATGAAAATGTGTATGCTTTGATGTACATTTCTTGAATGTACAATGAAAATGTGTATGTTTTGATGTACATTTCTTGAATGTACAATGAAAATGTGTATGTTTTGATGTACATTTCTTGAATGTGCACTGAAAATGTGTCTGTTTTGATGTACATTTCTTGAATGTACAATGAAAATGTGTATGTTTTAATGTACATTTCTTGAATGTACACTGAAAATGTGTATGTTTTGATGTACATTTCTTGAATGTACAATGATAATGTGTATGTTTTGATGTACATTTCTGGTATGTACAATGAAAAAGTGTATGTTTTGATGCATATTTCTTGAATGTACACTGAAAATGTGTATGTTTTGATGTACATTTCTTGGATATACAATGAAAATGTGTATGTTTTGATGTATATTTCTTGAATGTATTCTGAAAATGTGTATGTTTTGATGTACATTTCTTGAATGTACAATGAAAATGTGTATGTTTTGATGTACATTTCTTGTATATACCATGAAAATGTGTATGTTTTGATGTACATTTCTTGAATGTACAATGAAAATGTGTATGTTTTGATGTACATTTCTTGTATATACCATGAAAATGTGTATGTTTTGATGTATATTTCTTGAATGTATCCTGAAAATGTGTATGTTTTGATGTATATTTCTTGAATGTACACTGAAAATGTGTATGTTTGGATGTACATTTCTTGAATGTACAATGAAAATGTGTATGTTTTGATGTACATTTCTGGTATATACAATGAAAATGTGTATGTTTTGATGTATATTTCTTGAATGTACACTGAAAATGTGTATGTTTTGATGTACATTTCTTGAATGTACAAATGAAAATGTGTATGCTTTGATGTACATTTCTTGAATGTACAATGAAAATGTGTATGTTTTGATGTACATTTCTTGAATGTACAATGAAAATGTGTATGTTTTGATGTACATTTCTTGAATGTGCACTGAAAATGTGTATGTTTTGATGTACATTTCTTGAATGTACAATGAAAATGTGTATGTTTTGATGTACATTTCTTGAATGTACAATGAAAATGTGTATGTTTTGATGTACATTTCTTGAATGTACACTGAAAATGTGTATGTTTGTATGTACACTTCTTGAATGTACAATGAAAATGTGTATGTTTTGATGTACATTTCTGGTATATACAATGAAAATGTGTATGTTTTGATGTACATTTCTTGAATGTACACTGAAAATGTGTATGTTTTGATGTACATTTCTTGAATGTACAATGATAATGTGTATGTTTTGATGTACATTTCTGGTATGTACAATGAAAAAGTGTATGTTTTGATGTATATTTCTTGAATGTACACTGAAAATGTGTATGTTTTGATGTACATTTCTTGAATGTACAATGAAAATGTGTATGTTTTGATGTACATTTCTTGTATATACCATGAAAATGTGTATGTTTTGATGTACATTTCTTGAATGTACAATGAAAATGTGTATGTTTTGATGTACATTTCTTGTATATACCATGAAAATGTGTATGTTTTGATGTATATTTCTTGAATGTATCCTGAAAATGTGTATGTTTTGATGTATATTTCTTGAATGTACACTGAAAATGTGTATGTTTGGATGTACATTTCTTGAATGTACAATGAAAATGTGTATGTTTTGATGTACATTTCTGGTATATACAATGAAAATGTGTATGTTTTGATGTATATTTCTTGAATGTACACTGAAAATGTGTATGTTTTGATGTACATTTCTTGAATGTACAATGAAAATGTGTATGCTTTGAGGTACATTTCTTGAATGTACAATGAAAATGTGTATGTTTTGATGTACATTTCTTGAATGTACAATTAAAATGTGTATGTTTTGATGTACATTTCTTGAATGTGCACTGCGGCGCCGTGGCCGAGCGGTTAGCGCGCTCGCCTACCACCTAGGCGGCCCGGGTTCGATCCCAGGGACCCGCATGTGGTATTCGTGGTGGACGAAGCGGCGTCAGGGCGGGTTTTCTCCGGGTACTCCGGTTTCCCCCGCCATCTCATTCCACCGGTGCTCCATCTTCATTCCATGTATCATCAGTGTCACCGCCTGCGGTGCCGTAGTAGTAAAAGCGGGCGTTAAACACAACAAACAACAACAACTTGAATGTGCACTGAAAATGTGTATGTTTTGATGTACATTTCTTGAATGTACAATGAAAATGTGTATGTTTTGATGTACATTTCTTGAATGTACAATGAAAATGTGTATGTTTTGATGTACATTTCTTGAATGTACACTGAAAATGTGTATGTTTGGATGTACATTTCTTGAATGTACAATGAAAATGTGTATGTTTTGATGTACATTTCTGGTATATACAATGAAAATGTGTATGTTTTGATGTATATTTCTTGAATGTACACTGAAAATGTGTATGTTTTGATGTACATTTCTTGAATGTACAATGAAAATGTGTATGCTTTGATGTACATTTCTTGAATGTACAATGAAAAAGTGTATGTTTTGATGTACATTTCTTGAATGTACAATGAAAATGTGTATGTTTTGATGTACATTTCTTGAATGTACACTGAAAATGTGTATGTTTTGATGTACATTTCTGGTATGTACAATGAAAAAGTGTATGTTTTGATGTACATTTCTTGAATGTACAATGAAAATGTGTATCTTTTGATGTACATTTCTTGAATGTACAATGAAAATGTGTATGTTTTGATGTATATTTCTTGAATGTACACTGAAAATGTGTATGTTTTGATGTACATTTCTGGTATGTACAATGAAAATGTGTATGTTTTGATGTACATTTCTTGAATGTACACTGAAAATGTGTATGTTTTGATGAACATTTCTGGTATGTGCAGTGAAAATGTGTATGTTTTGATGTACATTTCTGGTATGTACAATGAAAAAGTGTATGTTTTGATGTACATTTCTGGTATTTACAATGAAAAAGTGTATGTTATGATGTACATTTCTTGAATGTACACTGAAAATGTGTATGTTTTGATGTACACTTCTTGAATGTACACTGAAAATGTGTATGTTTTGATGTACATTGCTTGAATGTACACTGAAAATGTGTATGCTTTGATGTACATTTCTGGTATGTACAATGAAAAAGTGTATGTTTTGATGTACATTTCTTGAATGTACAATGAAAATGTGTATGGTTTGATGTACATTTCTTGAATGTACAATGAAAATGTGTATGTTTTGATGTATATTTCTTGAATGTACCCTGAAAATGTGTATGTTTTGATGTACATTTCTTGAATGTACAATGAAAATGTGTATGTTCTGATGTACATTTCTTGAATGTACACTGAAAATGTGTATGTTTTGATGTACATTTCTGGTATGTACAATGAAAAAGTGTATGTTTTGATGTACATTTCTTGAATGTACAATGAAAATGTGTATGTTTTGATGTATATTTCTTGAGTGTACACTGAAAATGTGTATGTTTTGATGTACATTTCTTGAATGTACACTGAAAATGTGTATGTTTTGATGTACATTTCTTGAATGTACACTGAAAATGTGTATGTTTTGATGTACATTTCTTGAATGTACAATGAAAATGTTTATGTTTTGATGTATATTTCTGGTATGTACAATGAAAAAGTGTATGTTTTGATGTATATTTCTTGAATGTACACTGAAAATGTGTATGTTTTGATGTACATTTCTTGAATGTACAATGAAAATGTGTATGTTTTGATGTACATTTCTTGAATGTACACTGAAAATGTGTATGTTTTGATGTACATTTCTTGAATGTACAATGATAATGTGTATGTTTTGATGTACATTTCTGGTATGTACAATGAAAAAGTGTATGTTTTGATGTATATTTCTTGAATGTACACTGAAAATGTGTATGTTTTGATGTACATTTCTTGTATATACAATGAAAATGTGTATGTTTTGATGTATATTTCTTGAATGTACACTGAAAATGTGTATGTTGTGATGTACATTTCTTGAATGTACAATGAAAATGTGTATGTTTTGATGTACATTTCTTGTATATACCATGAAAATGTGTATGTTTTGATGTACATTTCTTGAATGTACAATGAAAATGTGTATGTTTTGATGTACATTTCTTGTATATACCATGAAAATGTGTATGTTTTGATGTATATTTCTTGAATGTATCCTGAAAATGTGTATGTTTTGATGTATATTTCTTGAATGTACACTGAAAATGTGTATGTTTGGATGTTCATTTCTTGAATGTACAATGAAAATGTGTATATTGTGATGTGCATTTCTGGTATATACAATGAAAATGTGTATGTTTTGATGTATATTTCTTGAATGTACACTGAAAATGTGTATGTTTTGATGTACATTTCTTGAATGTACACTGAAAATGTGTATGTTTTGATGTACATTTCTTGAATGTACAATGAAAATGTGTATGTTTTGATGTACATTTCTTGAATGTACAATGAAAATGTGTATGTTTTGATGTACATTTCTTGAATGTACACTGAAAATGTGTATGTTTGGATGTACATTTCTTGAATGTACAATGAAAATGTGTATGTTTTGATGTACATTTCTGGTATATACAATGAAAATGTGTATGTTTTGATGTATATTTCTTGAATGTACACTGAAAATGTGTATGTTTTGATGTACATTTCTTGAATGTACAATGAAAATGTGTATGCTTTGATGTACATTTCTTGAATGTACAATGAAAATGTGTATGTTTTGATGTACATTTCTTGAATGTACAATGAAAATGTGTATGTTTTGATGTACATTTCTTGAATGTACACTGAAAATGTGTATGTTTTGATGTACATTTCTTGAATGTACACTGAAGATGTGTATGTTTTGATGTACATTTCTTGAATGTACAATGAAAATGTGTATGTTTTGATGTATATTTCTTGAATGTACACTGAAAATGTGTATGTTTTGATGTACATTTCTTGAATGTACAATGAAAATGTGTATGCTTTGATGTACATTTCTTGAATGTACAATGAAAATGTGTATGTTTTGATGTACATTTCTTGAATGTACATTGAAAATGTGTATGTTTTGATGTACATTTCTTGAATGTACAATGAAAATGTGTATGTTTTGATGTATATTTCTTGAATGTACACTGAAAATGTGTATGTTTTGATGTCCATTTCTTGAATGTACACTGAAAATGTGTATGTTTTGATGTACATTTCTTGAATGTACAATGAAAATGTGTATGCTTTGATGTACATTTCTTGAATGTACATTGAAAATGTGTATGTTTTGATGTACATTTCTTGAATGTACAATGAAAATGTGTATGTTTTGATGTATATTTCTTGAATGTATCCTGAAAATGTGTATGTTTTGATGTATATTTCTTGAATGTACACTGAAAATGTGTATGTTTGGATGTTCATTTCTTGAATGTACAATGAAAATGTGTATATTGTGATGTGCATTTCTGGTATATACAATGAAAATGTGTATGTTTTGATGTATATTTCTTGAATGTACACTGAAAATGTGTATGTTTTGATGTACATTTCTTGAATGTACACTGAAAATGTGTATGTTTTGATGTACATTTCTTGTATATACCATGAAAATGTGTATGTTTTGATGTATATTCCTTGAATGTATCCTGAAAATGTGTATGTTTTGATGTATATTTCTTGAATGTACACTGAAAATGTGTATGTTTGGATGTACATTTCTTGAATGTACAATGAAAATGTGTATGTTTTGATGTACATTTCTGGTATATACAATGAAAATGTGTATGTTTTGATGTACATTTCTTGAATGTACACTGAAAATGTGTATGTTTTGATGTACATTTCTGGTATGTACAATGAAAAAGTGTATGTTTTGATGTACATTTCTTGAATGTACAATGAAAATGTGTATGTTTTGATGTACATTTCTTGAATGTACAATGAAAATGTATATGTTTTGATGTATATTTCTTGAATGTACACTGAAAATGTGTATGTTTTGATGTACATTTCTGGTATGTACAATGAAAATGTGTATGTATTGATGTACATTTTTTGAATGTACACTGAAAATGTGTATGTTTTGATGTACATTTCTGGTATGTGCAATGAAAATGTGTATGTTTTGATGTACATTTCTGGTATGTACAATGAAAAAGTGTATGTTTTGATGTACATTTCTGGTATGTACAATGAAAAAGTGTATGTTTTGATGTACATTTCTTGAATGTACACTGAAAATGTGCATGTTTTGATGTACACTTCCTGAATGTACACTGAAAATGTGTATGTTTTGATGTACATTTCTTGAATGTACACTGAAAATGTGTATGTTTTGATGTACATTTCTTGAATGTACAATGAAAATGTGTATGTTTTGATGTATATTTCTGGTATGTACAATGAAAAAGTGTATGTTTTGATGTATATTTCTTGAATGTACAATGAAAATGTGTATGTTTTGATGTACATTTCTTGAATGTACACTGAAAATGTGTATGTTTTGATGTACATTTCTTGAATGTACAATGAAAATGTGTATGCTTTGATGTACATTTCTTGAATGTACACTGAAAATGTGTATGTTTTGATGTACATTTCTTGAATGTACAATGAAAATGTGTATGCTTTGATGTACATTTCTTGAATGTACACTGAAAATGTGTATGTTTTGATGTACATTTCTTGAATGTACAATGAAAATGTGTATGTTTTGATGTATATTTCTTGAATGTACAGTGAAAATGTGTATGTTTTGATAAACATTTCTTGAATGTACAATGAAAATGTGTATGCTTTGATGTACATTTCTTGAATGTACAATGAAAATGTGTATGTTTTGATGTACATTTCTTGAATGTACAATGAAAATGTGTATGTTTTGATGTATATTTCTTGAATGTACACTGAAAATGTGTATGTTTTGATGTACATTTCTTGAATGTACACTGAAAATGTGTATGTTTTGATGTACATTTCTTGAATGTACAATGAAAATGTGTATGCTTTGATGTACATTTCTTGAATGTACACTGAAAATGTGTATGTTTTGATGTACATTTCTTGAATGTACAATGAAAACGTGTATGTTTTGATGTATATTTCTTGAATGTACACTGAAAATGTGTATGTTTTGATGTACATTTCTTGAATGTACAATGAAAATGTGTATGCTTTGATGTACATTTCTGGTATGTACAATGAAAAAGTGTATGTTTTGATGTACAATTCTTGAATGCACACTGAAAATATGTATGTTTTGATGTACACTTCCTGAATGTACACTGAAAATGTGTATGTTTTGATGTACATTTCTTGAATGTACACTGAAAATGTGTATGTTTTGATGTACATTTCTGGTATGTACAATGAAAAAGTGTATGTTTTGAAGTACATTTCTTGAATGTACAATGAAAATGTGTAGGTTTTGATGTACATTTCTTGAATGTACAATGAAAATGTGTATGTTTTGATGTATATTTCTTGAATGTACCCTGAAAATGTGTATGTTTTGATGTACATTTCTTGAATGTACAATGAAAATGTGTATGTTCTGATGTACATTTCTTGAATGTACACTGAAAATGTGTATGTTTTGATGTACCTTTCTGGTATGTACAATGAAAAAGTGTATGTTTTGATGTACATTTCTTGAATGTACAATGAAAATGTGTATGTTTTGATGTACATTTCTTGAATGTACACTGAAAATGTGTATGTTTTGATGTACATTTCTTGAATGTACACTGAAAATGTGTATGTTTTGATGTACATTTCTTGAATGTACAATGAAAATGTGTATGTTTTGATGTATATTTCTGGTATGTACAATGAAAAAGTGTATGTTTTGATGTATATTTCTTGAATGTACACTGAAAATGTGTATGTTTTGATGTACATTTCTTGAATGTACAATGAAAATGTGTATGTTTTGATGTACATTTCTTGAATGTACACTGAAAATGTGTATGTTTTGATGTACATTTCTTGAATGTACACTGAAAATGTGTATGTTTTGATGTACATTTCTTGAATGTACAATGAAAATGTGTATGTTTTGATGTATATTTCTTGAATGTACCCTGAAAATGTGTATGTTTTGATGTACATTTCTTGAATGTACAATGAAAATGTGTATGTTCTGATGTACATTTCTTGAATGTACACTGAAAATGTGTATGTTTTGATGTACATTTCTGGTATGTACAATGAAAAAGTGTATGTTTTGATGTACATTTCTTGAATGTACAATGAAAATGTGTATGTTTTGATGTACATTTCTTGAATGTACACTGAAAATGTGTATGTTTTGATGTACATTTCTTGAATGTACACTGAAAATGTGTATGTTTTGATGTACATTTCTTGAATGTACAATGAAAATGTGTATGTTTTGATGTATATTTCTGGTATGTACAATGAAAAAGTGTATGTTTTGATGTATATTTCTTGAATGTACACTGAAAATGTGTATGTTTTGATGTACATTTCTTGAATGTACAATGAAAATGTGTATGTTTTGATGTACATTTCTTGAATGTACACTGAAAATGTGTATGTTTTGATGTACATTTCTTGAATGTACAATGATAATGTGTATGTTTTGATGTACATTTCTGGTATGTACAATGAAAAAGTGTATGTTTTGATGCATATTTCTTGAATGTACACTGAAAATGTGTATGTTTTGATGTACATTTCTTGTATATACAATGAAAATGTGTATGTTTTGATGTATATTTCTTGAATGTACACTGAAAATGTGTATGTTTTGATGTACATTTCTTGAATGTACAATGAAAATGTGTATGTTTTGATGTACATTTCTTGTATATACCATGAAAATGTGTATGCTTTGATGTACATTTCTTGAATGTACAATGAAAATGTGTATGTTTTGATGTACATTTCTTGTATATACCATGAAAATGTGTATGTTTTGATGTATATTCCTTGAATGTATCCTGAAAATGTGTATGTTTTGATGTATATTTCTTGAATGTACACTGAAAATGTGTATGTTTGGATGTACATTTCTTGAATGTACAATGAAAATGTGTATGTTTTGATGTACATTTCTGGTATATACAATGAAAATGTGTATGTTTTGATGTACATTTCTTGAATGTACACTGAAAATGTGTATGTTTTGATGTACATTTCTGGTATGTACAATGAAAAAGTGTATGTTTTGATGTACATTTCTTGAATGTACAATGAAAATGTGTATGTTTTGATGTACATTTCTTGAATGTACAATGAAAATGTATATGTTGTGATGTATATTTCTTGAATGTACACTGAAAATGTGTATGTTTTGATGTACATTTCTGGTATGTACAATGAAAATGTGTATGTATTGATGTACATTTCTTGAATGTACACTGAAAATGTGTATGTTTTGATGTACATTTCTGGTATGTGCAATGAAAATGTGTATGTTTTGATGTACATTTCTGGTATGTACAATGAAAAAGTGTATGTTTTGATGTACATTTCTGGTATGTACAATGAAAAAGTGTATGTTTTGATGTACATTTCTTGAATGTACACTGAAAATGTGCATGTTTTGATGTACACTTCCTGAATGTACACTGAAAATGTGTATGTTTTGATGTACATTTCTTGAATGTACACTGAAAATGTGTATGTTTTGATGTACATTTCTTGAATGTACAATGAAAATGTGTATGTTTTGATGTATATTTCTGGTATGTACAATGAAAAAGTGTATGTTTTGATGTATATTTCTTGAATGTACAATGAAAATGTGTATGTTTTGATGTACATTTCTTGAATGTACACTGAAAATGTGTATGTTTTGATGTACATTTCTTGAATGTACAATGATAATGTGTATGTTTTGATGTACATTTCTGGTATGTACAATGAAAAAGTGTATGTTTTGATGCATATTTCTTGAATGTACACTGAAAATGTGTATGTTTTGATGTACATTTCTTGTATATACAATGAAAATGTGTATGTTTTGATGTATATTTCTTGAATGTACACTGAAAATGTGTATGTTTTGATGTACATTTCTTGAATGTACAATGAAAATGTGTATGTTTTGATGTACATTTCTTGTATATACCATGAAAATGTGTATGTTTTGATGTACATTTCTTGAATGTACAATGAAAATGTGTATGTTTTGATGTACATTTCTTGTATATACCATGAAAATGTGTATGTTTTGATGTATATTTCTTGAATGTATCCTGAAAATGTGTATGTTTTGATGTATATTTCTTGAATGTACACTGAAAATGTGTATGTTTGGATGTACATTTCTTGAATGTACAATGAAAATGTGTATGTTTTGATGTACATTTCTGGTATATACAATGAAAATGTGTATGTTTTGATGTATATTTCTTGAATGTTCACTGAAAATGTGTATGTTTTGATGTACATTTCTTGAATGTACAATGAAAATGTGTATGCTTTGATGTACATTTCTTGAATGTACAATGAAACTGTGTATGTTTTGATGTACATTTCTTGAATGTACAATGAAAATGTGTATGTTTTGATGTACATTTCTTGAATGTGCACTGAAAATGTGTATGTTTTGATGTACATTTCTTGAATGTACAATGAAAATGTGTATGTTTTGATGTACATTTCTTGAATGTACAATGAAAATGTGTATGTTTTGGTGTACATTTCTTGAATGTACACTGAAAATGTGTATGTTTGGATGTACATTTCTTGAATGTACAATGAAAATGTGTATGTTTAGATGTACATTTCTGGTATATACAATGAAAATGTGTATGTTTTGATGTATATTTCTTGAATGTACACTGAAAATGTGTATGTTTTGATGTACATTTCTTGAATGTACAATGAAAATGTGTATGCTTTGATGTACATTTCTTGAATGTACAATGAAAAAGTGTATGTTTTGATGTACATTTCTTGAATGTACAATGAAAATGTGTATGTTTTGATGTACATTTCTTAATGTACACTGAAAATGTGTATGTTTTGATGTACATTTCTGGTATGTACAATGAAAAAGTGTATGTTTTGATGTACATTTCTTGAATGTACAATGAAAATGTGTATGTTTTGATGTACATTTCTTGAATGTACAATGAAAATGTGTATGTTTTGATGTATATTTCTTGAATGTACACTGAAAATGTGTATGTTTTGATGTACATTTCTGGTATGTACAATGAAAATGTGTATGTTTTGATGTACATTTCTTGAATGTACACTGAAAATGTGTATGTTTTGATGTACATTTCTGGTATGTGCAGTGAAAATGTGTATGTTTTGATGTACATTTCTGGTATGTACAATGAAAAAGTGTATGTTTTGATGTACATTTCTGGTATGTACAATGAAAAAGTGTATGTTTTGATGTACATTTCTTGAATGTACACTGAAAATGTGTATGTTTTGATGTACACTTCTTGAATGTACACTGAAAATGTGTATGTTTTGATGTACATTGCTTGAATGTACACTGAAAATGTGTATGTTTTGATGTACATTTCTGGTATGTACAATGAAAAAGTGTATGTTTTGATGTACATTTCTTGAATGTACAATGAAAATGTGTATGTTTTGATGTACATTTCTTGAATGTACAATGAAAATGTGTATGTTTTGATGTATATTTCTTGAATGTACAATGAAAAAGTGTATGTTTTGATGTATATTTCTTGAATGTACACTGAAAATGTGTATGTTTTGATGTACATTTCTGGTATGTACAATGAAAATGTGTATGTTTTGATGTACATTTCTTGAATGTACAATGAAAATGTGTATGTTTTGATGTACATTTCTTGAATGTACACTGAAAATGTGTATGTTTTGATGTACATTTCTGGTATGTACAACGAAAAAGTGTATGTTTTGATGTACATTTCTTGAATGTACAATGAAAATGTGTATGTTTTGATGTACGTTTCTTGAATGTACACTGAAAATGTGTATGTTTTGATGTACATTTCTGGTATGTACAATGAAAAAGTGTATGTTTTGATGTACATTTCTTGAATGTACAATGAAAATGTGTATGTTTTGATGTACATTTCTTGAATGTACAATGAAAATGTATATGTTTTGATGTATATTTCTTGAATGTACACTGAAAATGTGTATGTTTTGATGTACATTTCTGGTATGTACAATGAAAATGTGTATGTATTGATGTACATTTCTTGAATGTACACTGAAAATGTGTATGTTTTGATGTACATTTCTGGTATGTGCAATGAAAATGTGTATGTTTTGATGTACATTTCTGGTATGTACAATGAAAAAGTGTATGTTTTGATGTACATTTCTGGTATGTACAATGAAAAAGTGTATGTTTTGATGTACAATTCTTGAATGTACACTGAAAATGTGTATGTTTTGATGTACACTTCCTGAATGTACACTGAAAATGTGTATGTTTTGATGTACATTTCTTGAATGTACACTGAAAATGTGTATGTTTTGATGTACATTTCTGGTATGTACAATGAAAAAGTGTATGTTTTGAAGTACATTTCTTGAATGTACAAAGTGTCGCCTTGTCGTGGCGGAGGGGCTCAGTACCTGAGCCAGACGGCCTACTAAGTGTCATTTTGATTCCTGGTAGGCAAGAGGTGAGGGGAAGCAAAGAACATTCCAAACGGGTAGATGGGGCTCGTTAGTCTTGGTTGACGACTCATCTAGGAGAAGAGGACTCCGAAATCAAACTCCCCCAGGGGCTCCTACTATGGTAGGTACGGGTTTGGCGTACCCGGGGCCCCGAGCCATACTCTCGATTGGGTTCCTCCAAGAGGTGAGAGGGCACATGCCAAACGCCCAATCAACTTTGGTCCACTTTTGTGTTTGACCTCCCACCTATTACCTCCCTGTACACAGTCTGACGGATAACCTACGCGCGGGTTGGAGGATGGGGTGACGCAAGGGGTGACTGGGTAATCGCGTAAGTCCCAGCCCCTGGTTATCATGTAGGATCTGTGTGCGTATCCGCTGATAAAGGTCAGTCCCGGGGAGGGGCCATTGCATGAGCTGATGCACTCCTGAAGGCGATTGGGTCCCTCTGTCTATACATTGGGAGGTGAGACCCTAGGGTGAGCAAGGTCCAGGCCAGGACTCTCACCTAAGCCGGGGTGGCACCCAGGATGTGAGCATGCCATCGGAGACATCTGCAATGGTGGAGGATATCATCGCCATGAGTTCCAAAACTCAAAACAAAAACAAACAAAAAGTGTATGTAAAGGAAGTAGTCGAGTGTT
The DNA here is from genome assembly GCA_030765045.1 of Tenodera sinensis. Taxonomy (NCBI): domain Eukaryota; kingdom Metazoa; phylum Arthropoda; class Insecta; order Mantodea; family Mantidae; genus Tenodera; species Tenodera sinensis. The sequence continues at coordinate 1,466,655 of JAUKNM010000095.1, forward strand.
GTGGTCCTCGCTACTTAGTCGTTTCGAGAACTGAGGAAGGAAAAAAGTTTCTTTCGGTGAGCCCATTTGTAATCCAGAAGGGCCTGGATAAGATAGCTGGTCCAGTGAAGTCATGCACTAGATCGCGTAATGGCACGCTTCTAGTAGAAGCGCATTCAGCAGAACAGGCAGCTAAAATACAAAAAGCAAACCTGTTGGCCAGCTATCCAATACGTGTTGACCTTCATAAGACGTTGAACTCGTCACGCGGTGTCGTCAATACCCGCGCATTAGACGGACTCAGTGTTGAAGAGATCAAGGAAAACCTAGAAGATCAAGGTGTTACCTGTGTTTATCGGGTTCATCGCAAAGAAAGCGGTGAATTGAAGCCTACTCGTACCCTGTTCCTGACCTTTGATCGGGTAGATCTCCCACAAAGGATTAAGGCAGGGTATGAATCCATCGAAGTTAGGCCGTTCATTCCGAACCCACTCAGGTGTTTCAAGTGCCAGCGCTTTGGACATACAAGCGAGCTTTGTAAGGGACTAGCTACATGCCCTCAATGTGGAGATGAACTCCACGATGGTGCATGTACTACAGCTCCTTCATGTGTTAACTGCAGAGGTGAACATCCATCTAGTTCTCGAGACTGCCCCCGCTTTATAGAGGAAAGAGCGATTCAAGAGATACGGGTTAAAGAGAAGGTGCCCTTCTCAGAAGCCCGGAAGATCTTGCGTCTACGCCAACCCTCTGTTCCCAGATCTGGAACCTACAGCTCTGTTGCAGCTAAAGCGGTAGCGAGCAGAGAGATCGCAACGCAGACCAGCGATTTCAATGGGGCAACAATTTCTGAAAAGACACTTGTTGCCCGTAGCTCTATTCCAAAGCCCTCAACATCGGCACGCACATCCGCGTCAACGTCTACAAAGTCCGTAAGTGTAAAGAACATCAGCGTCACATCACCATCAAAATCATCAAGATCAACACAAGAAAGAAGCAAGCCCGTAAGATATGATGCCTCACCGATAAAGTTCAAGAAGACTTATACAAGAAACGACTTCCTCAAAGAAAATGGTACGTCCGATCCCAGTACATCAAAGGGATATAAGAGTCCCCGATCATCTCCTCGAAGATCTCGAAAATCCTCTTCTGGAGAATCTTCAGGGGTGGACTCAGACCGGCGTCTTTCATCTTCGCCGGTCCCCATTAGCAACCGGTTCGAGACACTCGAACCCAAGTTTGCTATGGGAAGACGCACGTCCTCGGCAGAGGACATGGAACTAGAATCTGCCCACACTGGAAGACCTCCAGTGGAAAAGAGGCGCGAAAAAGCGTCCGAAAAGAATGTCAGCCCAAGAGAGAAAAGGGCTAAATTAGTTCGACAACCGCCTGCTCCAAAGTAATGAAGAGTTACCTTGGAATTACCTATCCCATACACAATGCAATATGACTATCCTACAATGGAACGTACGTGGCATTCGAACTCAAAGGCCAGAACTTGAGCTCTTGCTCAAAGAAAACGAATCTCTGGTCGCATGTTTGCAAGAGACTAAGCTGCGTCCTCGAGACGCTTTCCATCTAAGGCGATACACCCCAGTACGGTGTGATGTCACACCAGAAGAGGGTGTACCGGCACATGGCGGCGCTATGATACTTGTCAGAGATGACGTATATATGCAAACTCTACCTTTGCACTCTGATATACAATCAGTTGCTGTACGGATTAAACTGCCAAACATCCATTTCACCATCTGTAATCTATATCTGCCTCCGTCTCATGACTTCTCTCACAATGAGTTAGAAGATCTAGTTTCCCAGTTACCAACACCGTTCCTGTTGGTGGGAGACTTCAATGCGCACCACCCGCTGTGGGGTTCAAGTCGCGCTTGTGCGAGAGGTACACTTATTTCCGATTTCTTAGACAGTCACAACCTAGCTCTCCTCAACACTGGAGAGCCTACATTCATTTCTGACACTCATAACAGTTTTTCACACCTTGATCTTTCAATTTGTTCACCTCAATTGGCAGTCTCCTTACAATGGAATGTCATCTCTGATCTACACTCTAGTGACCATTTCCCATGTCTTATTAGTCTCTTGACGCAACCTACATGTTCCTCACGTATGCCCAGATGGCGTTTGGACCATGCCAACTGGAACCTCTACACCCAGTTGGCTGTCTTTACGTACAACGAGCACGACTCAGTGAATAATTTGGCGCAGCATCTCACGGAGACGATTCTCTCTGCTGCTGAACAATCGATTCCGCGGTCGACTACACACCCCCGTCGATTTCCCGTCCCCTGATGGACGGAAGAATGTCGGAATGCCATTCGTGCTCGAAGGCGTGCACTTAGGGTTTTCCAACGTCACCCTACTTTGGAAAACCTGATCGAATACAAGAAAATGCGCGCCAGGTCCAGACAAGTCATTAAGGATAGCAAAAAGTCATCATGGAGCAAATTTGTAGCTTCATTTAACGGACACACACCTTCCTCGGTAGTGTGGGATAGATTAAGGCGTGTTGCAGCTAAAACGACCCAAATACCAATAGCGGGACTAAAAACAGCCACAGGAGCTGTTGTTGATTCATTTGAAGTGGCCAATACCTTTGGCAGTGCTTTCGCACAAGTGTCTAGCTCGGAAAACTACTCCCCTGAGTTCCTTCCATTTAAAACTCAGGTGGAATCTCAAGGCTTCACGTTTCGTTCTAGAAACGTAGAAGATTACAATCGCCTTTTCACCATGGCGGAGCTGGAACATTCCCTGAAATCTTCGCGATGTTCAGCACCAGGACCGGACGGTATTCATGTACAAATGTTACAACAGCTCTCTCCTGAAGGTAAGGCATTCCTGCTTGAGGTCTATAACCGTGTTTGGGTTGACAGTATACTCCCAGAAAATTGGCGGGAGGCCACCGTTATTCCCATCTTGAAGGCTGGGAAGGACCGTCATCTTCCCTCCAGCTATCGTCCTATTTCCCTCACCAGTTGCGTTTGCAAGGTGATGGAACGCATGATCAATGGACGATTGGTATGGTGGATAGAAAGTCGTAACCTACTGACTAACATCCAGTGTGGTTTTCGACGACGCCGTTCAACTGTTGACCATCTTGTGTCAATATCGACACAGATAATGGACGGCTTTATGAAGAACTGTCAAACCGTTGGCATATTTTTCGATCTTGAGAAGGCTTATGATACGTGCTGGCGAGCAGGGATTCTACGTTCCCTGTACGCCTGGAACATACGTGGACGCCTACCACTTTTCATTCAGGAGTTTATGAAGGACCGCTTTTTCCGAGTAAGGGTCGGCTCGGTTTTTTCTAATTCTTTTGTTCAGGAGGAGGGAGTACCTCAGGGTTCGGTGCTAAGTGTCACGCTCTTTGCTATAGCAATTAACTCCATCTGGAAATGTGTTCCACCTGGAGTTTCGTCATGCCTATTCGTAGACGACTTCGCTGTCTATTGCACTTCTCAGCGCACGGCGTTTTTACAACGGCGCCTGCAGCAATGTTTGGACAACCTTAGAGAATGGAGCGTGAAAAACGGCTTCCGTTTCTCAACTGAGAAGACAATCTGCGTTAATTTCTGGCGCCGTAGGAGACGATTACCACCTTCGCTCCGATTTGGTCCAGATTCACTTCCCTTCGCAGAAGAGACGCGCTTCCTGGGTTTGATCTTAGACAGGAAGCTTAGTTGGTCGTCGCATATTGCACAGCTAAGAGCGAGATGTGACCGTTCCCTAAATATTATGCGAGTACTGAATGGCAAATCGTGGGGAGCGGATCGGACAATTTTGTTGCGAATATATCGCGCATTGGTCCGATCCAAGCTAGACTATGGGTGTATTGTTTATTCGTCAGCACGACCATCTGTGCTGAGAAGATTAGACGTGGTCCATAATAGGGGCATCCGCATTGCAACAGGAGCTTTTCCAACAAGCCCAGTGGTGAGCCTTTACGCCGAGTCCGCAGAACCTCCTCTGCAATATCGGCGTGAGATTCTCTTGGCAAATTATGGTTGTGCGCTTAGATGTATGCCTAAGCACCCAACGTTCGCTTCTTTTTTCTACACCACGCTAAGAGAACGATATAGAAATAGCACCCTTAATCCAAAGCCTGCGGGGTTCCGTTTCCAAGAGCTGCTAGTGAAGCTTGGAGTGGAACTGCCTGTGATGTTCGCCAAGGGCGAGAGACTTTACCCCCCTTGGCTATCTGGTACGCCCCATGTAGATCTTGGGATGACCATACACCAGAAGTCCACGATGCCTATTTCAAGTATCCGCACGTGTTTCTTAGAATTTTTGTCAGGTTACTCTGACCGTAGATATATTTACACCGATGGATCAAAGAACACCAACGGTGTTGGATGTGCTTATGTTTATGGAACCGAACCATATACATTCGGTTTTCCAGATAGCACTTCCATTTTTACTGCAGAGCTTTATGCAATTTATCGAGCCGTTTTGTATGTTCGCCGTCGTAAATTAGGTGACTGCCTGATTTTGAGCGATTCCCTTAGTGCACTGCAGAGCCTTTGTCAGTTGTACAACCCCCACCCTATTGTACAACGTATCCAGGATGCCCTCCATGTTTTACACGCTTCTGGTGTTGGTGTGGTGTGTGCATGGATTCCTGGTCACGTAGGTTTGCCGGGGAATGAAATGGCAGATTTAGCAGCAAAGACGGCAACTACAGAACCCAGAATTATCATCTCACGTGTTACTTCGGAAGACTTTAGGCTTGAAGTGCGGAGAGCGGTGCTGTCGTCCTGGCACGACGAGTGGTCAGCTCTGCGCGGTAATAAGCTTAGAGAAGTGAAAGAACTTCCGATAAACTGGGTAACTTCCTGTCGCACATCTCGTCGCGAGGAGGTTAGTTTGGCTCGATTAAGAATAGGGCACTGCAATTTTTCGCACGGTTACCTATTTAAAAGGGACCCTGCGCCTCTATGTCCGCTGTGTGACAACGTTTTGTCGGTTCGCCACGTGCTCCTAGAGTGTTACTCTCTAGCGCACCTTCGGGATTCTCTGCAGCTGCCTGCCAGACTTGCAGAGGTCCTAGCGGACGACAAAACAGCGGTTGATAGAGTTTTTAATTTTTTAGCGCAATGCAATATAAATTTGAGGATTTAAAATTTTTAATTATCTGTTTCTGATTTTGGACATATTTATCACCTTGTTTCATATCTGGCTATTGCCACTGCTTTTTACCTTTGTATATTTTTCTTGTTGCTAGTATTTTTATTTTTTGAGTAAAATTTATATCTGGCTATTGCCATGAGTCTGTTAAGGGCGCTGATGACCTAGAAGTTGAGCGCCGTTAAACCAAATCCAAATCCAAAATCCAAATTGAATGTACAATGAAAATGTGTAGGTTTTGATGTACATTTCTTGAATGTACAATGAAAATGTGTATGTTTTGATGTATATTTCTTGAATGTACCCTGAAAATGTGTATGTTTTGATGTACATTTCTTGAATGTACAATGAAAATGTGTATGTTCTGATGTACATTTCTTGAATGTACACTGAAAATGTGTATGTTTTGATGTACATTTCTGGTATGTACAATGAAAAAGTGTATGTTTTGATGTACATTTCTTGAATGTACAATGAAAATGTGTATGTTTTGATGTACATTTCTTGAATGTACACTGAAAATGTGTATGTTTTGATGTACATTTCTTGAATGTACACTGAAAATGTGTATGTTTTGATGTACATTTCTTGAATGTACAATGAAAATGTGTATGTTTTGATGTATATTTCTGGTATGTACAATGAAAAAGTGTATGTTTTGATGTATATTTCTTGAATGTACACTGAAAATGTGTATGTTTTGATGTACATTTCTTGAATGTACAATGAAAATGTGTATGTTTTGATGTACATTTCTTCAATGTACACTGAAAATGTGTATGTTTTGATGTACATTTCTTGAATGTACAATGATAATGTGTATGTTTTGATGTACATTTCTGGTATGTACAATGAAAAAGTGTATGTTTTGATGTATATTTCTTGAATGTACACTGAAAATGTGTATGTTTTGATGTACATTTCTTGAATGTACAATGAAAATGTGTATGTTTTGATGTACATTTCTTGTATATACCATGAAAATGTGTATGTTTTGATGTACATTTCTTGAATGTACAATGAAAATGTGTATGTTTTGATGTACATTTCTTGTATATACCATGAAAATGTGTATGTTTTGATGTATATTCCTTGAATGTATCCTGAAAATGTGTATGTTTTGATGTATATTTCTTGAATGTACACTGAAAATGTGTATGTTTGGATGTACATTTCTTGAATGTACAATGAAAATGTGTATGTTTTGATGTACATTTCTGGTATATACAATGAAAATGTGTATGTTTTGATGTATATTTCTTGAATGTACACTGAAAATGTGTATGTTTTGATGTACATTTCTTGAATGTACAATGAAAATGTGTATGCTTTGATGTACATTTCTTGAATGTACAATGAAAATGTGTATGTTTTGATGTACATTTCTTGAATGTACAATGAAAATGTGTATGTTTTGATGTACATTTCTTGAATGTGCACTGAAAATGTGTATGTTTTGATGTACATTTCTTGAATGTACAATGAAAATGTGTATGTTTTGATGTACATTTCTTGAATGTACAATGAAAATGTGTATGTTTTGATGTACATTTCTTGAATGTACACTGAAAATGTGTATGTTTGGATGTACATTTCTTGAATGTACAATGAAAATGTGTATGTTTTGATGTACATTTCTGGTATATACAATGAAAATGTGTATGTTTTGATGTATATTTCTTGAATGTACACTGAAAATGTGTATGTTTTGATGTACATTTCTTGAATGTACAATGAAAATGTGTATGCTTTGATGTACATTTCTTGAATGTACAATGAAAAAGTGTATGTTTTGATGTACATTTCTTGAATGTACAATTAAAATGTGTATGTTTTGATGTACATTTCTTGAATGTACACTGAAAATGTGTATGTTTTGATGTACATTTCTGGTATGTACAATGAAAAAGTGTATGTTTTGATGTACATTTCTTGAATGTACAATGAAAATGTGTATGTTTTGATGTACATTTCTTGAATGTACAATGAAAATGTGTATGTTTTGATGTATATTTCTTGAATGTACACTGAAAATGTGTATGTTTTGATGTACATTTCTGGTATGTACAATGAAAATGTGTATGTTTTGATGTACATTTCTTGAATGTACACTGAAAATGTGTATGTTTTGATGAACATTTCTGGTATGTGCAGTGAAAATGTGTATGTTTTGATGTACATTTCTGGTATGTACAATGAAAAAGTGTATGTTTTGATGTACATTTCTGGTATGTACAATGAAAAAGTGTATGTTTTGATGTACATTTCTTGAATGTACACTGAAAATGTGTATGTTTTGATATACACTTCTTGAATGTACACTGAAAATGTGTATGTTTTGATGTACATTGCTTGAATGTACACTGAAAATGTGTATGCTTTGATGTACATTTCTGGTATGTACAATGAAAAAGTGTATGTTTTGATGTACATTTCTTGAATGTACAATGAAAATGTGTATGGTTTGATGTACATTTCTTGAATGTACAATGAAAATGTGTATGTTTTGATGTATATTTCTTGAATGTACCCTGAAAATGTGTATGTTTTGATGTACATTTCTTGAATGTACAATGAAAATGTGTATGTTCTGATGTACATTTCTTGAATGTACACTGAAAATGTGTATGTTTTGATGTACATTTCTGGTATGTACAATGAAAAAGTGTATGTTTTGATGTACATTTCTTGAATGTACAATGAAAATGTGTATGTTTTGATGTATATTTCTTGAATGTACACTGAAAATGTGTATGTTTTGATGTACATTTCTTGAATGTACACTGAAAATGTGTATGTTTTGATGTACATTTCTTGAATGTACACTGAAAATGTGTATGTTTTGATGTACATTTCTTGAATGTACAATGAAAATGTGTATGTTTTGATGTATATTTCTGGTATGTACAATGAAAAAGTGTATGTTTTGATGTATATTTCTTGAATGTACACTGAAAATGTGTATGTTTTGATGTACATTTCTTGAATGTACAATGAAAATGTGTATGTTTTCATGTACATTTCTTGAATGTACACTGAAAATGTGTATGTTTTGATGTACATTTCTTGAATGTACAATGATAATGTGTATGTTTTGATGTACATTTCTGGTATGTACAATGAAAAAGTGTATGTTTTGATGTATATTTCTTGAATGTACACTGAAAATGTGTATGTTTTGATGTACATTTCTTGTATATACAATGAAAATGTGTATGTTTTGATGTATATTTCTTGAATGTACACTGAAAATGTGTATGTTGTGATGTACATTTCTTGAATGTACAATGAAAATGTGTATGTTTTGATGTACATTTCTTGTATATACCATGAAAATGTGTATGTTTTGATGTACATTTCTTGAATGTACAATGAAAATGTGTATGTTTTGATGTACATTTCTTGTATATACCATGAAAATGTGTATGTTTTGATGTATATTTCTTGAATGTATCCTGAAAATGTGTATGTTTTGATGTATATTTCTTGAATGTACACTGAAAATGTGTATGTTTGGATGTACATTTCTTGAATGTACAATGAAAATGTGTATATTGTGATGTGCATTTCTGGTATATACAATGAAAATGTGTATGTTTTGATGTATATTTCTTGAATGTACACTGAAAATGTGTATGTTTTGATGTACATTTCTTGAATGTACAATGAAAATGTGTATGCTTTGATGTACATTTCTTGAATGTACAATGAAAATGTGTATGTTTTGATGTACATTTCTTGAATGTACAATGAAAATGTGTATGTTTTGATGTACATTTCTTGAATGTACACTGAAAATGTGTATGTTTTGATGTACATTTCTTGAATGTACAATGAAAATGTGTATGTTTTGATGTACATTTCTTGAATGTACAATGAAAATGTGTATGTTTTGATGTACACTTCTTGAATGTACACTGAAAATGTGTATGTTTGGATGTACATTTCTTGAATGTACAATGAAAATGTGTATGTTTTGATGTACATTTCTGGTATATACAATGAAAATGTGTATGTTTTGATGTATATTTCTTGAATGTACACTGAAAATGTGTATGTTTTGATGTACATTTCTTGAATGTACAATGAAAATGTGTATGCTTTGATGTACATTTCTTGAATGTACAATGAAAATGTGTATGTTTTGATGTACATTTCTTGAATGTACAATGAAAATGTGTATGTTTTGATGTACATTTCTTGAATGTACACTGAAAATGTGTATGTTTTGATGTACAGTTCTTGAATGTACACTGAAAATGTGTATGTTTTGATGTACATTTCTTGAATGTACAATGAAAATGTGTATGTTTTGATGTATATTTCTTGAATGTACACTGAAAATGTGTATGTTTTGATGTACATTTCTTGAATGTACAATGAAAATGTGTATGCTTTGATGTACATTTCTTGAATGTACAATGAAAATGTGTATGCTTTGATGTACATTTCTTGAATGTACAATGAAAAAGTGTATGTTTTGATGTACATTTCTTGAATGTACAATGAAAATGTGTATGTTTTGATGTACATTTCTTGAATGTACACTGAAAATGTGTATGTTTTGATGTACATTTCTGGTATGTACAATGAAAAAGTGTATGTTTTGATGTACATTTCTTGAATGTACAATGAAAATGTGTATGTTTTGATGTACATTTCTTGAATGTACAATGAAAATGTCTATGTTTTGATGTATATTTCTTGAATGTACACTGAAAATGTGTATGTTTTGATGTACATTTCTGGTATGTACAATGAAAATGTGTATGTTTTGATGTACATTTCTTGAATGTACACTGAAAATGTGTATGTTTTGATGAACATTTCTGGTATGTGCAGTGAAAATGTGTATGTTTTGATGTACATTTCTGGTATGTACAATGAAAAAGTGTATGTTTTGATGTACATTTCTGGTATGTACAATGAAAAAGTGTATGTTTTGATGTACATTTCTTGAATGTACACTGAAAATGTGTATGTTTTGATATACACTTCTTGAATGTACACTGAAAATGTGTATGTTTTGATGTACATTGCTTGAATGTACACTGAAAATGTGTATGCTTTGATGTACATTTCTGGTATGTACAATGAAAAAGTGTATGTTTTGATGTACATTTCTTGAATGTACAATGAAAATGTGTATGGTTTGATGTACATTTCTTGAATGTACAATGAAAATGTGTATGTTTTGATGTATATTTCTTGAATGTACCCTGAAAATGTGTATGTTTTGATGTACATTTCTTGAATGTACAATGAAAATGTGTATGTTCTGATGTACATTTCTTGAATGTACACTGAAAATGTGTATGTTTTGATGTACATTTCTGGTATGTACAATGAAAAAGTGTATGTTTTGATGTACATTTCTTGAATGTACAATGAAAATGTGTATGTTTTGATGTATATTTCTTGAATGTACACTGAAAATGTGTATGTTTTGATGTACATTTCTTGAATGTACACTGAAAATGTGTATGTTTTGATGTACATTTCTTGAATGTACACTGAAAATGTGTATGTTTTGATGTACATTTCTTGAATGTACAATGAAAATGTGTATGTTTTGATGTATATTTCTGGTATGTACAATGAAAAAGTGTATGTTTTGATGTATATTTCTTGAATGTACACTGAAAATGTGTATGTTTTGATGTACATTTCTTGAATGTACAATGAAAATGTGTATGTTTTCATGTACATTTCTTGAATGTACACTGAAAATGTGTATGTTTTGATGTACATTTCTTGAATGTACAATGATAATGTGTATGTTTTGATGTACATTTCTGGTATGTACAATGAAAAAGTGTATGTTTTGATGTATATTTCTTGAATGTACACTGAAAATGTGTATGTTGTGATGTACATTTCTCTAATGTACAATGAAAATGTGTATGTTTTGATGTACATTTCTTGTATATACCATGAAAATGTGTATGTTTTGATGTACATTTCTTGAATGTACAATGAAAATGTGTATGTTTTGATGTACATTTCTTGTATATACCATGAAAATGTGTATGTTTTGATGTATATTTCTTGAATGTATCCTGAAAATGTGTATGTTTTGATGTATATTTCTTGAATGTACACTGAAAATGTGTATGTTTGGATGTACATTTCTTGAATGTACAATGAAAATGTGTATATTGTGATGTGCATTTCTGGTATATACAATGAAAATGTGTATGTTTTGATGTATATTTCTTGAATGTACACTGAAAATGTGTATGTTTTGATGTACATTTCTTGAATGTACAATGAAAATGTGTATGCTTTGATGTACATTTCTTGAATGTACAATGAAAATGTGTATGTTTTGATGTACATTTCTTGAATGTACAATGAAAATGTGTATGTTTTGATGTACATTTCTTGAATGTACACTGAAAATGTGTATGTTTTGATGTACATTTCTTGAATGTACAATGAAAATGTGTATGTTTTGATGTACATTTCTTGAATGTACAATGAAAATGTGTATGTTTTGATGTACACTTCTTGAATGTACACTGAAAATGTGTATGTTTGGATGTACATTTCTTGAATGTACAATGAAAATGTGTATGTTTTGATGTACATTTCTGGTATATACAATGAAAATGTGTATGTTTTGATGTATATTTCTTGAATGTACACTGAAAATGTGTATGTTTTGATGTACATTTCTTGAATGTACAATGAAAATGTGTATGCTTTGATGTACATTTCTTGAATGTACAATGAAAATGTGTATGTTTTGATGTACATTTCTTGAATGTACAATGAAAATGTGTATGTTTTGATGTACGTTTCTTGAATGTACACTGAAAATGTGTATGTTTTGATGTACAGTTCTTGAATGTACACTGAAAATGTGTATGTTTTGATGTACATTTCTTGAATGTACAATGAAAATGTGTATGTTTTGATGTATATTTCTTGAATGTACACTGAAAATGTGTATGTTTTGATGTACATTTCTTGAATGTACAATGAAAATGTGTATGTTTTGATGTACATTTCTTGAATGTACAATGAAAATGTGTATGTTTTGATGTACATTTCTTGAATGTACACTGAAAATGTGTATGTTTGGATGTACATTTCTTGAATGTACAATGAAAATGTGTATGTTTTGATGTACATTTCTGGTATATACAATGAAAATGTGTATGTTTTGATGTATATTTCTTGAATGTACACTGAAAATGTGTATGTTTTGATGTACATTTCTTGAATGTACACTGAAAATGTGTATGTTTTGATGTACATTTCTTGAATGTACAATGAAAATGTGTATGTTTTGATGTATATTTCTGGTATGTACAATGAAAAAGTGTATGTTTTGATGTATATTTCTTGAATGTACACTGAAAATGTGTATGTTTTGATGTACATTTCTTGAATGTACAATGAAAATGTGTATGTTTTCATGTACATTTCTTGAATGTACACTGAAAATGTGTATGTTTTGATGTACATTTCTTGAATGTACAATGATAATGTGTATGTTTTGATGTACATTTCTGGTATGTACAATGAAAAAGTGTATGTTTTGATGTATATTTCTTGAATGTACACTGAAAATGTGTATGTTTTGATGTACATTTCTTGTATATACAATGAAAATGTGTATGTTTTGATGTATATTTCTTGAATGTACACTGAAAATGTGTATGTTGTGATGTACATTTCTTGAATGTACAATGAAAATGTGTATGTTTTGATGTACATTTCTTGTATATACCATGAAAATGTGTATGTTTTGATGTACATTTCTTGAATGTACAATGAAAATGTGTATGTTTTGATGTACATTTCTTGTATATACCATGAAAATGTGTATGTTTTGATGTATATTTCTTGAATGTATCCTGAAAATGTGTATGTTTTGATGTATATTTCTTGAATGTACACTGAAAATGTGTATGTTTGGATGTACATTTCTTGAATGTACAATGAAAATGTGTATATTGTGATGTGCATTTCTGGTATATACAATGAAAATGTGTATGTTTTGATGTATATTTCTTGAATGTACACTGAAAATGTGTATGTTTTGATGTACATTTCTTGAATGTACAATGAAAATGTGTATGCTTTGATGTACATTTCTTGAATGTACAATGAAAATGTGTATGTTTTGATGTACATTTCTTGAATGTACAATGAAAATGTGTATGTTTTGATGTACATTTCTTGAATGTACACTGAAAATGTGTATGTTTTGATGTACATTTCTTGAATGTACAATGAAAATGTGTATGTTTTGATGTACATTTCTTGAATGTACAATGAAAATGTGTATGTTTTGATGTACACTTCTTGAATGTACACTGAAAATGTGTATGTTTGGATGTACATTTCTTGAATGTACAATGAAAATGTGTATGTTTTGATGTACATTTCTGGTATATACAATGAAAATGTGTATGTTTTGATGTATATTTCTTGAATGTACACTGAAAATGTGTATGTTTTGATGTACATTTCTTGAATGTACAATGAAAATGTGTATGCTTTGATGTACATTTCTTGAATGTACAATGAAAATGTGTATGTTTTGATGTACATTTCTTGAATGTACAATGAAAATGTGTATGTTTTGATGTACATTTCTTGAATGTACACTGAAAATGTGTATGTTTTGATGTACAGTTCTTGAATGTACACTGAAAATGTGTATGTTTTGATGTACATTTCTTGAATGTACAATGAAAATGTGTATGTTTTGATGTATATTTCTTGAATGTACACTGAAAATGTGTATGTTTTGATGTACATTTCTTGAATGTACAATGAAAATGTGTATGCTTTGATGTACATTTCTTGAATGTACAATGAAAATGTGTATGCTTTGATGTACATTTCTTGAATGTACAATGAAAAAGTGTATGTTTTGATGTACATTTCTTGAATGTACAATGAAAATGTGTATGTTTTGATGTACATTTCTTGAATGTACACTGAAAATGTGTATGTTTTGATGTACATTTCTGGTATGTACAATGAAAAAGTGTATGTTTTGATGTACATTTCTTGAATGTACAATGAAAATGTGTATGTTTTGATGTACATTTCTTGAATGTACAATGAAAATGTCTATGTTTTGATGTATATTTCTTGAATGTACACTGAAAATGTGTATGTTTTGATGTACATTTCTGGTATGTACAATGAAAATGTGTATGTTTTGATGTACATTTCTTGAATGTACACTGAAAATGTGTATGTTTTGATGAACATTTCTGGTATGTGCAGTGAAAATGTGTATGTTTTGATGTACATTTCTGGTATGTACAATGAAAAAGTGTATGTTTTGATGTACATTTCTGGTATGTACAATGAAAAAGTGTATGTTTTGATGTACATTTCTTGAATGTACACTGAAAATGTGTATGTTTTGATATACACTTCTTGAATGTACACTGAAAATGTGTATGTTTTGATGTACATTGCTTGAATGTACACTGAAAATGTGTATGCTTTGATGTACATTTCTGGTATGTACAATGAAAAAGTGTATGTTTTGATGTACATTTCTTGAATGTACAATGAAAATGTGTATGGTTTGATGTACATTTCTTGAATGTACAATGAAAATGTGTATGTTTTGATGTATATTTCTTGAATGTACCCTGAAAATGTGTATGTTTTGATGTACATTTCTTGAATGTACAATGAAAATGTGTATGTTCTGATGTACATTTCTTGAATGTACACTGAAAATGTGTATGTTTTGATGTACATTTCTGGTATGTACAATGAAAAAGTGTATGTTTTGATGTACATTTCTTGAATGTACAATGAAAATGTGTATGTTTTGATGTATATTTCTTGAATGTACACTGAAAATGTGTATGTTTTGATGTACATTTCTTGAATGTACACTGAAAATGTGTATGTTTTGATGTACATTTCTTGAATGTACACTGAAAATGTGTATGTTTTGATGTACATTTCTTGAATGTACAATGAAAATGTGTATGTTTTGATGTATATTTCTGGTATGTACAATGAAAAAGTGTATGTTTTGATGTATATTTCTTGAATGTACACTGAAAATGTGTATGTTTTGATGTACATTTCTTGAATGTACAATGAAAATGTGTATGTTTTCATGTACATTTCTTGAATGTACACTGAAAATGTGTATGTTTTGATGTACATTTCTTGAATGTACAATGATAATGTGTATGTTTTGATGTACATTTCTGGTATGTACAATGAAAAAGTGTATGTTTTGATGTATATTTCTTGAATGTACACTGAAAATGTGTATGTTGTGATGTACATTTCTCTAATGTACAATGAAAATGTGTATGTTTTGATGTACATTTCTTGTATATACCATGAAAATGTGTATGTTTTGATGTACATTTCTTGAATGTACAATGAAAATGTGTATGTTTTGATGTACATTTCTTGTATATACCATGAAAATGTGTATGTTTTGATGTATATTTCTTGAATGTATCCTGAAAATGTGTATGTTTTGATGTATATTTCTTGAATGTACACTGAAAATGTGTATGTTTGGATGTACATTTCTTGAATGTACAATGAAAATGTGTATATTGTGATGTGCATTTCTGGTATATACAATGAAAATGTGTATGTTTTGATGTATATTTCTTGAATGTACACTGAAAATGTGTATGTTTTGATGTACATTTCTTGAATGTACAATGAAAATGTGTATGCTTTGATGTACATTTCTTGAATGTACAATGAAAATGTGTATGTTTTGATGTACATTTCTTGAATGTACAATGAAAATGTGTATGTTTTGATGTACATTTCTTGAATGTACACTGAAAATGTGTATGTTTTGATGTACATTTCTTGAATGTACAATGAAAATGTGTATGTTTTGATGTACATTTCTTGAATGTACAATGAAAATGTGTATGTTTTGATGTACACTTCTTGAATGTACACTGAAAATGTGTATGTTTGGATGTACATTTCTTGAATGTACAATGAAAATGTGTATGTTTTGATGTACATTTCTGGTATATACAATGAAAATGTGTATGTTTTGATGTATATTTCTTGAATGTACACTGAAAATGTGTATGTTTTGATGTACATTTCTTGAATGTACAATGAAAATGTGTATGCTTTGATGTACATTTCTTGAATGTACAATGAAAATGTGTATGTTTTGATGTACATTTCTTGAATGTACAATGAAAATGTGTATGTTTTGATGTACGTTTCTTGAATGTACACTGAAAATGTGTATGTTTTGATGTACAGTTCTTGAATGTACACTGAAAATGTGTATGTTTTGATGTACATTTCTTGAATGTACAATGAAAATGTGTATGTTTTGATGTATATTTCTTGAATGTACACTGAAAATGTGTATGTTTTGATGTACATTTCTTGAATGTACAATGAAAATGTGTATGTTTTGATGTACATTTCTTGAATGTACAATGAAAATGTGTATGTTTTGATGTACATTTCTTGAATGTACACTGAAAATGTGTATGTTTGGATGTACATTTCTTGAATGTACAATGAAAATGTGTATGTTTTGATGTACATTTCTGGTATATACAATGAAAATGTGTATGTTTTGATGTATATTTCTTGAATGTACACTGAAAATGTGTATGTTTTGATGTACATTTCTTGAATGTACAATGAAAATGTGTATGCTTTGATGTACATTTCTTGAATGTACAATGAAAAAGTGTATGTTTTGATGTACATTTCTTGAATGTACAATTAAAATGTGTATGTTTTGATGTACATTTCTTGAATGTACACTGAAAATGTGTATGTTTTGATGTACATTTCTGGTATGTACAATGAAAAAGTGTATGTTTTGATGTACATTTCTTGAATGTACAATGAAAATGTGTATGTTTTGATGTACATTTCTTGAATGTACAATGAAAATGTGTATGTTTTGATGTATATTTCTTGAATGTACACTGAAAATGTGTATGTTTTGATGTACATTTCTGGTATGTACAATGAAAATGTGTATGTTTTGATGTACATTTCTTGAATGTACACTGAAAATGTGTATGTTTTGATGAACATTTCTGGTATGTGCAGTGAAAATGTGTATGTTTTGATGTACATTTCTGGTATGTACAATGAAAAAGTGTATGTTTTGATGTACATTTCTGGTATGTACAATGAAAAAGTGTATGTTTTGATGTACATTTCTTGAATGTACACTGAAAATGTGTATGTTTTGATATACACTTCTTGAATGTACACTGAAAATGTGTATGTTTTGATGTACATTGCTTGAATGTACACTGAAAATGTGTATGCTTTGATGTACATTTCTGGTATGTACAATGAAAAAGTGTATGTTTTGATGTACATTTCTTGAATGTACAATGAAAATGTGTATGGTTTGATGTACATTTCTTGAATGTACAATGAAAATGTGTATGTTTTGATGTATATTTCTTGAATGTACCCTGAAAATGTGTATGTTTTGATGTACATTTCTTGAATGTACAATGAAAATGTGTATGTTCTGATGTACATTTCTTGAATGTACACTGAAAATGTGTATGTTTTGATGTACATTTCTGGTATGTACAATGAAAAAGTGTATGTTTTGATGTACATTTCTTGAATGTACAATGAAAATGTGTATGTTTTGATGTATATTTCTTGAATGTACACTGAAAATGTGTATGTTTTGATGTACATTTCTTGAATGTACACTGAAAATGTGTATGTTTTGATGTACATTTCTTGAATGTACACTGAAAATGTGTATGTTTTGATGTACATTTCTTGAATGTACAATGAAAATGTGTATGTTTTGATGTATATTTCTGGTATGTACAATGAAAAAGTGTATGTTTTGATGTATATTTCTTGAATGTACACTGAAAATGTGTATGTTTTGATGTACATTTCTTGAATGTACAATGAAAATGTGTATGTTTTCATGTACATTTCTTGAATGTACACTGAAAATGTGTATGTTTTGATGTACATTTCTTGAATGTACAATGATAATGTGTATGTTTTGATGTACATTTCTGGTATGTACAATGAAAAAGTGTATGTTTTGATGTATATTTCTTGAATGTACACTGAAAATGTGTATGTTTTGATGTACATTTCTTGTATATACAATGAAAATGTGTATGTTTTGATGTATATTTCTTGAATGTACACTGAAAATGTGTATGTTGTGATGTACATTTCTTGAATGTACAATGAAAATGTGTATGTTTTGATGTACATTTCTTGTATATACCATGAAAATGTGTATGTTTTGATGTACATTTCTTGAATGTACAATGAAAATGTGTATGTTTTGATGTACATTTCTTGTATATACCATGAAAATGTGTATGTTTTGATGTATATTTCTTGAATGTATCCTGAAAATGTGTATGTTTTGATGTATATTTCTTGAATGTACACTGAAAATGTGTATGTTTGGATGTACATTTCTTGAATGTACAATGAAAATGTGTATATTGTGATGTGCATTTCTGGTATATACAATGAAAATGTGTATGTTTTGATGTATATTTCTTGAATGTACACTGAAAATGTGTATGTTTTGATGTACATTTCTTGAATGTACAATGAAAATGTGTATGCTTTGATGTACATTTCTTGAATGTACAATGAAAATGTGTATGTTTTGATGTACATTTCTTGAATGTACAATGAAAATGTGTATGTTTTGATGTACATTTCTTGAATGTACACTGAAAATGTGTATGTTTTGATGTACATTTCTAGAATGTACAATGAAAATGTGTATGTTTTGATGTACATTTCTTGAATGTACAATGAAAATGTGTATGTTTTGATGTACACTTCTTGAATGTACACTGAAAATGTGTATGTTTGGATGTACATTTCTTGAATGTACAATGAAAATGTGTATGTTTTGATGTACATTTCTGGTATATACAATGAAAATGTGTATGTTTTGATGTATATTTCTTGAATGTACACTGAAAATGTGTATGTTTTGATGTACATTTCTTGAATGTACAATGAAAATGTGTATGCTTTGATGTACATTTCTTGAATGTACAATGAAAATGTGTATGTTTTGATGTACATTTCTTGAATGTACAATGAAAATGTGTATGTTTTGATGTACATTTCTTGAATGTACACTGAAAATGTGTATGTTTTGATGTACAGTTCTTGAATGTACACTGAAAATGTGTATGTTTTGATGTACATTTCTTGAATGTACAATGAAAATGTGTATGTTTTGATGTATATTTCTTGAATGTACACTGAAAATGTGTATGTTTTGATGTACATTTCTTGAATGTACAATGAAAATGTGTATGCTTTGATGTACATTTCTTGAATGTACAATGAAAATGTGTATGCTTTGATGTACATTTCTTGAATGTACAATGAAAAAGTGTATGTTTTGATGTACATTTCTTGAATGTACAATGAAAATGTGTATGTTTTGATGTACATTTCTTGAATGTACACTGAAAATGTGTATGTTTTGATGTACATTTCTGGTATGTACAATGAAAAAGTGTATGTTTTGATGTACATTTCTTGAATGTACAATGAAAATGTGTATGTTTTGATGTACATTTCTTGAATGTACAATGAAAATGTCTATGTTTTGATGTATATTTCTTGAATGTACACTGAAAATGTGTATGTTTTGATGTACATTTCTGGTATGTACAATGAAAATGTGTATGTTTTGATGTACATTTCTTGAATGTACACTGAAAATGTGTATGTTTTGATGAACATTTCTGGTATGTGCAGTGAAAATGTGTATGTTTTGATGTACATTTCTGGTATGTACAATGAAAAAGTGTATGTTTTGATGTACATTTCTGGTATGTACAATGAAAAAGTGTATGTTTTGATGTACATTTCTTGAATGTACACTGAAAATGTGTATGTTTTGATATACACTTCTTGAATGTACACTGAAAATGTGTATGTTTTGATGTACATTGCTTGAATGTACACTGAAAATGTGTATGCTTTGATGTACATTTCTGGTATGTACAATGAAAAAGTGTATGTTTTGATGTACATTTCTTGAATGTACAATGAAAATGTGTATGGTTTGATGTACATTTCTTGAATGTACAATGAAAATGTGTATGTTTTGATGTATATTTCTTGAATGTACCCTGAAAATGTGTATGTTTTGATGTACATTTCTTGAATGTACAATGAAAATGTGTATGTTCTGATGTACATTTCTTGAATGTACACTGAAAATGTGTATGTTTTGATGTACATTTCTGGTATGTACAATGAAAAAGTGTATGTTTTGATGTACATTTCTTGAATGTACAATGAAAATGTGTATGTTTTGATGTATATTTCTTGAATGTACACTGAAAATGTGTATGTTTTGATGTACATTTCTTGAATGTACACTGAAAATGTGTATGTTTTGATGTACATTTCTTGAATGTACACTGAAAATGTGTATGTTTTGATGTACATTTCTTGAATGTACAATGAAAATGTGTATGTTTTGATGTATATTTCTGGTATGTACAATGAAAAAGTGTATGTTTTGATGTATATTTCTTGAATGTACACTGAAAATGTGTATGTTTTGATGTACATTTCTTGAATGTACAATGAAAATGTGTATGTTTTCATGTACATTTCTTGAATGTACACTGAAAATGTGTATGTTTTGATGTACATTTCTTGAATGTACAATGATAATGTGTATGTTTTGATGTACATTTCTGGTATGTACAATGAAAAAGTGTATGTTTTGATGTATATTTCTTGAATGTACACTGAAAATGTGTATGTTGTGATGTACATTTCTCTAATGTACAATGAAAATGTGTATGTTTTGATGTACATTTCTTGTATATACCATGAAAATGTGTATGTTTTGATGTACATTTCTTGAATGTACAATGAAAATGTGTATGTTTTGATGTACATTTCTTGTATATACCATGAAAATGTGTATGTTTTGATGTATATTTCTTGAATGTATCCTGAAAATGTGTATGTTTTGATGTATATTTCTTGAATGTACACTGAAAATGTGTATGTTTGGATGTACATTTCTTGAATGTACAATGAAAATGTGTATATTGTGATGTGCATTTCTGGTATATACAATGAAAATGTGTATGTTTTGATGTATATTTCTTGAATGTACACTGAAAATGTGTATGTTTTGATGTACATTTCTTGAATGTACAATGAAAATGTGTATGCTTTGATGTACATTTCTTGAATGTACAATGAAAATGTGTATGTTTTGATGTACATTTCTTGAATGTACAATGAAAATGTGTATGTTTTGATGTACATTTCTTGAATGTACACTGAAAATGTGTATGTTTTGATGTACATTTCTTGAATGTACAATGAAAATGTGTATGTTTTGATGTACATTTCTTGAATGTACAATGAAAATGTGTATGTTTTGATGTACACTTCTTGAATGTACACTGAAAATGTGTATGTTTGGATGTACATTTCTTGAATGTACAATGAAAATGTGTATGTTTTGATGTACATTTCTGGTATATACAATGAAAATGTGTATGTTTTGATGTATATTTCTTGAATGTACACTGAAAATGTGTATGTTTTGATGTACATTTCTTGAATGTACAATGAAAATGTGTATGCTTTGATGTACATTTCTTGAATGTACAATGAAAATGTGTATGTTTTGATGTACATTTCTTGAATGTACAATGAAAATGTGTATGTTTTGATGTACGTTTCTTGAATGTACACTGAAAATGTGTATGTTTTGATGTACAGTTCTTGAATGTACACTGAAAATGTGTATGTTTTGATGTACATTTCTTGAATGTACAATGAAAATGTGTATGTTTTGATGTATATTTCTTGAATGTACACTGAAAATGTGTATGTTTTGATGTACATTTCTTGAATGTACAATGAAAATGTGTATGCTTTGATGTACATTTCTTGAATGTACAATGAAAATGTGTATGTTTTGATGTACATTTCTTGAATGTACAATGAAAATGTGTATGTTTTGATGTACATTTCTGGTATATAGAATGAAAATGTGTATGTTTTGATGTATATTTCTTGAATGTACCCTGAGAATGTGTATGTTTTGATGTATATTTCTTGAAGGTACACTGAAAATGTGTATGTTTTGATGTACATTTCTTGAATGTACAATGAAAATGTGTATGTTTTGATGTATATTTCTGGTATGTACAATGAAAAAGTGTATGTTTTGATGTATATTTCTTGAATGTACACTGAAAATGTGTATGTTTTGATGTACATTTCTTGAATGTACAATGAAAATGTGTATGTTTTCATGTACATTTCTTGAATGTACACTGAAAATGTGTATGTTTTGATGTACATTTCTTGAATGTACAATGATAATGTGTATGTTTTGATGTACATTTCTGGTATGTACAATGAAAAAGTGTATGTTTTGATGTATATTTCTTGAATGTACACTGAAAATGTGTATGTTTTGATGTACATTTCTTGTATATACAATGAAAATGTGTATGTTTTGATGTATATTTCTTGAATGTACACTGAAAATGTGTATGTTGTGATGTACATTTCTTGAATGTACAATGAAAATGTGTATGTTTTGATGTACATTTCTTGTATATACCATGAAAATGTGTATGTTTTGATGTACATTTCTTGAATGTACAATGAAAATGTGTATGTTTTGATGTACATTTCTTGTATATACCATGAAAATGTGTATGTTTTGATGTATATTTCTTGAATGTATCCTGAAAATGTGTATGTTTTGATGTATATTTCTTGAATGTACACTGAAAATGTGTATGTTTGGATGTACATTTCTTGAATGTACAATGAAAATGTGTATATTGTGATGTGCATTTCTGGTATATACAATGAAAATGTGTATGTTTTGATGTATATTTCTTGAATGTACACTGAAAATGTGTATGTTTTGATGTACATTTCTTGAATGTACAATGAAAATGTGTATGCTTTGATGTACATTTCTTGAATGTACAATGAAAATGTGTATGTTTTGATGTACATTTCTTGAATGTACAATGAAAATGTGTATGTTTTGATGTACATTTCTTGAATGTACACTGAAAATGTGTATGTTTTGATGTACATTTCTTGAATGTACAATGAAAATGTGTATGTTTTGATGTACATTTCTTGAATGTACAATGAAAATGTGTATGTTTTGATGTACACTTCTTGAATGTACACTGAAAATGTGTATGTTTGGATGTACATTTCTTGAATGTACAATGAAAATGTGTATGTTTTGATGTACATTTCTGGTATATACAATGAAAATGTGTATGTTTTGATGTATATTTCTTGAATGTACACTGAAAATGTGTATGTTTTGATGTACATTTCTTGAATGTACAATGAAAATGTGTATGCTTTGATGTACATTTCTTGAATGTACAATGAAAATGTGTATGTTTTGATGTACATTTCTTGAATGTACAATGAAAATGTGTATGTTTTGATGTACATTTCTTGAATGTACACTGAAAATGTGTATGTTTTGATGTACAGTTCTTGAATGTACACTGAAAATGTGTATGTTTTGATGTACATTTCTTGAATGTACAATGAAAATGTGTATGTTTTGATGTATATTTCTTGAATGTACACTGAAAATGTGTATGTTTTGATGTACATTTCTTGAATGTACAATGAAAATGTGTATGCTTTGATGTACATTTCTTGAATGTACAATGAAAATGTGTATGCTTTGATGTACATTTCTTGAATGTACAATGAAAAAGTGTATGTTTTGATGTACATTTCTTGAATGTACAATGAAAATGTGTATGTTTTGATGTACATTTCTTGAATGTACACTGAAAATGTGTATGTTTTGATGTACATTTCTGGTATGTACAATGAAAAAGTGTATGTTTTGATGTACATTTCTTGAATGTACAATGAAAATGTGTATGTTTTGATGTACATTTCTTGAATGTACAATGAAAATGTGTATGTTTTGATGTATATTTCTTAAATGTACACTGAAAATGTGTATGTTTTGATGTACATTTCTGGTATGTACAATGAAAATGTGTATGTTTTGATGTACATTTCTTGAATGTACACTGAAAATGTGTATGTTTTGATGAACATTTCTGGTATGTGCAGTGAAAATGTGTATGTTTTGATGTACATTTCTGGTATGTACAATGAAAAAGTGTATGTTTTGATGTACATTTCTGGTATGTACAATGAAAAAGTGTATGTTTTGATGTACATTTCTTGAATGTACACTGAAAATGTGTATGTTTTGATATACACTTCTTGAATGTACACTGAAAATGTGTATGTTTTGATGTACATTGCTTGAATGTACACTGAAAATGTGTATGCTTTGATGTACATTTCTGGTATGTACAATGAAAAAGTGTATGTTTTGATGTACATTTCTTGAATGTACAATGAAAATGTGTATGGTTTGATGTACATTTCTTGAATGTACAATGAAAATGTGTATGTTTTGATGTATATTTCTTGAATGTACCCTGAAAATGTGTATGTTTTGATGTACATTTCTTGAATGTACAATGAAAATGTGTATGTTCTGATGTACATTTCTTGAATGTACACTGAAAATGTGTATGTTTTGATGTACATTTCTGGTATGTACAATGAAAAAGTGTATGTTTTGATGTACATTTCTTGAATGTACAATGAAAATGTGTATGTTTTGATGTATATTTCTTGAATGTACACTGAAAATGTGTATGTTTTGATGTACATTTCTTGAATGTACACTGAAAATGTGTATGTTTTGATGTACATTTCTTGAATGTACACTGAAAATGTGTATGTTTTGATGTACATTTCTTGAATGTACAATGAAAATGTGTATGTTTTGATGTATATTTCTGGTATGTACAATGAAAAAGTGTATGTTTTGATGTATATTTCTTGAATGTACACTGAAAATGTGTATGTTTTGATGTACATTTCTTGAATGTACAATGAAAATGTGTATGTTTTCATGTACATTTCTTGAATGTACACTGAAAATGTGTATGTTTTGATGTACATTTCTTGAATGTACAATAATAATGTGTATGTTTTGATGTACATTTCTGGTATGTACAATGAAAAAGTGTATGTTTTGATGTATATTTCTTGAATGTACACTGAAAATGTGTATGTTGTGATGTACATTTCTTGAATGTACAATGAAAATGTGTATGTTTTGATGTACATTTCTTGTATATACCATGAAAATGTGTATGTTTTGATGTACATTTCTTGAATGTACAATGAAAATGTGTATGTTTTGATGTACATTTCTTGTATATACCATGAAAATGTGTATGTTTTGATGTATATTTCTTGAATGTATCCTGAAAATGTGTATGTTTTGATGTATATTTCTTGAATGTACACTGAAAATGTGTATGTTTGGATGTACATTTCTTGAATGTACAATGAAAATGTGTATATTGTGATGTGCATTTCTGGTATATACAATGAAAATGTGTATGTTTTGATGTATATTTCTTGAATGTACACTGAAAATGTGTATGTTTTGATGTACATTTCTTGAATGTACAATGAAAATGTGTATGCTTTGATGTACATTTCTTGAATGTACAATGAAAATGTGTATGTTTTGATGTACATTTCTTGAATGTACAATGAAAATGTGTATGTTTTGATGTACATTTCTTGAATGTACACTGAAAATGTGTATGTTTTGATGTACATTTCTTGAATGTACAATGAAAATGTGTATGTTTTGATGTACATTTCTTGAATGTACAATGAAAATGTGTATGTTTTGATGTACACTTCTTGAATGTACACTGAAAATGTGTATGTTTGGATGTACATTTCTTGAATGTACAATGAAAATGTGTATGTTTTGATGTACATTTCTGGTATATACAATGAAAATGTGTATGTTTTGATGTATATTTCTTGAATGTACACTGAAAATGTGTATGTTTTGATGTACATTTCTTGAATGTACAATGAAAATGTGTATGCTTTGATGTACATTTCTTGAATGTACAATGAAAATGTGTATGTTTTGATGTACATTTCTTGAATGTACAATGAAAATGTGTATGTTTTGATGTACATTTCTTGAATGTACACTGAAAATGTGTATGTTTTGATGTACAGTTCTTGAATGTACACTGAAAATGTGTATGTTTTGATGTACATTTCTTGAATGTACAATGAAAATGTGTATGTTTTGATGTATATTTCTTGAATGTACACTGAAAATGTGTATGTTTTGATGTACATTTCTTGAATGTACAATGAAAATGTGTATGCTTTGATGTACATTTCTTGAATGTACAATGAAAATGTGTATGTTTTGATGTACATTTCTTGAATGTACATTGAAAATGTGTATGTTTTGATGTACATTTCTTGAATGTACAATGAAAATGTGTATGTTTTGATGTATATTTCTTGAATGTACACTGAAAATGTGTATGTTTTGATGTACATTTCTTGAATGTACACTGAAAATGTGTATGTTTTGATGTACATTTCTTGAATGTACAATGAAAATGTGTATGCTTTGATGTACATTTCTTGAATGTACACTGAAAATGTGTATGTTTTGATGTACATTTCTTGAATGTACAATGAAAATGTGTATGTTTTGATGTATATTTCTTGAATGTACACTGAAAATGTGTATGTTTTGATGTACATTTCTTGAATGTACAATGAAAATGTGTATGCTTTGATGTACATTTCTTGAATGTACAATGAAAATGTGTATGTTTTGATGTACATTTCTTGAATGTACAATGAAAATGTGTATGTTTTGATGTATATTTCTTGAATGTACACTGAAAATGTGTATGTTTTGATGTACATTTCTTGAATGTACAATGAAAATGTGTATGCTTTGATGTACATTTCTTGTATGTACACTGAAAATGTGTATGTTTTGATGTACATTTCTTGAAAGTACAATGAAAATGTGTATGTTTTGATGTACATTTCTTGAATGTACAATGAAAATGTGTATGTTTTGTTGTACATTTCTTGAATGTACAATGAAAATGTGTATGTTTTGATGTACATTTCTTGAATGTACTGTCACCGCGCCCGCCGCATCTAATTGCCGACAACCGCAGTGTCACCCATCGCATTATTGTCGGCACTACCGCAAAGGAGCCGAAGGAAAGAGACAGAGAATGGCCGCATTGTTGGTGCGCTTGCCGAAAGAGAGAAAAGGATAGATTCTTCTGGAGCCTTCTACTTTGTGTTTCACCGCTAAATAAGTGAACGTTCCGGAAGCTTCCAGAATAGTGCCTGGGAGATATAAATAGCGGTAAAGTGTGAGAAGAGTCAGTCAGACGTACGTGAAGCGTTGAGTAGTGCCGACGGAGAACAGTCAGACGTATGTGAAGGTTGAGTAGTCGTACCGACGGAAAGAAGAGACGTATGCGAAGCGTCGAGGAGTCACACCAAGGAGAAGGAACAGTTCTTTGTGTTACGAATTCGGAGTCGTGCTGTTGGAGAATCGGTAAAGACTTTCTTGCTGTTGCAACGAGTGTACAAGTTACTGTTTACGGAAATAAAAGTGTTTCTTTATCTCGACTACATCTGTCTTCTTTACTTCACAACCAACCCACCGAAAAGTTACACTGGTGTCAGAAGTGGGATCCGTCGAATTGCTTCTAGTTTCATTACATCGTCAGAAGTTGCAACGTTAGAACCAAAATGGAGGGAGATTCGGAAACCAGGATGATGGCAATGATGAAAGAAATATTTGCCAAAATGGAAACGTCATACGACAACCTCGTTGCCAAAGTGAAGACGGCAAACGACAACCTCTTTGCCGAGCTGAAAGAAGAAATAAAGACGAGACACAACCTCGCTGCCGAGCTGAAAGAGATGAAGACGGCAAACGTCAACCTCGTTGCCGAAATGAAGAGGAGAAACAACCTCGCTGCCGAGCTGAAAGAGATGAAGACGGAGCTGTCGGCGAAAATTGATGGCGAACTGATTGGCGTGACGGAAGACGTGGAAGAACTCGGCGAAAAGGTGGTGGACCTCTGCCAGCACGTGGACGTCGTGGAGGACGACGGGGAACGTCTTGGCGCCCTGGTAGTAAGAGTTGACGAGAGCGTCAAAGTACTGGATGCCAGGGGCAGACGGAATAGCGCGGAGCCGGGGAGGGAGCACCTAGTGGCCGAGGCGACAGTTGCGCCCGTTTCAGATGATGTGAGGGAAGACGTGAAACAACTCGGCGAACTGGTTGGCGTGACGGAAGACGTGGAACAACTCGGCAAACTGATTGGCGTGACGGAAGACGTGGAACAACTCGGCGAACTGATTGGCGTGACGGAAGACGTGGAACAACTCGGCGAACTGATTGGCATGACGGAAGACGTGGAACAACTCGGCGAACTGATTGGCGTGACGGAAGGCGTGGAAGAACTCGGCGAAAAGGTGGAAGACCTCTGCCAGCATGTGGACGTCGTGGAGGACGACGGGGAACGTCTTGGCGCCCTGGTAGTAAGAGTTGACGAGAGCGTCAAAGTACTGGATGCCAGGGGCAGACGGAATAGCGCGAAGCCGGGGAGGGAGCACCTAGTGGCCGAGGCGACAGTTGCGCCCGTTTCAGATGATGTGAGGGAAGACGTGAAACAACTCGGCGAACTGGTTGGCGTGACGGAAGACGTGGAACAACTCGGCAAACTGATTGGCGTGACGGAAGACGTGGAACAACTCGGCGAACTGATTGGCGTGACGGAAGACGTGGAACAACTCGGCGAACTGATTGCCATGACGGAAGACGTGGAACAACTCGGCGAACTGATTGGCGTGACGGAAGGCGTGGAAGAACTCGGCGAAAAGGTGGAAGACCTCTGCCAGCATGTGGACGTCGTGGAGGACGACGGGGAACGTCTTGGCGCCCTGGTAGTAAGAGTTGACGAGAGCGTCAAAGTACTGGATGCCAGGGGCAGACGGAATAGCACAGACCCGGGGAGGGAGCACCTAGTGGCCGAGGCGACAGTTGCGCCCGTTTCAGATAACGAAAGTGTACGTCTCGGGGAAGACAAAGGGGCAGTTCAGGGACGTCGTCGAGGATCCCCTGGAGGAGTGTGTCGGGTACGTAACCAACCAGGATATGACGTGGAGGACGATCAGCAGGGAAGCGAACAAGCAAACGAGCAACACGCGAGAACCGACTTGGCGTGTAACATGGGGGGACCGTCGGTGCCATCCAATCACCTGACGCATAGTGCCGTGAACGGAAGAATGGTGGACATCATCTTGGACGGCTGGATACAGGAGAGGCCGTGCCGAGCACGAGTGAACACGGGTGCAGCGGTGGACGCGACTCGCGCCGATGTGGTGGGGTTTGTTGCCGGACCCATCGGAAGCAAGGTGGCTGCGAAGGTGCGCCAGAGAGGTCGGCGGACACGGTACCCAATGAGCCGTTTCCAAGTGCGCAGGATGGCCCGTCAACACACCAGGAAGAAGGGCAACTGGACGAGGGACCGTCAAGACCGGCGGTACTGTTGCAGAATTTCGAAGCAGGATGGCATACGTCGTCCTACCCAGACCAAGGGACACTATCCAACAGCGATACCTAGGATCGTACCTCCTGGAGAAGAGGTTCGATGGGATAGTCCGCCGGGGCGCAAGGGAGATGCCGCAGTGATAGTGCTGGTCGGGACGACCAGCTCTGAGGAGGGAGCAGTGTCACCGCGCCCGCCGCATCTAATTGCCGACAACCGCAGTGTCACCCATCGCATTATTGTCGGCACTACCGCAAAGGAGCCGAAGGAAAGAGACAGAGAATGGCCGCATTGTTGGGGCGCTTGCCGAAAGAGAGAAAAGGATAGATTCTTCTGGAGCCTTCTACTTTGTGTTTCACCGCTAAATAAGTGAACGTTCCGGAAGCTTCCAGAATAGTGCCTGGGAGATATAAATAGCGGTAAAGTGTGAGAAGAGTCAGACAGACGTACGTGAAGCGTTGAGTAGTGCCGACGGAGAACAGTCAGACGTATGTGAAGGTTGAGTAGTCGTACCGACGGAAAGAAGAGACGTATGCGAAGCGTCGAGGAGTCACACCAAGGAGAAGGAACAGTTCTTTGTGTTACGAATTCGGAGTCGTGCTGTTGGAGAATCGGTAAAGACTTATTTGCTGTTGCAACGAGTGTACAAGTTACTGTTTACGGAAATAAAAGTGTTTCTTTATCTCGACTACATCTGTCTTCTTTACTTCACAACCAACCCACCGAAAAGTTACAGTACACTGAAAATGTGTATGTTTTGATGTACATTTCTTGAATGTACAATGAAAATGTGTATGTTTTGATGTACATTTCTTGAATGTACAATGAAAATGTGTATGTTTTGATATACATTTCTTGAATGTACAATGAAAATGTGTATGTTTTGATATACATTTCATGAATGTGCAATGAAAATGTGTATGTTTTGGTGTACATTTCTTGTATATACAATGAAAATGTGTATGTTTTGTTGTATATTTCTTGTATATACAATGAGAATGTGTATGTTTTGATGTACATTTCTTGATTGTACACTGAAAATGTGTATGTTTTGATGTATATTTCTTGAATGTACAATGAAAATGTGTATGTTTTGATGTACATTTCTCGAATGTACAATGAAAGTGTGTATGTTTTGATATACATTTCATGAATGTGCAATGAAAATGTGAATGTTTTGGTGTACATTTCTTGTATATACAATGAAAATGTGTATGTTTTGTTGTACATTTCTTGTATATACAATGAAAATGTGTATGTTTTGATGTACATTTTTGGTATATACAATGAAAATGTGTATGTTTTGATGTATATTTCTTGAATGTACACTCAAAATGTGTATGTTTTAGAAGTACATTTCTTTAATGTACACTGAAAGTGTGTATGTTTTGATGTACAATTCTTGAATGTACAATGAAAATGTGTATGTTTTGATATACATTTCATGAATGTGCAATGAAAATGGGTATGTTTTGGTGTACATTTCTTGTATATACAATGAAAATGTGTATGTTTTGGTGTACATTTCTTGTATGTACAATGAAAATGTGTATGTTTTGATGTACATTTTTATTATATACAACGAAAATGTGTATGTTTTGATGTACATTTCTTGAATGTACACTGAAAATGTGTATGTTTTGATGTATATTTCTTGAATGTACACTGAAAATGTGTATGTTTTGATGTACATTTCTGGTATATACAATGAAAATGTGTATGTTTTGATGTATATTTCTTGAATGTACACTCAAAATGTGTATGTTTTTATGTACATTTCTTGAGTATACAATGAAAATGTGTATGTTTTGATGTACATTTCTTGAGTCTACAATGAAAATGTGTATGTTTTGATGTATATTTCTTGAATGTACACTCAAAATGTGTATGTTTTAGAAGTACATTCCTTTAATGTACACTGAAAGTGTGTATGTTTTGATCTACATTTCTTGAATGTACAATGAAAATGTGTATGTTTTGATATACATTTCATGAATGTGCAATGAAAATGTGTATGTTTTGGTGTACATTTCTTGTATATACAATGAAAATGTGTATGTTTTGTTGTACATTTCTTGTATATACAATGAAAATGTGTATGTTTTGATGTACATTTTTGGTATATACAATGAAAATGTGTATGTTTTGATGTA
The DNA here is from genome assembly GCA_030765045.1 of Tenodera sinensis. NCBI lineage: Eukaryota > Metazoa > Arthropoda > Insecta > Mantodea > Mantidae > Tenodera > Tenodera sinensis. The sequence continues at coordinate 1,498,426 of JAUKNM010000095.1, forward strand.
TATTTCTTGAATGTACACTCAAAATGTGTATGTTTTAGAAGTACATTTCTTTAATGTACACTGAAAGTGTGTATGTTTTGATGTACATTTCTTGAATGTACAATGAAAATGTGTATGTTTTGATATACATTTCATGAATGTGCAATGAAAATGTGTATGTTTTGGTGTACATTTCTTGTATATACAATGAAAATGTGTATGTTTTGGTGTACATTTCTTGTATGTACAATGAAAATGTGTATGTTTTGATGTACATTTTTATTATATACAACGAAAATGTGTATGTTTTGATGTACATTTCTTCAATGTACACTGAAAATGTGTATGTTTTGATGTATATTTCTTGAATGTACACTGAAAATGTGTATGTTTTGATGTACATTTCTGGTATATACAATGAAAATGTGTATGTTTTGATGTATATTTCTTGAATGTACACTCAAAATGTGTATGTTTTTATGTACATTTCTTGAGTATACAATGAAAATGTGTATGTTTTGATGTACATTTCTTGAGTCTACAATGAAAATGTGTATGTTTTGATGTATATTTCTTGAATGTACACTCAAAATGTGTATGTTTTAGAAGTACATTCCTTTAATGTACACTGAAAGTGTGTATGTTTTGATCTACATTTCTTGAATGTACAATGAAAATGTGTATGTTTTGATATAGATTTCATGAATGTGCAATGAAAATGTGTATGTTTTGGTGTACATTTCTTGTATATACAATGAAAATGTGTATGTTTTGGTGTACATTTCTTGTATGTACAATGAAAATGTGTATGTTTTGATGTACATTTTTATTATATACAACGAAAATGTGTATGTTTTGATGTACATTTCTTGAATGTACACTGAAAATGTGTATGTTTTGATGTATGTTGCTTGAATTTACACTGAAAATGTGTATGTTTTGATGTACATTTCTGGTATATACAATGAAAATGTGTATGCTTTGATGTATATTTCTTGAATGTACACTCAAAATGTGTATGTTTTTATGTACATTTCTTGAATGTACACTGAAAATGTGTATGTTTTGATGTACATTTCTTGAATGTACAATGAAAATGTGTATGTTTTGATGTACATTTCTTGAATGTACAATGAAAATGTGTATGTTTTGATATACATTTCATGAATGTGCAATGAAAATGTGTATGTTTTGGTGTACATTTCTTGTATATACAATGAAAATGTGTATGTTTTGTTGTACATTTCTTGTATATACAATGAAAATGTGTATGTTTTGATGTACATTTCTTGATTGTACACTGAAAATGTGTATGTTTTGATGTATATTTCTTGAATGTACAATGAAAATGTGTATGTTTTGATGTACATTTCTTGAATGTACAATGAAAATGTGTATGTTTTGATATACATTTCATGAATGTGCAATGAAAATGTGTATGTTTTGGTGTACATTTCTTGTATATACAATGAAAATGTGTATGTTTTGTTGTACATTTCTTGTATATACAATGAAAATGTGTATGTTTTGATGTACATTTTTGGTATATACAATGAAAATGTGTATGTTTTGATGTATATTTCTTGAATGTACACTCAAAATGTGTATGTCTTAGAAGTACATTTCTTTAATGTACACTGAAAGTGTGTATGTTTTGATGTACATTTCTTGAATGTACAATGAAAATGTGTATGTTTTGATATACATTTCATAAATGTGCAATGAAAATGTGTATGTTTTGGTGTATATTTCTTGTATATACAATGAAAATGTGTATGTTTTGGTGTACATTTCTTGTATGTACAATGAAAATGTGTATGTTTTGATGTACATTTGTATTATATACAATGAAAATGTGTATGTTTTGATGTACATTTCTTGAATGTACACTGAAAATGTGTATGTTTTGATGTACATTTCTTGAATGTACAATGAAAATGTGTATGTTTTGATGTACATTTCTGGTATATACAATGAAAATGTCTATGTTTTGATGTACATTTCTTGAATGTAGACTGAAAATGTGTATGTTTTGATGTACATTTCTTGAGTATACAATGAAAATGTGTATGTTTTGATGTACATTTCTTGAGTCTACAATGAAAATGTGTATGTTTTGATGTACATTTCTTGAATGTACAATGAAAATGTGTATGTTTTGATGTACATTCCTTGAATGTACAATGAAAATGTGAATGTTTTGATGTACATTTCTTGAATGTACAATGAAAATGTGTATGTTTTGATGTACATGTCTTCAATGTACAATGAAAATGTGTAGTTTTTGAAGTACATTTGTTGTATATGCAATGAAAATGTGTAAGTTTTTGATGCACATTTCTTGAGTGTACACTGAAAAAGTGTAGTTTTTGAAGTACATTTCTTGTATATACAATGAAAATGTGTAAGTTTTTGAAGTACATTTTATGAGTATACAATGAAAATGTGTAGGTTTTGATGTACATTTTATGAGTGTCCAATGAAAATGTGTAGGTTTTGATGTACATTTTATGAGTGTACAATGAAAATGTGTAGGTTTTGATGTACATTTTATGAGTGTACAATGAAAATGTGTAGGTTTTGATGTACATTTCTTGTATATACAATGAAAATGTGTAGTTTTTGATGTACATTTCTTGTATATAAATTGAAAATGTGTAAGTTTTTTATGTACATTTCTTGAGTGTACAATGAAAATGTGTAGTTTTTGAAGTACATTTGTTGTATGTACAATGAAAATGTGTAAGTTTTTGAAGTACATTTTATGAGTATACAATGAAAATGTGTAGGTTTTGATGTACATTTTATGAGTGTCCAATGAAAATGTGTAGGTTTTGATGTACATTTTATGAGTGTACAATGAAAATGTGTAGGTTTTGATGTACATTTTATGAGTGTACAATCAAAATGTGTAGTTTTTTATGTACATTTCTTGTATATACAATGAAAATGTGTAAGTTTTTTATGTACATTTCTTGAGTGTACAATGAAAAAGTGTAGTTTTTGAAGTACATTTCTTGTATATACAATGAAAATGTGTAAGTTTTTGAAGTACATTTTATGAGTATACAATGAAAATGTGTAGGTTTTGATGTACATTTTATGAGTGTCCAATGAAAATGTGTAGGTTTTGATGTACATTTTATGAGTGTACAATGAAAATGTGTAGGTTTTGAAGTACATTTTATGAGTGTACAATGAAAATGTGTAGTTTTTGATGTACATTTCTTGTATATACAATGAAAATGTGTAGTTTTTGATGTACATTTTATAAGTGTCCAATGAAAATGTGTAGTTTTTGATGTACATTTCTTGTATATACAATGAAAATGTGTAGGTTTTGATGTACATTTTATGAGTGTCCAATGAAGATGTGTAGGTTTTGATGTACATTTTATGAGTGTACAATGAAAATGTGTAGTTTTTGATGTACATTTCTTGTATATGCAATGAAAATGTGTAGGTTTTGATGTACATTTTATGAGTGTACAATGAAAATGTGTAGTTTTTTATGTACATTTCTTGTATATACAATGAAAATGTGTAGTTTTTTATGTACATTTTATGAGTGTCCAATGAAAGTGTGTAGGTTTTGATGTACATTTTATGAGTGTACAATGAAAATGTGTAGGTTTTGATGTACATTTTATGAGTGTACAATGAAAATGTGTAGGTTTTGATGTACATTTTATGAGTGTACAATGAAAATGTGTAGTTTTTGATGTACATTTCTTGTATATACAATGAAAATGTGTAGGTTTTGATGTACATTTTATGAGTGTACAACGAAAATGTGTAGTTTTTGATGTACATTTCTTGTATATACAATGAAAATGTGTAAGTTTTTTATGTACATTTCTTGAGTGTACAATGAAAATGTGTAGTTTTTGATGTACATTTCTTGTATATACAATGAAAATGTGTAAGTTTTTTATGTACATTTCTTGAGTGTACAATGAAAATGTGTAGTTTTTGATGTACATTTAATGAGTGTCCAATGAAAATGTGTAGGTTTTGATGTACATTTTATGAATGTACAATGAAAATGTGTAGTTTTTGATGTACATTTCTTGTATATACAATGAAAATGTGTAAGTTTTTTATGTACATTTCTTGAGTGTACAATGAAAATGTGTAGTTTTGATGTACATTTTATGAGTGTCCAATGAAAATGTGTAGGTTTTGATGTACATTTTATGAGTGTACAATGAAAATGTGTAGTTTTTTATGTACATTTCTTGAGTGTACAATGAAAATGTGTAGTTTTTGATGTACATTTCTTGTATATACAATGAAAATGTGTAAGTTTTTTATGTACATTTCTTGAGTGTACAATGAAAATGTGTAGTTTTTTATGTACATTTAATGAGTGTCCAATGAAAATGTGTAGGTTTTGATGTACATTTTATGAATGTACAATGAAAATGTGTAGTTTTTGATGTACATTTCTTGTATATACAATGAAAATGTGTAAGTTTTTTATGTACATTTCTTGAGTGTACAATGAAACTGTGTAGTTTTGATGTACATTTTATGAGTGTCCAATGAAAATGTGTAGGTTTTGATGTACATTTTATGAGTGTACAATGAAAATGTGTAGTTTTTTATGTACATTTCTTGTATATACAATGAAAATGTGTAGTTTTTGAAGTAAATTTCTTGTATATACAATGAAAATGTGTAGTTTTTGAAGTACATTTCTGGTATGTACAATGAAAATGTGTAGGTTTTGATGTACATTTAATGAATGTACAATGAAAATGTGTAGTTTTTGATGTACATTTCTTGTATATACAATGAAAATGTGTAGCTTTTTATGTACATTTCTTGTATATACAATGAAAATGTGTAGTTTTTTATGTACATTTCTTGTATATACAATGAAAATGTGTAGTTTTTGATGTACATTTCTTGTATATACAATGAAAATGTGTAAGTTTTTTATGTACATTTCTTGAGTGTACAATGAAAATGTGTAGTTTTTGAAGTACATTTCTGGTATGTACAATGAAAATGTGTAAGTTTTGATGTACATTTAATGAATGTACAATGAAAATGTGTAGTTTTTGATGTACATTTCTTGTATATACAATGAAAATGTGTAAGTTTTTTGTGTACATTTCTTGTATATACAATGAAAATGTGTAGTTTTGGAAGTACATTTCTGGTATGTACAATGAAAATGTGTAGGTTTTGATGTACATTTAATGAATGTACAATGAAAATGTGTAGTTTTTATGTACATTTCTTGTATATACAATGAAAATGTGTAAGTTTTTTATGTACATTTCTTGTATATACAATGAAAATGTGTAGCTTTTGAAGTACATTTCTTGTATATACAATGAAAATGTGTAGTTTTTTATGTACATTTCTTGTATATACAATGAAAATGTGTAGTTTTTTATGTACATTTCTTGTATATACAATGAAAATGTGTAGTTTTTGATGTACATTTCTTGTATATACAATGAAAATGTGTAAGTTTTTTATGTACATTTCTTGAGTGTACAATGAAAATGTGTAGTTTTGATGTACATTTTATGAGTGTACAATGAAAATGTGTAGTTTTTGATGTACATTTCTTGTATATACAATGAAAATGTGTAAGTTTTTTATGTACATTTCTTGAATGTACACTGAAAATGTGTAGGTTTTGATGTACATTTCTTGAATGTACAATGAAAATGTGTAGTTTTTTATGTACATTTCTTGTATATACAATGAAAATGTGTAGTTTTTGAAGTACATTTCTTGTATATACAATGAAAATGTGTAGTTTTTGAAGTACACTTCTGGTATGTACAATGAAAATGTGTATGTTATGATGTACATTTCTTAAATGTACAATGAAAATGTGTATGTGTATACATTTCTTGTATTTACAATGAAGATGTGTAGTTTTTGATGTATATTTCTTGTATTTATAATGAAAATGTGTATGTTATGATGTACATTTCTGGTATGTACAATGAAAATGTGTATGTTTTGATGTACATTTCTTGTATTTACAATGAAGATGTGTAGTTTTTGATGTACATTTCTTGAGTACACAATGAAAATGTGTATGTTTTGATGTACATTTGTTGTATATACAATGAAAATGTATATGTTTTGATGTACATTTCTTGAGTGTACAATGAAAATGTGTATGTTTTGATGTACATTTCTTGAGTGTACAATGAAAATGTGTATGTTTTGATGTACATTTCTTGAGTGTACAATTGAAAATGTGTATGTTTTGATGTACATTTCTTGAGTGTACAATGAAAATGTGTATGTTTTGATGTACATTTCTTGAGTGTACACTGAAAATGTGTAGTTTTTGATGTACATTTGTTGTATATACAATGAAAATGTGTAGTTTTTGATGTACATTTCTTGTATATACAATGAAAATGTGTAGGTTTTGATGTACATTTTATGAGTGTACAATGAAAATGTGTAGTTTTTGATGTACATTTCTTGTATATACAATGAAAATGTGTAAGTTTTTTATGTACATTTCTTGAATGTACACTGAAAATGTGTAGGTTTTGATGTACATTTCTTGAATGTACAATGAAAATGTGTAGTTTTTTATGTACATTTCTTGTATATACAATGAAAATGTGTAGTTTTTGAAGTACATTTCTTGTATATACAATGAAAATGTGTAGTTTTTGATGTACATTTCTTGTATATACAATGAAAATGTGTAGGTTTTGATGTACATTTTATGAGTGTACAATGAAAATGTGTAGTTTTTGATGTACATTTCTTGTATATACAATGAAAATGTGTAAGTTTTTTATGTACATTTCTTGAATGTACACTGAAAATGTGTAGTTTTTTATGTACATTTCTTGTATATACAATGAAAATGTGTAGTTTTTGATGTACATTTCTTGTATATACAATGAAAATGTGTAAGTTTTTTATGTACATTTCTTGTATATACAATGAAAATGTGTAGTTTTTTATGTACATTTCTTGTATATACAATGAAAATGTGTAAGTTTTTTATGTACATTTCTTGAGTGTACAATGAAAATGTGTAGTTTTTGATGTACATTTCTTGTATATACAATGAAAATGTGTAAGTTTTTTATGTACATTTCTTGTATATACAATGAAAATGTGTAGTTTTTTATGTACATTTCTTGTATATACAATGAAAATGTGTAGTTTTTGATGTACATTTCTTGTATATACAATGAAAATGTGTAGGTTTTGATGTACATTTTATGAGTGTACAATGAAAATGTGTAGTTTTTGATGTACATTTCTTGTATATACAATGAAAATGTGTAAGTTTTTTATGTACATTTCTTGAATGTACACTGAAAATGTGTAGGTTTTGATGTACATTTCTTGAATGTACAATGAAAATGTGTAGTTTTTTATGTACATTTCTTGCATATACAATGAAAATGTGTAGTTTTTGAAGTACATTTCTTGTATATACAATGAAAATGTGTAGTTTTTGATGTACATTTCTTGTATATACAATGAAAATGTGTAGGTTTTGATGTACATTTTATGAGTGTACAATGAAAATGTGTAGTTTTTGATGTACATTTCTTGTATATACAATGAAAATGTGTAAGTTTTTTATGTACATTTCTTGAATGTACACTGAAAATGTGTAGTTTTTTATGTACATTTCTTGTATATACAATGAAAATGTGTAGTTTTTGATGTACATTTCTTGTATATACAATGAAAATGTGTAAGTTTTTTATGTACATTTCTTGTATATACAATGAAAATGTGTAGTTTTTTATGTACATTTCTTGTATATACAATGAAAATGTGTAAGTTTTTTATGTACATTTCTTGAGTGTACAATGAAAATGTGTAGTTTTTGATGTACATTTCTTGTATATACAATGAAAATGTGTAAGTTTTTTATGTACATTTCTTGTATATACAATGAAAATGTGTAGTTTTTTATGTACATTTCTTGTATATACAATGAAAATGTGTAGTTTTTGATGTACATTTCTTGTATATACAATGAAAATGTGTAGGTTTTGATGTACATTTTATGAGTGTACAATGAAAATGTGTAGTTTTTGATGTACATTTCTTGTATATACAATGAAAATGTGTAAGTTTTTTATGTACATTTCTTGAATGTACACTGAAAATGTGTAGGTTTTGATGTACATTTCTTGAATGTACAATGAAAATGTGTAGTTTTTTATGTACATTTCTTGTATATACAATGAACATGTGTAGTTTTTGAAGTACATTTCTTGTATATACAATGAAAATGTGTAGTTTTTGAAGTACACTTCTGGTATGTACAATGAAAATGTGTATGTTATGATGTACATTTCTTAAATGTACAATGAAAATGTGTATGTGTATACATTTCTTGTATTTACAATGAAGATGTGTAGTTTTTGATGTATATTTCTTGTATTTATAATGAAAATGTGTATGTTATGATGTACATTTCTGGTATGTACAATGAAAATGTGTATGTTTTGATGTACATTTCTTGTATTTACAATGAAGATGTGTAGTTTTTGATGTATATTTCTTGTATTTACAATGAAAATGTGTAGTTTTTGATGTATATTTCTTGAGTGTACAATGAAAATGTGTATGTTTTGATGTACATTTCTGGTATGTACAATGAAAATGTGTAGTTTTGAAGTACATTTGTTGTATATACAATGAAAATGTGTAAGTTTTTTATGTACATTTCTTGAGTGTACAATGAAAATGTGTATGTTTTGATGTACATTTGTTGTATATACAATGAAAATGTATATGTTTTGATGTACATTTCTTGAGTGTACAATGAAAATGTGTATGTTTTGATGTACATTTCTTGAGTGTACAATGAAAATGTGTATGTTTTGATGTACATTTCTTGAGTGTACAATTGAAAATGTGTATGTTTTGATGTACATTTCTTGAGTGTACAATGAAAATGTGTATGTTTTGATGTACATTTCTTGAGTGTACACTGAAAATTTGTAGTTTTTGATGTACATTTGTTGTATATACAATGAAAATGTGTAAGTTTTTTATGTACATTTCTTGAGTGTACAATGAAAATGTGTATGTTTTGATGTACATTTGTTGTATATACAATGAAAATGTATATGTTTTGATGTACATTTCTTGAGTGTACAATGAAATTGTGTATGTTTTGATGTACATTTCTTGAGTGTACAATGAAAATGTGTATGTTTTGATGTACATTTCTTGAGTGTACAATGAAAATGTGTATGTTTTGATGTACATTTCTTGAGTGTACACTGAAAATGTGTAGTTTTTGATGTACATTTGTTGTATATACAATGAAAATGTGTAGTCTTGATGTACATTTCTTGAATGTACAATGAAAATGTGTAGTTTTGATGTACATTTCTTGTATATACAATGAAAATGTGTATGTTTTGATGTACATTTCTTAAGTGTACAATGAAAATGTGTATGTTTTGATGTACATTTCTTGAGTGTACAATGAAAATGTGTATGTTTTGATGTACATTTCTTGAGTGTACAATGAAAATGTGTATGTTTTGATGTACATTTCTTGTATATACAATGAAAATTTGTATGTTTTGATGTACATTTCTTGAATGTACACTGAAAATGTGTATATTTGATATACATTTCTTGAATGTACACTGAAAATGTGTATGTTTTGATGTACGTTACTTGAGTGTACAATGAGAATGTGTATGTTTTGATGTACATTTCTTGAATGTACAATGAAAATGTGTATGTTTTGATGTATATTTCTTGAATGTACAATGAAAATGTGTATGTTTTGATGTGCATTTCTTGAATGTACAATGAAAATGTGTATGTTTTGATGTACATTTCTTGAGTGTACAATTGAAAATGTGTATGTTTTGATGTACATTTCTTGAGTGTACAATGAAAATGTGTATGTTTTGATGTACATTTCTTGAGTGTACACTGAAAATGTGTAGTTTTTGATGTACATTTGTTGTATATACAATGAAAATGTGTAAGTTTTTTATGTACATTTCTTGAGTGTACAATGAAAATGTGTATGTTTTGATGTACATTTGTTGTATATACAATGAAAATGTATATGTTTTGATGTACATTTCTTGAGTGTACAATGAAATTGTGTATGTTTTGATGTACATTTCTTGAGTGTACAATGAAAATGTGTATGTTTTGATGTACATTTCTTGAGTGTACAATGAAAATGTGTATGTTTTGATGTACATTTCTTGAGTGTACACTGAAAATGTGTAGTTTTTGATGTACATTTGTTGTATATACAATGAAAATGTGTAGTCTTGATGTACATTTCTTGAATGTACAATGAAAATGTGTAGTTTTGATGTACATTTGTTGAGTGTACAATGAAAATGTGTATGTTTTGATGTACATTTCTTGAGTGTACACTGAAAATGTGTAGTTTTTGATGTACATTTGTTGTATATACAATGAAAATGTGTAGTCTTGATGTACATTTCTTGAATGTACAATGAAAATGTGTATGTTTTGATGTACATTTCTTGAGTGTACAATGAAAATGTGTATGTTTTGATGTACATTTCTTGAGTGTACAATTGAAAATGTGTATGTTTTGATGTACATTTCTTGAGTGTACAATGAAAATGTGTATGTTTTGATGTACATTTCTTGAGTGTACACTGAAAATGTGTAGTTTTTGATGTACATTTGTTGTATATACAATGAAAATGTGTAAGTTTTTTATGTACATTTCTTGAGTGTACAATGAAAATGTGTATGTTTTGATGTACATTTGTTGTATATACAATGAAAATGTATATGTTTTGATGTACATTTCTTGAGTGTACAATGAAATTGTGTATGTTTTGATGTACATTTCTTGAGTGTACAATGAAAATGTGTATGTTTTGATGTACATTTCTTGAGTGTACAATGAAAATGTGTATGTTTTGATGTACATTTCTTGAGTGTACACTGAAAATGTGTAGTTTTTGATGTACATTTGTTTTATATACAATGAAAATGTGTAGTCTTGATGTACATTTCTTGAATGTACAATGAAAATGTGTAGTTTTGATGTACATTTGTTGTATATACAATGAAAATGTGTATGTTTTGATGTACATTTCTTAAGTGTACAATGAAAATGTGTATGTTTTGATGTACATTTCTTGAGTGTACAATGAAAATGTGTATGTTTTGATGTACATTTCTTGAGTGTACAATGAAAATGTGTATGTTTTGATGTACATTTCTTGTATATACAATGAAAATTTGTATGTTTTGATGTACATTTCTTGAATGTACACTGAAAATGTGTATATTTGATATACATTTCTTGAATGTACACTGAAAATGTGTATGTTTTGATGTACGTTACTTGAGTGTACAATGAGAATGTGTATGTTTTGATGTACATTTCTTGAATGTACAATGAAAATGTGTATGTTTTGATGTATATTTCTTGAATGTACAATGAAAATGTGTATGTTTTGATGTGCATTTCTTGAATGTACAATGAAAATGTGTATGTTTTGATGTACATTTCTTTAGTGTACAATGAAAATGTGTTTGCTTTGATGTATATTTCTTGAATGTACAATGAAAATTTGTATGTTTTGATGTACATTTCTTGAATGTACACTGAAAATGTGTATATTTGATATACATTTCTTGAATGTACACTGAAAATGTGTATGTTTTGATGTACGTTACTTGAGTGTACAATGAGAATGTGTATGTTTTGATGTACATTTCTTGAATGTACAATGAAAATGTGTATGTTTTGATGTATATTTCTTGAATGTACAATGAAAATGTGTATGTTTTGATGTGCATTTCTTGAATGTACAATGAGAATGTGTATGTTTTGATGTACATTTCTTGAATGTACAATGAAAATGTGTATGTTTTGATGTATATTTCTTGAATGTACAATGAAAATGTGTATGTTTTGATGTGCATTTCTTGAATGTACAATGAAAATGTGTATGTTTTGATGTACATTTCTTTAGTGTACAATGAAAATGTCTTTGCTTTGATGTACATTTCTTGAATGTACACTGAAAATGTGTATTTTTTGATATACATTTCTTGAATGTACACTGAAAATGTGTATTTTTTGATATACATTTCTTGAATGTACACTGAAAATGTGTATGTTTTGATGTACATTTCTTGAGTGTACAATGAAAATGTGTATGTTTTGATGTACATTTCTTGTATATACAATGAAAATGCGTATGTTTTGATGTATATTTCTAGAATGTACAATGAAAATGTGTATGTTTTGATGTACATTTCTTGAGTGTACAATGAAAATGTGTGTGTTTTGTTGTACATATCTTCAATGTACAATGAAAATGTGTATGTTTTGATGTATATTTCTTGAATGTACAACGAAAATGTGTATGTTTTGATGTACATTTCTTGAGTATACAATGAAAATGTGTATGTTTTGATGTACATTTCTTGAGTGTACAATGAAAATGTGTATGTTTTGATGTACATTTCTTGAGTGTACAATGAAAATGTGTATGTTTTGATGTACATTTCTTGAATGTACAATGAAAATGTGTATGTTTTGATGTACATTCCTTGAATGTACAATGAAAATGTGCATGTTTTGATGTACATTTCTGGAATGTACAATGAAAATGTGTATGTTTTGATGTACATTTCTTCAAAGTACAATGAAAATGTGTAAGTTTTGATATACATTTCTTGAATGTACAATGAAAATGTGTATGTTTTGATGTACATTTCTTGAGTGTACAATGAAAATGTGTATGTTTTGATGTACATTTCTTGAGTGTACAATGAAAATGTGTATGTTTTGATGTACATTTCTTGTATATACAATGAAAATGTGTATGTTTTGATGTACATTTCTTGAATGTACAATGAAAATGTGTATGTTTTGATGTACATTCCTTGAATGTACAATGAAAATGTGCATGTTTTGATGTACATTTCTGGAGTGTACAATGAAAATGTGTATGTTTTGATGTACATTTCTTCAATGTACAATGAAAATGTGTATGTTTTGATATACATGTCTTGAATGTACAATGAAAATGTGTATGTTTTGATGTACATATCTTGAATGTACACTGAAAGTGTGTATGTTTTGATGTACATTTCTTTAGTGTACAATGAAGATGTGTATGTTTTGATGTACATTTCTTGTATATACAATGAAAATGTGTATGTTTTGATGTACATTTCTTGAATGTACACTGAAAATGTGTATGTTTTGATATACATTTCTTGTATATACAATGAAAATGTATATGTTTTGAAGTACATTTCTTCAATGTACACTGAAAATGTGTATGTTTTGATATATATTTCTTTAATGTACAATGAAAATGTGTATGTCTTGATGTACATTTCTTGTATATACAATGAAAATGTGTATGTTTTGATGTACATTTCTTGTATATACAATGAAAATGTGTATGTTTTGATGTACATTTCTTGAATGTACACTGAAAATGAGTATGTTTTGATATACATTTCTTGTATATACAATGAAAATGTGTATGTTTTGATCTACACTTCATGAGTGTACACTGAAAATGTGTATGTTTTGATGTACATTTCTTGAGTGTACAATGAAAATGTGTATGTTTTGATGTACATTTCTTGAGTATACAATGAAAATTTGTAAGTTTTGATGTACATTACTTGTATATACAATGAAAATGTGTATGTTATGATGTGCATTTCTTGAGTGTACAATGAAAATGTGTAAGTTTTGATGTATATTTCTTGTATATACAATGAAAATCTGTATGTTATGATGTACATTTCTTGTATATACAATGAAAATGTGTAAGCTTTGATCTACATTTCTTGTATATACAATGAAAATGTGTATGTTTTGATGTACATTTCTTGAGTGTACAATGAAAATGTGTAAGTTTTGATCTACATTTCTTGAGTGTACAATGAAAATGTGTATGTTATGATGTACATTTCTTGAGTGTACAATGAAAATGTGTATGTTTTGATGTACATTTCTTGAGTGTACACTGAAAATGTGTATGTTTTGATGTACATTTCTTGAATGTACAATGAACATGTGTATGTTTTGATGTTCATTTCTTGAATGTACAATGAAAATGTGTATGTTTTGATGTACATTTCTTGAATGTGCAATGAAAATGTGTATGTTTTGATGTACACTTTGAATGTACACTCAAAATGTGTATGTTATGATGTACATGTCTTGAGTGTACAATGAAAATGTGTATGTTTTGATGTACATTTCTAGAATGTACAATGAAAATGTGTATGTTTTGATGTACATTTCTTGAATGTACACTGAAAGTGTGTATGTTTTGATGTACATTTCTTGTATATACAATGACAGTGAGTATGTTTTGATGTACCTTTCTTGAATGTACACTGAAAATGTGTAAGTTTTGATGTACAGTTCTTGAATGTACAATGAAAATGTGTATGTTTTGATGTACATTTCTTGTATATACAATGATAATGTGTATGTTTATATGTACATTTCTTGAATGTACGCTGAAAATTAGTATGTTTTGATGTACATTTCTTGAATGTACACTGAAAATGTGTATGTTTTGATGTACATTTCTTGAGTGTACAATGAAAATGTGTATGTTATGATGTACATTTCTTTAGTGTACAATGAAAACGTGTATGTTTTGATGTACATTTCTTGTATATACAATGAAAATGTGTATGTTTTGATGTACATTTCTTGAATGTACACTAAAAATGTCTATGTTTTGATATACATTTCTTGAATGTAGAATGAAAATGTGTATGTTTTGATGTACATTTCTTGAATGTACACTGAAAATGTGTATGTTTTGATGTACATTTCTTGTATATACAATGAAAATGTGTATGTTTTGATGTACATTTCTTGAATGTACACTGAAAATGTGTAGGTTTTGATGTACAATTCTTTAATGTACAATGAAAATGTGTATGTTTTGATGTACATTTCTTGTATATACAATGAAAATTTGTATGTTTTGATGTGCATTTCTTGAATGTACAATGAAAATGTGTATGTTTTGATGTACATTTCTTTAGTGTACAATGAAAATGTGTTTGCTTTGATGTACATTTCTTGAATGTACACTGAAAATGTGTATTTTTTGATATACATTTCTTGAATGTACACTGAAAAGGTGTATGTTTTGATGTACATTTCTGGAATTTACACTGAAAATGTGTATGTTTTGATGTACATTTCTTGAGTGTACAATGAAAATGTGTATGTTTTGATGTACATTTCTTGTATATACAATGAAAATGCGTATGTTTTGAAGTATATTTCTAGAATGTACAATGAAAATGTGTATGTTTTGATGTACATTTCTTGAATGTACAATGAAAATGTGTATGTTTTGATGTACATTTCTTGAATGTACACTGAAAAAGTGTATGTTTTGATGTACATTTCTTGAGCGTACAATGAAAATGTGTATGTTTTGATGTACATTTCTTGAATGTACAATGAAAATGTGTATGTTTTGATGTATATTATTTGAATGTACAATGAAAATGTGTATGTTTTGATTTACATTTCTTGAATGTACAATGAAAATGTGTATGTTTTGATATACATTTCTTGAATGTACACTGAAAGTGTGTATGTTTTGATGTACATTTCTTGAGTGTACAATGAAAATGTGTGTGTTTTGTTGTACATTTCTTCAATGTACAATGAAAATGTGTATGTTTTGATGTATATTTCTTGAATGTACAATGAAAATGTGTATGTTTTGATGTACATTTCTTGAGTATACTATGAAAATGTGTATGTTTTGATGTACATTTCTTGAGTGTACAATGAAAATGTGTATGTTTTGATGTACATTTCTTGAGTGTACAATGAAAATGTGTATGTTTTGATGTACATTTCTTGAATGTACAATGAAAATGTGTATGTTTTGATGTACATTCCTTGAATGTACAATGAAAATGTGCATGTTTTGATGTACATTTCTGGAATGTACAATGAAAATGTGTATGTTTAGATGTACATTTCTTCAATGTACAATGAAAATGTGTATGTTTTGATATACATTTCTTGAATGTACAATGAAAATGTGTATGTTTTGATGTACATTTCTTGAGTGTACAATGAAAATGTGTATGTTTTGATGTACATTTCTTGAGTGTACAATGAAAATGTGTATGTTTTGATGTACATTTCTTGAATGAACAATGAAAAAGTGTATGTTTTGATGTACATTTTTTGAATGTACAATGAAAATGTGTATGTTTTGATGTACATATCTTGAATGTACACTGAAAGTGTGTATGTTTTGATGTACATTTCTTTAGTGTACAATGAAGATGTGTATGTTTTGATGTACATTTCTTGTATATACAATGAAAATGTGTATGTTTTGATGTACATTTCTTGAATGTACACTGAAAATGTGTATGTTTTGATATACATTTCTTGTATATACAATGAAAATGTATATGTTTTGATGTACATTTCTTGAATGTACACTGAAAATGTGTATGTTTTGATATATATTTCTTTAATGTACAATGAAAATGTGTATGTCTTGATGTACATTTCTTGTATATACAATGAAAATGTGTATGTTTTGATGTACATTTCTTGTATATACAATGAATATGTGTATGTTTTGATGTACATTTCTTGAATGTACACTGAAAATGAGTATGTTTTGATATACATTTCTTGTATATACAATGAAAATGTGTATGTTTTGATCTACACTTCATGAGTGTACACTGAAAATGTGTATGTTTTGATGTACATTTCTTGAGTGTACAATGAAAATGTGTATGTTTTGATGTACATTTCTTGAGTATACAATGAAAATTTGTAAGTTTTGATGTACATTACTTGTATATACAATGAAAATGTGTATGTTATGATGTGCATTTCTTGAGTGTACAATGAAAATGTGTAAGTTTTGATGTATATTTCTTGTATATACAATGAAAATCTGTATGTTATGATGTACATTTCTTGTATATACAATGAAAATGTGTAAGCTTTGATCTACATTTCTTGTATATACAATGAAAATGTGTATGTTTTGATGTACATTTCTTGAGTGTACAATGAAAATGTGTAAGTTTTGATCTACATTTCTTGAGTGTACAATGAAAATGTGTATGTTATGATGTACATTTCTTGAGTGTACAATGAAAATGTGTATGTTTTGATGTACATTTCTTGAGTGTACACTGAAAATGTGTATGTTTTGATGTACATTTCTTGAATGTACAATGAAAATGTGTATGTTTTGATGTACATTTCTTGAATGTACAATGAAAATATGTATGTTTTGATGTACATTTCTTGAATGTGCAATGAAAATGTGTATGTTTTGATGTACACTTTGAATGTACACTCAAAATGTGTATGTTATGATGTACATGTCTTGAGTGTACAATGAAAATGTGTATGTTTTGATGTACATTTCTTGATACCGAAATTTAGATTTCCGATCGAATGGGCTTTTGAAAAAGACACGTTTTAATTTAATTGCCGGATGTGAGATTTGCGGTAAGTGTTAAGTAATAACATAAATAGATAATAGAGCAGAAAGTGTTGTAAGGTGAGCAAGATATGAGTAAATAATAGTCGTTAAAGTTGTAGGATAAACACATTATTGGTTTGAAATTAGCGAGTCATGACGTCATACTACATAGTTTAAATACACGTTCGAAAGTCAGTTCTACAAACCTTAAAAGTCGCGCGATATATTTAATAAAATATAAAGTAAACATCGTTTAATCCTAAAAAGGTAATTATATATTCGAAATTCATAAAAGAACATGTTATAATAGAAAGGGACATTTCTAAATTGCGGGAAAAGGAAATAGCATTTTGGATACGAGGCTTTCTTGGATGACGTCATGACATTCAGATTGGAAGAGAACGGTTTTCTTAGCGTGGGTAAGAGAGAAAGCGTCGGGTCACTACTCAACCAGAGACCAGTACGGCAGGTCGTGCTGCGCGGATGTGAGTGCGATTCCTCTACAGATACAAATATTTTCGGCATAGCTCCCGAAAATATTTAATACGCAATAAAGGATATGCAAAGTTGTTCTTGGGTTGTCCATTACACTTACGCAAACCCGAGATAAAAGTAAGAGATCTTTTGCAGAACTAGCCGGAGCAAAACACTTCATAGGGTAACACCACGTCACCAACGACTTCAGCTTCAAATGGCGATCCAATAACTAGGACACAACGAATATTAAGCTTCAAATTGGCATCCCAACGTGTGGCATCGAAAGAATGGACCAACCCCCCAAGACGACCAGATCAGCATCGAGCCAGCAGACAAGAAGGCGCCCAGCGTGTGAACATCTGTGAAACGTGTAGTGAACAAGTTTAAGTGCAGTTAAAGTGAAATAGTGAAAATATTGAAAATTTTGGTGAGTAGAAAAAAACATGTAAATAGCTTAGAAATGGAAGACAGTGATACCGATTTTATAGGTTTTGATAGTCCGGAAATTGAGAAAAGTGTAAGTAGGATGGAAGAATTTAATCAGAATGTAATTGGTAGCAGAATATGCCAAGAAGTAGAAGATCAGAACGTTAGAGAAACACCTAGAGGTAGTTCAGAAATGTTTAGTAGTAATTCAGAAAGGCCAGCATTTATGTCAGAAATAGAGAATATGTTTCAAACGATAATGAAAAAGATGAGTACAGAGTTAAGTCAAAAGATAGATGAAAATAGTAAAGAATTAAGAACAGTGGAAAAGATGAGTACAGAGTTAAGTAAAAAGATAGATGAAAATAGTAAAGAATTAAGAACAGTGAAAAAGATGAGTACAGAGTTAAGTCAATAGATGAGTACAGAGTTAAGTCAAAAGATAGATGAAACTAGTATAGAGTTAGGACAGAAATTAGAGAAGGGACAACAGGAATTGGGAATGCAATTGGAAAATCAGAAGAGAGCTTTCGAAACCTTTAGGGAAGAAGTTAGGGAGGAAATTAATAAAGTCAGTAGTGAAGTCAAAGAAAATAGAGAACAGGTTAAGGGAGAATTAGAGACAATAAGGCAAGAAGTAAAGAATTCTGAAAAGAAATTAGGTCAACAAGTGAGTGAAAAATTAGAGAAAGAAAGGGAAAGAGTAACATATAAATTAGACAAACAAAGGGAAGAGGTAGTACAAAGGTTAGATAAAGACAGGGAAGATATTAGAGAAGAGTTACAGGGGTGTAAAGTTAGAATGGAAAGATCTGATGTAGAAAGTGAAAGGCAGGCTAGAAATTTGGAGGACGTTACAGACCAAATAAAAGGAGTAGTAACAGAAATTACTCAGGTAAAAGAGGCCTTAGAAAATTTGAAATTAAATGAAAATGCATGTAATCACAACAATCTTAGTAATGAAGTTGCAAGAAACGAGGCAATACCAGGTGTATCAGCTGACATTTCGATGCAAAATAGAGGTAACAGTAATTCCCATTCTGATCTCGGAAATAGCTCAGGGATAGGTGACAATTCAAATTTACATTGGCCTAACCATGTCTTAAATGAAATGACACCTCCAGTTTTTGAAAATGAAGATTCAGATGATCCTAAAGCCTTTTTAGAAGGGTTACAAGAGTACTTCACGGTGAAACGTATACCAGAGGAGTACAAGATGGTGATAGTAAGAAAATGCCTAAAGGGTAATGCTGCTAATTGGCTAGGCCTTTCTATGGGTAACAATAATGACTACAGGACCTTTAGGAACATCTTTTTAACCAGATATTGGGGAGCTAGTAGGCAGGCTAATATTAGAGTTGAATTAAGCAATGGAAAATTTAATCCTAGATCGGAGGAATCGATGGTCAACTATTTTATGAGAATAGCGAGAAAATCGAAGATGTTGGATCCTCCCTTGGATGAAAAAGATCTAATAAATATAGTTACTCCACATTTTCCGGAAACGCTTCAACACTACCTAATCATAGCCCGACCCGATAGCATTGCAGCTATGATCGAATTATTATCAGCCTTAGAAGTCAATAAGCCAAAACACGCATTTGGAAATGAATATGAAGGAAAAGAAACTGTCAATTCTTTCGGGCAAGGGGCACAGTATTATCAGAATAGAAGTGAGATTAGGGAAAGATATAAGGGACCAATACCAAGGATGGAATCATTCCGGTGGGAAAATCAAGGTAGATATAACCAGGAAGGGCGTCACCAAAATAGAAATGGTAATCAAAGGGGAAGAAATATAAGGGTGAATTATATGAATACAAATAGATTTGATCGAGGTAGACGGGGACGTTATTTTGGACATAGTAGAAATTCAAATGATGGGTATTGGACAAAAGGAGATAATGAGTTTAGACCGAGGTCACCAAGACAGGAAGAAAGGTATTCTAATGGACGAAATTCCCCCGAAAATGCGGAAATGGTTGAGGCCATTAACACGGTCAAAAACATGGTAGGAAGTAACCCCGATTTAATGCAGGAAAACAGAAGTAACAATTCGGGAAATAGTACAGGAGCAATACATAAAAATCAGGGAAACGCCAGACCCGGTCAAACGCGCCTTCAGTGAGAACTGGGTATCCTAGTAATGATTGTGATAAGTACTCGGAAATAAATAGTCCTGGAAGGCAAATGATGATACAAAAGAAAAGAGAATGTAAAAATAGAATCGACGAAAATGAAAAAGTAGGAGATCCACCTAAAATCAAAATTGGAGTAAATGGAAAACAATACAATGCAATTATAGATACGGGATCAAATAGCACAGTATGCTCACAAAATTTTTATGATAATTTACAAAGTAGTGGTTTTAAAGTAATGTCTTTACCAGTTAATAGGATATATTGCTCGCTAGCTGTGGGAAAACGAAAAGAGAGAGTAAAATTTCAAGCAATGATAAATATTGAAATAAATGGGAGAATACTAGGAATTTTATTTCTGATTGTAGGAAGACTTGTGACAGATATTATAATAGGTTGTGATTGTCTTTATGCCTGGGAAGCTGTGGTGAATTTTAAAAACATGATTCTAGAAATGAAAATTGAAGATGAGACCATTATAGTGCCTTTTGTGGAAGATTGTAGTTCAGAAACTATTGTAAGAGAAAAAGAGGAAGAAGAAATCCAAGGGGATACATTCTTTGTAGAATATGTTAAAGTAGGAGCTATGGAATTAACTGAAGTAAATGTCAAAGAGTACAGAGTCGATAATAAAGAAAATGTAGAATGGGATAAAAATGATTTCATAGACAATTTGAGGGTTTCTGATGCAACTAGGTACTATGATAGGGAGAGTAGTGAGGACTTAGAAGAATTGTTGAGGGAAAAAGTAACTCAGGCTGATCAACTAAATGAACAACAGAGGGATAAACTGTTTGAAATATTAATCCGAAATAAAGAAGTATTCTCTGAGAAACCTGGTAAATGTAATATTTATACTCATTCGTTTGAGATGATACCCATAAAACCTTTTACACATAAAGCGAGAGCTATCCCTAGTACCATAAGAGAAGAGGTAGATGCTGTTATAAAGTCAATGTTAGAAGATGAGGTTATTGAGATTTCGAATTCAGAATTTGTGAATCCCCTATGTATTGTAAATAAGGCTAATGGAAAGATCAGGGTGACATTAGACTCGAGAAAACTAAATTATTGTTCCTCATACTTTCCATAAGGGAATCCAACAGAACGTGTCCTCCGAGATATAGGAATTTATTTACGTGTACTTACACATCATAATCACAAGGATTGGGTGAAATATTGTCCATTGATAGAAAAGATTATCAATCACACCATTAATGTAACTACTGGGTTTGCACCAATAAAATTAATGTTAGGAATTGAACCAGAACCAATATTGATCGGGGAACCAAAAACACTGAAAATTAATGACATTCAATTAAGTGAAGAAGAAAGAGCGAAAATTGCTTTTGAACGAATCAAGAAAAAGGCAGAGAAGCGAAAATTAAAGAAAAAGAGTAGAAAACATAAATGGGAACCTAAGATAGGCGATTGGGTACTAGTTAAAGACCATAAGTTATCAAGTGCCTTGCGAGGTAGGAACAAAAGGATGGAATTTTTATATAAAGGTCCTGCAGAAATTATATCAAAATTTGGTTATCATACCTATGAATTAAAAGATGTTAAAAATGAAAAATGTCTGGGAAGATGGCATAAACAACTCCTTCGACCATACAAGAAACCGTGTGGTGCCTTGGAACCTTGATTTAATGTAAAAGAAAAATTGGAAGTGTCATTTGCCTATTGGCGCCCAATCAGCTTTGAGATAAAATTTAAATGTTAGCTTACTTGAAAACCAAATATTGGTCAGGTACTTACATATTCATGAAAAATGCAGAATGTGAATTGCTATATACTACAAAGAGCTTAAAAATATATTGTATAGAGCTCACAATAACAGCTTCAGAAAGATTGTTAAATTGTTCATCTCCGCATAGAGAGAAAACAGAATATTTACTTTGTAAACATTTGTTAAAATATTTAGATGTATAGATAGTTATCACAGAAAGACAAAGAAAGAACTTGTCTAAAGAGTGTAATGGATTTATATAAATATATGTACATTTTAGTGCTTAAAGGATATAGTACAGATATGTGTTACAATAGCAAAAGTGAAAAATCACAGTGCAAGTGATAGTGAGAGCGAAGTGAGCAAACATGAACTAAAAGAAGGAAGTATAAAGAAAGACTCTTGAAATTTAACCTTTATATAAAAGCCTCACAGAAGAAACCATAACATATTGTAATTAGTATTTAAGGATTAATGTTAAGTCAAGTGTATAATTGTTTGTCATGTTAAAAAGATTAATGAGAAAATGTGTTAATAACCAATTTCAAAAACAGTGTAATGGAAAATTGTATATAATGGGAGTGTTGCCGATTATTCAAAATACAGGAGTAATTTTTAATTTTTCTTTCGGGCAAGACATTTACATTATTTTATTACGAAATAATAAAATAATATAAATGGGGGCATTTGATACCGAAATTTAGATTTCCGATCGAATGGGCTTTTGAAAAAGACACGTTTTAATTTAATTGCCGGATGTGAGATTTGCGATAAGTGTTAAGTAATAACATAAATAGATAATAGAGCAGAAAGTGTTGTAAGGTGAGCAAGATATGAGTAAATAATAGTCGTTAAAGTTGTAGGATAAACACATTATTGGTTTGAAATTAGCGAGTCATGACGTCATACTACATAGTTTAAATACACGTTCGAAAGTCAGTTCTACAAACCTTAAAAGTCGCGCGATATATTTAATAAAATATAAAGTAAACATCGTTTAATCCTAAAAAGGTAATTATATATTCGAAATTCATAAAAGAACATGTTATAATAGAAAGGGACATTTCTAAATTGCGGGAAAAGGAAATAGCATTTTGGATACGAGGCTTTCTTGGATGACGTCATGACATTCAGATTGGAAGAGAACGGTTTTCTTAGCGTGGGTAAGAGAGAAAGCGTCGGGTCACTACTCAACCAGAGACCAGTACGGCAGGTCGTGCTGCGCGGATGTGAGTGCGAGTCCTCTACAGATACACATATTTTCGGCATAGCTCCCGAAAATATTTAATACGCAATAAAGGATATGCAAAGTTGTTCTTGGGTTGTCCATTACACTTACGCAAACCTGAGATAAAAGTAAGAGATCTTTTGCAGAACTAGCCGGAGCAAAACACTTCAAAGGGTAACACCACGTCACCAACGACTTCAGCTTCAAATGGCGATCCAATAACTAGGACACAACGAATATTCAGCTTCATTCTAGAATGTACAATGAAAATGTGTATGTGTTGATGTACATTTCTTGAGTGTACAATGAAGATGAGTATGTTTTGATGTACATTTCTTGAATGTACACTGAAAATGTGTAAGTTTTGATGTACAGTTCTTGAATGTACAATGAAAATGTGTATGTTTTGATGTACATTTCTTGAATGTACAATGAAAATGTGTATGTTTTGATGTACATTTCTTGAATGTACACTGAAAATGTTTATGTTCTGATGTACATTTCTTGAATATACAATGAAAATGTGTATGTTTTGATGTACATTTCTTTAATGTACACTGAAAATGTGTATGTTTTGATGTACATTTCTTGAATGTACACTGAAAATGTGTATGTTCTGATGTACATTTCTTGAATATACAATGAAAATGTGTATGTTTTGATGTACATTTCTTGAATGTACACTGAAAATGTGTATGTTTTGATGTACATTTCTTGAATGTACACTGAAAATGTGTATGTTCTGATGTACATTTCTTGAATATACAATGAAAATGTGTATGTTTTGATGTACATTTCTTGAATGTACAATGAAAATGTGTATGTTTTGATGTACATTTCTTGAATGTAATCTGAAAATGTGTATGTTTTGATATACATTTCTTGAATGTACAATGAAAATGTGTATGTTTTGATGTGCATTTCTTGAATGTACAATGAAAATGTGTATGTTTTGATGTACATTTCTGTAATGTACAATGAAAATGTGTTTGCTTTGATGTACAATGAAAATGTGTACGTTTTGATATACATTTCTTGAATGTACACTGAAAATGTGTATGTGTTGATGTACTTTTCTTGAGTGTACAATGAAAATGTGTATGTTTTGATGTACATTTCTTGTATATACAATGAAAAATGCGTATTTTTTATGTATATTTCTAGAATGTACAATGAAAATGTGTATGTTTTGATGTACATTTCTTGAATGTACAATGAAAATGTGTATGTTTTGATGTACATTTCTTGAATGTACACTGAAAATGTGTATGTTTTGATGTACATTTCTTGAGTGTACAATGAAAATGTGTATGTTTTGATGTACATTTCTTGAATGTACAATGAAAATGTGTATGTTTTGATGTATATTATTTGAATGTACAATGAAAATGTGTATGTTTTGATGTACATTTCTTGAATGTACAATAAAAAAGTGTATGTTTTGATATACATTTCTTGAATGTACACTGAAAATGTGTATGTTTTGATGTACGTCTCTTGAGTGTACAATGAAAATGTGTATGTTTTGATGTACATTTCTTCAATGTACAATGAAAATGTGTATGTTTTGATGTATATTTCTTGAATGTACAATAAAAATGTGTATGTTTTGATGTGCATTTCTTGAATGTACAATGAAAATGTGTATGTTTTGATGTACATTTGCTTAGCGTACAATGAAATTGTGTTTGTTTTGATGTACATTTCTTGAATGTACACTGAAAATGTGTATGTTTTGATGTACATTTCTTTAGTGTACAATGAAAATGTGTATGTTTTGATGTACATTTCTTGTATATACAATGAAAATGTGTATGTTTTGATGTACATTTCTTGAATGTACACTGAAAATGTGTATGTTTTGATATACATTTCTTGAATGTACAATGAAAATGTATATGTTTTCATGTACATTTCTTGAATGTACACTGAAAATGTGTATGTTTTGATGTACATTTCTTGAATGTACACTGAAAATGTGTAGGTTTTGATGTACATTTCTTGAATGTACACTGTAAATATGTATGTTTTGATGTACATTTCTTGAGTGTAAAATGATAATGTGTGTGTTTTGATGTACATTTCTTGATGTACATTTCTTGAATGTACAATGAAAATGTGTATGTTTTGATGTATATTATTTGAATGTACAATGAAAATGTGTATGTTTTGATGTACATTTCTTGAATGTACAATAAAAAAGTGTATGTTTTGATATACATTTCTTGAATGTACACTGAAAATATGTATGTTTTGATGTACGTCTCTTGAGTGTACAATGAAATTGTGTTTGTTTTGATGTACATTTCTTGAATGTACAATGAAAATGTGTATGTTTTGTGTACGTTTCTTGAATGTACAATGAAAATGTGTATGTTTTGATGTACATTTCTTGAATGTACAATGAAAATGTGTATGTTTTGATATACATTTCTTGAATGTACAATGAAAATGTGTATGTTTTGATGTACATTTCTTGAGTGTACAATGAAAATGTGTATGTTTTGATGTACATTTCTTGAGTGTACAATGAAAATGTGTATGTTTTGATGTACATTTCTTGAATGTACAATGAAAATGTGTATGTTTAATGTATATTTCTTGAATGTACAATGAAAATGTGTATGTTTTTATGTGCATTTCTTGAATGTACAATGAAAATGTGTATGTTTTGATGTACATTTCTTTAGTGTACAATGAAAATGTGTTTGCTTTGATGTACAATGAAAATGTGTACGTTTTGATATACATTTCTTGAATGTACACTGAAAATGTGTATGTGTTGATGTACTTTTCTTGAGTGTACAATGAAAATGTGTATGTTTTGATGTACATTTCTTGTATATACAATGAAAAATGCGTATTTTTTTATGTATATTTCTAGAATGTACAATGAAAATGTGTATGTTTTGATGTACATTTCTTGAATGTACAATGAAAATGTGTATGTTTTGATGTACATTTCTTGAATGTACACTGAAAATGTGTATGTTTTGATGTACATTTCTTGAGTGTACAATGAAAATGTGTATGTTTTGATGTACATTTCTTGAATGTACAATGAAAATGTGTATGTTTTGATGTATATTATTTGAATGTACAATGAAAATGTGTATGTTTTGATGTACATTTCTTGAATGTACAATAAAAAAGTGTATGTTTTGATATACATTTCTTGAATGTACACTGAAAATGTGTATGTTTTGATGTACGTCTCTTGAGTGTACAATGAAAATGTGTATGTTTTGATGTACATTTCTTCAATGTACAATGAAAATGTGTATGTTTTGATGTATATTTCTTGAATGTACAATAAAAATGTGTATGTTTTGATGTGCATTTCTTGAATGTACAATGAAAATGTGTATGTTTTGATGTACATTTGCTTAGCGTACAATGAAATTGTGTTTGTTTTGATGTACATTTCTTGAATGTACACTGAAAATGTGTATGTTTTGATGTACATTTCTTTAGTGTACAATGAAAATGTGTATGTTTTGATGTACATTTCTTGTATATACAATGAAAATGTGTATGTTTTGATGTACATTTCTTGAATGTACACTGAAAATGTGTATGTTTTGATATACATTTCTTGAATGTACAATGAAAATGTATATGTTTTCATGTACATTTCTTGAATGTACACTGAAAATGTGTATGTTTTGATGTACATTTCTTGAATGTACACTGAAAATGTGTAGGTTTTGATGTACATTTCTTGAATGTACACTGTAAATATGTATGTTTTGATGTACATTTCTTGAGTGTAAAATGATAATGTGTGTGTTTTGATGTACATTTCTTGATGTACATTTCTTGAATGTACAATGAAAATGTGTATGTTTTGATGTATATTATTTGAATGTACAATGAAAATGTGTATGTTTTGATGTACATTTCTTGAATGTACAATAAAAAAGTGTATGTTTTGATATACTTTTCTTGAATGTACACTGAAAATATGTATGTTTTGATGTACGTCTCTTGAGTGTACAATGAAATTGTGTTTGTTTTGATGTACATTTCTTGAATGTACAATGAAAATGTGTATGTTTTGTGTACGTTTCTTGAATGTACAATGAAAATGTGTATGTTTTGATGTACATTTCTTGAATGTACAATGAAAATGTGTATGTTTTGATATACATTTCTTGAATGTACAATGAAAATGTGTATGTTTTGATGTACATTTCTTGAGTGTACAATGAAAATGTGTATGTTTTGATGTACATTTCTTGAGTGTACAATGAAAATGTGTATGTTTTGATGTACATTTCTTGAATGTACAATGAAAATGTGTATGTTTAATCTATATTTCTTGAATGTACAATGAAAATGTGTATGTTTTTATGTGCATTTCTTGAATGTACAATGAAAATGTGTATGTTTTGATGTACATTTCTTTAGTGTACAATGAAAATGTGTTTGCTTTGATGTACATTTCTTGAATGTGCACTGAAAATGTGTATTTTTTGATATACATTTCTTGAATGTACACTGAAAATGTGTATGTTTTGATGTACATTTCTGGAATGTTCAATGAATATGTGTACGTTTTGATATACATTTCTTGAATGTACACTGAAAATGTGTATGTTTTGATGTACATTTCTTGAGTGTACAATGAAAATGTGTATGTTTTGATGTACATTTCTTGTATATACAATGAAAATGCGTATGTTTTGATGTATATTTCTAGAATGTACAATGAAAATGTGTATGTTTTGATGTACATTTCTTGAATGTACAATGAAAATGTGTATGTTTTGATGTACATTTCTTGAATGTACACTGAAAATGTGTATGTTTTGATGTACATTTCTTGAATGTACAATGAAAATGTGTATGTTTTGATGTATATTTCTTGAATGTACAATGAAAATGTGTATGTTTTGATGTGCATTTCTTGAATGTACAATGAAAATGTGTATGCTTTGATGTACCTTTCTTTAGTGTACAATGAAAATGTGTTTGCTTTGATGTACATTTCTTGAATGTACACTGAAAATGTGTATTTTTTTATATACATTTCTTGAATGTACACTGAAAATGTGTATGTTTTTATGTACATTTCTGGAATGTTCAATAAAAATGTGTACGTTTTGATATACATTTCTTGAATGTACACTGAAAATGTGTATGTTTTGATGTACATTTCTTGAGTGTACAATGAAAATGTGTATGTTTTGATGTACATTTCTTGTATATACAATGAAAATGCGTATGTTTTGATGTATATTTCTAGAATGTACAATGAAAATGTGTATGTTTTGATGTACATTTCTTGAATGTACAATGAAAATGTGTATGTTTTGATGTACATTTCTTGAATGTACACTGAAAATGTGTATGTTTTGATGTACGTTTCTTGAGCGTACAATGAAAATGTGTATGTTTTGATGTACATTTCTTGAATGTACAATGAAAATGTGTATGTTTTGATGTACATTTTTTGAATGTACAATGAAAATGTGTATGTTTTGATGTACATTTCTTGAATGTACACTGAAAATGTGTATGTTTTGATGTACATTTCTTTAGTGTACAATGAAAATGTGTATGTTTTGATGTACATTTCTTGTATATACAATGAAAATGTGTATGTTTTGATGTACATTTCTTGAATGTACACTGAAAATGTGTATGTTTTGATATACATTTGTTGAATGTACAATGAAAATGTATATGTTTTCATGTACATTTCTTGAATGTACACTGAGAATGTGTATGTTTTGATGTACATTTCTTGAATGTACACTGAAAATGTGTAGGCTTTGATGTACATTTCTTGAATGTACACTGAAAATGTGTATGTTTTGATGTACATTTCTTGTATATACAATGAAAATGTGTATGTTTTGATGTACATTTCTGGTATATACAATGAAAATGTGTATGTTTTGATGTACAATTCTTGTATATACAATGAAAATGTGTATGTTTTGATGTATATTTCTTGAATGTATCCTGAAAATGTGTATGTTTTGATGTATATTTCTTGAATGTTCACTGAAAATGTGTATGTTTTGATGTACATTTCTTGAATTTACAATGAAAATGTGTATGTTTTGATGTACATTTCTGGTATATACAATGAAAATGTGTATGTTTTGATGTACATTTCTTGAATGTACACTCAAAATGTGTGTGTTTTAGATGTACATTTCTTGAATGTACACTGAAAATGTGTATGTTTTGATGTACATTTCTTGAATGTACAATGAAAATGTGTATGTTTTGATGTACATTTCTGGTATATAGAATGAAAATGTGTATGTTTTGATGTATATTTCTTGAATGTACCCTGAGAATGTGTATGTTTTGATGTATATTTCTTGAAGGTACACTGAAAATGTGTATGTTTTGATGTACGTTTCTTGAATGTACAATGAAAATGTGTATGTTTTGATGTACATTTCTTGAATGTACACTGAAAATATGTATGTTTTGATATACATTTCTTGTATATACAATGAAAATGTGTATGTTTTGATGTACATTTCTTGTATATACAATGAAAATGTGTATATTTTGATGTACGTTTCTTGAATGTACGCTGAAGCTGTGTATGTTTTGATGTACATTTCTTGAATGTACACTGAAAATGTGTATGTTTTGATGTACGTTTCTTCAATGTACAATGAAAATGTGTATGTTTTGATGTACATTTCTGGTATATACAATGAAAATGTGTATGTTTTGATGTACATTTCTTGAATGTACAATGAAAATGTGTATGTTTTGATGTACATTTCTGGTATATACAATGAAAATGTGTATGTTTTGATGTACATTTCTTGAATGTACAATGAAAATGTGTATGTTTTGATGTACATTTCTGGTATATACAATGAAAATGTGTGTGTTTTGATGTACATTTCTTGAATATACAATGAAGATGTGTAGTTTTTGATGTACATTTCTGGAATGTACACTGAAAATGTGTATGTTTTGATATACATTTCTTGTATATACAATGAAAATATGTATGTTTTGATGTACATTTCTGGTATATACAATGAAAATGTGCATGTTTTGATGTATATCTCTTGAATGTACACTCAAAATGTGTATGTTTTTATGTACATTTCTTGAGTGTAAAATGATAATGTGTGTGTTTTGATGTACATTTCTTGATGTACATTTCTTGAATGTACAATCAAAATGAGTATGTTTTGATGTACATTCCTTGAATGTACAATGAAAATGTGTATGTTTTGATGTACATTTCTTGAATGTACAATGAAAATGTGTATGTGTTGATGTACATTTCTTTAGTGTACAATGAAATTGTGTTTGTTTTGATGTACATTTCTTGAATGTACAATGAAAATGTGTATGTTTTGTGTACATTTCTTGAATGTACAATGAAAATGTGTATGTTTTGATGTACATTTCTTGAATGTACAATGAAAATATGTATGTTTTGATGTACATTTCTGGTATATACAATGAAAATGTGCATGTTTTGATGTACATTTCTGTAATGTACAATGAAAATGTGTTTGCTTTGATGTACAATGAAAATGTGTACGTTTTGATATACATTTCTTGAATGTACACTGAAAATGTGTATGTGTTGATGTACTTTTCTTGAGTGTACAATGAAAATGTGTATGTTTTGATGTACATTTCTTGTATATACAATGAAAAATGCGTATTTTTTTATGTATATTTCTAGAATGTACAATGAAAATGTGTATGTTTTGATGTACATTTCTTGAATGTACAATGAAAATGTGTATGTTTTGATGTACATTTCTTGAATGTACACTGAAAATGTGTATGTTTTGATGTACATTTCTTGAGTGTACAATGAAAATGTGTATGTTTTGATGTACATTTCTTGAATGTACAATGAAAATGTGTATGTTTTGATGTATATTATTTGAATGTACAATGAAAATGTGTATGTTTTGATGTACATTTCTTGAATGTACAATAAAAAAGTGTATGTTTTGATATACATTTCTTGAATGTACACTGAAAATGTGTATGTTTTGATGTACGTCTCTTGAGTGTACAATGAAAATGTGTATGTTTTGATGTACATTTCTTCAATGTACAATGAAAATGTGTATGTTTTGATGTATATTTCTTGAATGTACAATAAAAATGTGTATGTTTTGATGTGCATTTCTTGAATGTACAATGAAAATGTGTATGTTTTGATGTACATTTGCTTAGCGTACAATGAAATTGTGTTTGTTTTGATGTACATTTCTTGAATGTACACTGAAAATGTGTATGTTTTGATGTACATTTCTTTAGTGTACAATGAAAATGTGTATGTTTTGATGTACATTTCTTGTATATACAATGAAAATGTGTATGTTTTGATGTACATTTCTTGAATGTACACTGAAAATGTGTATGTTTTGATATACATTTCTTGAATGTACAATGAAAATGTATATGTTTTCATGTACATTTCTTGAATGTACACTGAAAATGTGTATGTTTTGATGTACATTTCTTGAATGTACACTGAAAATGTGTAGGTTTTGATGTACATTTCTTGAATGTACACTGTAAATATGTATGTTTTGATGTACATTTCTTGAGTGTAAAATGATAATGTGTGTGTTTTGATGTACATTTCTTGATGTACATTTCTTGAATGTACAATGAAAATGTGTATGTTTTGATGTATATTATTTGAATGTACAATGAAAATGTGTATGTTTTGATGTACATTTCTTGAATGTACAATAAAAAAGTGTATGTTTTGATATACATTTCTTGAATGTACACTGAAAATATGTATGTTTTGATGTACGTCTCTTGAGTGTACAATGAAATTGTGTTTGTTTTGATGTACATTTCTTGAATGTACAATGAAAATGTGTATGTTTTGTGTACGTTTCTTGAATGTACAATGAAAATGTGTATGTTTTGATGTACATTTCTTGAATGTACAATGAAAATGTGTATGTTTTGATATACATTTCTTGAATGTACAATGAAAATGTGTATGTTTTGATGTACATTTCTTGAGTGTACAATGAAAATGTGTATGTTTTGATGTACATTTCTTGAGTGTACAATGAAAATGTGTATGTTTTGATGTACATTTCTTGAATGTACAATGAAAATGTGTATGTTTAATGTATATTTCTTGAATGTACAATGAAAATGTGTATGTTTTTATGTGCATTTCTTGAATGTACAATGAAAATGTGTATGTTTTGATGTACATTTCTTTAGTGTACAATGAAAATGTGTTTGCTTTGATGTACATTTCTTGAATGTGCACTGAAAATGTGTATTTTTTGATATACATTTCTTGAATGTACACTGAAAATGTGTATGTTTTGATGTACATTTCTGGAATGTTCAATGAAAATGTGTACGTTTTGATATACATTTCTTGAATGTACACTGAAAATGTGTATGTTTTGATGTACATTTCTTGAGTGTACAATGAAAATGTGTATGTTTTGATGTACATTTCTTGTATATACAATGAAAATGCGTATGTTTTGATGTATATTTCTAGAATGTACAATGAAAATGTGTATGTTTTGATGTACATTTCTTGAATGTACAATGAAAATGTGTATGTTTTTATGTACATTTCTTGAATGTACACTGAAAATGTGTATTTTTTTGATGTACATTTCTTGAATGTACAATGAAAATGTGTATGTTTTGATGTATATTTCTTGAATGTACAATGAAAATGTGTATGTTTTGATGTGCATTTCTTGAATGTACAATGAAAATGTGTATGCTTTGATGTACATTTCTTTAGTGTACAATGAAAATGTGTTTGCTTTGATGTACATTTCTTGAATGTACACTGAAAATGTGTATTTTTTTATATACATTTCTTGAATGTACACTGAAAATGTGTATGTTTTTATGTACATTTCTGGAATGTTCAATAAAAATGTGTACGTTTTGATATACATTTCTTGAATGTACACTGAAAATGTGTATGTTTTGATGTACATTTCTTGAGTGTACAATGAAAATGTGTATGTTTTGATGTACATTTCTTGTATATACAATGAAAATGCGTATGTTTTGATGTATATTTCTAGAATGTACAATGAAAATGTGTATGTTTTGATGTACATTTCTTGAATGTACAATGAAAATGTGTATGTTTTGATGTACATTTCTTGAATGTACACTGAAAATGTGTATGTTTTGATGTACGTTTCTTGAGCGTACAATGAAAATGTGTATGTTTTGATGTACATTTCTTGAATGTACAATGAAAATGTGTATGTTTTGATGTACATTTTTTGAATGTACAATGAAAATGTGTATGTTTTGATGTACATTTCTTGAATGTACACTGAAAATGTGTATGTTTTGATGTACATTTCTTTAGTGTACAATGAAAATGTGTATGTTTTGATGTACATTTCTTGTATATACAATGAAAATGTGTATGTTTTGATGTACATTTCTTGAATGTACACTGAAAATGTGTATGTTTTGATATACATTTGTTGAATGTACAATGAAAATGTATATGTTTTCATGTACATTTCTTGAATGTACACTGAGAATGTGTATGTTTTGATGTACATTTCTTGAATGTACACTGAAAATGTGTAGGCTTTGATGTACATTTCTTGAATGTACACTGAAAATGTGTATGTTTTGATGTACATTTCTTGTATATACAATGAAAATGTGTATGTTTTGATGTACATTTCTGGTATATACAATGAAAATGTGTATGTTTTGATGTACAATTCTTGTATATACAATGAAAATGTGTATGTTTTGATGTATATTTCTTGAATGTATCCTGAAAATGTGTATGTTTTGATGTATATTTCTTGAATGTTCACTGAAAATGTGTATGTTTTGATGTACATTTCTTGAATTTACAATGAAAATGTGTATGTTTTGATGTACATTTCTGGTATATACAATGAAAATGTGTATGTTTTGATGTACATTTCTTGAATGTACACTCAAAATGTGTATGTTTTAGATGTACATTTCTTGAATGTACACTGAAAATGTGTATGTTTTGATGTACATTTCTTGAATGTACAATGAAAATGTGTATGTTTTGATGTACATTTCTGGTATATAGAATGAAAATGTGTATGTTTTGATGTATATTTCTTGAATGTACCCTGAGAATGTGTATGTTTTGATGTATATTTCTTGAAGGTACACTGAAAATGTGTATGTTTTGATGTACGTTTCTTGAATGTACAATGAAAATGTGTATGTTTTGATGTACATTTCTTGAATGTACACTGAAAATATGTATGTTTTGATATACATTTCTTGTATATACAATGAAAATGTGTATGTTTTGATGTACATTTCTTGTATATACAATGAAAATGTGTATATTTTGATGTACGTTTCTTGAATGTACGCTGAAGCTGTGTATGTTTTGATGTACATTTCTTGAATGTACACTGAAAATGTGTATGTTTTGATGTACGTTTCTTCAATGTACAATGAAAATGTGTATGTTTTGATGTACATTTCTGGTATATACAATGAAAATGTGTATGTTTTGATGTACATTTCTTGAATGTACAATGAAAATGTGTATGTTTTGATGTACATTTCTGGTATATACAATGAAAATGTGTATGTTTTGATGTACATTTCTTGAATGTACAATGAAAATGTGTATGTTTTGATGTACATTTCTGGTATATACAATGAAAATGTGTGTGTTTTGATGTACATTTCTTGAATATACAATGAAGATGTGTAGTTTTTGATGTACATTTCTTGAATGTACACTGAAAATGTGTATGTTTTGATATACATTTCTTGTATATACAATGAAAATATGTATGTTTTGATGTACATTTCTGGTATATACAATGAAAATGTGCATGTTTTGATGTATATCTCTTGAATGTACACTCAAAATGTGTATGTTTTTATGTACATTTCTTGAGTGTAAAATTATAATGTGTGTGTTTTGATGTACATTTCTTGATGTACATTTCTTGAATGTACAATCAAAATGAGTATGTTTTGATGTACATTCCTTGAATGTACAATGAAAATGTGTATGTTTTGATGTACATTTCTTGAATGTACAATGAAAATGTGTATGTGTTGATGTACATTTTTTTAGTGTACAATGAAATTGTGTTTGTTTTGATGTACATTTCTTGAATGTACAATGAAAATGTGTATGTTTTGTGTTCATTTCTTGAATGTACAATGAAAATGTGTATGTTTTGATGTACATTTCTTGAATGTACAATGAAAATATGTATGTTTTGATGTACATTTCTGGTATATACAATGAAAATGTGCATGTTTTGATGTACATTTCTGTAATGTACAATGAAAATGTGTTTGCTTTGATGTACAATGAAAATGTGTACGTTTTGATATACATTTCTTGAATGTACACTGAAAATGTGTATGTGTTGATGTACTTTTCTTGAGTGTACAATGAAAATGTGTATGTTTTGATGTACATTTCTTGTATATACAATGAAAAATGCGTATTTTTTTATGTATATTTCTAGAATGTACAATGAAAATGTGTATGTTTTGATGTACATTTCTTGAATGTACAATGAAAATGTGTATGTTTTGATGTACATTTCTTGAATGTACACTGAAAATGTGTATGTTTTGATGTACATTTCTTGAGTGTACAATGAAAATGTGTATGTTTTGATGTACATTTCTTGAATGTACAATGAAAATGTGTATGTTTTGATGTATATTATTTGAATGTACAATGAAAATGTGTATGTTTTGATGTACATTTCTTGAATGTACAATAAAAAAGTGTATGTTTTGATATACATTTCTTGAATGTACACTGAAAATGTGTATGTTTTGATGTACGTCTCTTGAGTGTACAATGAAAATGTGTATGTTTTGATGTACATTTCTTCAATGTACAATGAAAATGTGTATGTTTTGATGTATATTTCTTGAATGTACAATAAAAATGTGTATGTTTTGATGTGCATTTCTTGAATGTACAATGAAAATGTGTATGTTTTGATGTACATTTGCTTAGCGTACAATGAAATTGTGTTTGTTTTGATGTACATTTCTTGAATGTACACTGAAAATGTGTATGTTTTGATGTACATTTCTTTAGTGTACAATGAAAATGTGTATGTTTTGATGTACATTTCTTGTATATACAATGAAAATGTGTATGTTTTGATGTACATTTCTTGAATGTACACTGAAAATGTGTATGTTTTGATATACATTTCTTGAATGTACAATGAAAATGTATATGTTTTCATGTACATTTCTTGAATGTACACTGAAAATGTGTATGTTTTGATGTACATTTCTTGAATGTACACTGAAAATGTGTAGGTTTTGATGTACATTTCTTGAATGTACACTGTAAATATGTATGTTTTGATGTACATTTCTTGAGTGTAAAATGATAATGTGTGTGTTTTGATGTACATTTCTTGATGTACATTTCTTGAATGTACAATGAAAATGTGTATGTTTTGATGTATATTATTTGAATGTACAATGAAAATGTGTATGTTTTGATGTACATTTCTTGAATGTACAATAAAAAAGTGTATGTTTTGATATACATTTCTTGAATGTACACTGAAAATATGTATGTTTTGATGTACGTCTCTTGAGTGTACAATGAAATTGTGTTTGTTTTGATGTACATTTCTTGAATGTACAATGAAAATGTGTATGTTTTGTGTACGTTTCTTGAATGTACAATGAAAATGTGTATGTTTTGATGTACATTTCTTGAATGTACAATGAAAATGTGTATGTTTTGATATACATTTCTTGAATGTACAATGAAAATGTGTATGTTTTGATGTACATTTCTTGAGTGTACAATGAAAATGTGTATGTTTTGATGTACATTTCTTGAGTGTACAATGAAAATGTGTATGTTTTGATGTACATTTCTTGAATGTACAATGAAAATGTGTATGTTTAATGTATATTTCTTGAATGTACAATGAAAATGTGTATGTTTTTATGTGCATTTCTTGAATGTACAATGAAAATGTGTATGTTTTGATGTACATTTCTTTAGTGTACAATGAAAATGTGTTTGCTTTGATGTACAATGAAAATGTGTACGTTTTGATATACATTTCTTGAATGTACACTGAAAATGTGTATGTGTTGATGTACTTTTCTTGAGTGTACAATGAAAATGTGTATGTTTTGATGTACATTTCTTGTATATACAATGAAAAATGCGTATTTTTTTATGTATATTTCTAGAATGTACAATGAAAATGTGTATGTTTTGATGTACATTTCTTGAATGTACAATGAAAATGTGTATGTTTTGATGTACATTTCTTGAATGTACACTGAAAATGTGTATGTTTTGATGTACATTTCTTGAGTGTACAATGAAAATGTGTATGTTTTGATGTATATTATTTGAATGTACAATGAAAATGTGTATGTTTTGATGTACATTTCTTGAATGTACAATAAAAAAGTGTATGTTTTGATATACATTTCTTGAATGTACACTGAAAATGTGTATGTTTTGATGTACGTCTCTTGAGTGTACAATGAAAATGTGTATGTTTTGATGTACATTTCTTCAATGTACAATGAAAATGTGTATGTTTTGATGTATATTTCTTGAATGTACAATAAAAATGTGTATGTTTTGATGTGCATTTCTTGAATGTACAATGAAAATGTGTATGATTTGATGTACATTTGCTTAGCGTACAATGAAATTGTGTTTGTTTTGATGTACATTTCTTGAATGTACACTGAAAATGTGTATGTTTTGATGTACATTTCTTTAGTGTACAATGAAAATGTGTATGTTTTGATGTACATTTCTTGTATATACAATGAAAATGTGTATGTTTTGATGTACATTTCTTGAATGTACACTGAAAATGTGTATGTTTTGATATACATTTCTTGAATGTACAATGAAAATGTATATGTTTTCATGTACATTTCTTGAATGTACACTGAAAATGTGTATGTTTTGATGTACATTTCTTGAATGTACACTGAAAATGTGTAGGTTTTGATGTACATTTCTTGAATGTACACTGTAAATATGTATGTTTTGATGTACATTTCTTGAGTGTAAAATGATAATGTGTGTGTTTTGATGTACATTTCTTGATGTACATTTCTTGAATGTACAATGAAAATGTGTATGTTTTGATGTATATTATTTGAATGTACAATGAAAATGTGTATGTTTTGATGTACATTTCTTGAATGTACAATAAAAAAGTGTATGTTTTGATATACTTTTCTTGAATGTACACTGAAAATATGTATGTTTTGATGTACGTCTCTTGAGTGTACAATGAAATTGTGTTTGTTTTGATGTACATTTCTTGAATGTACAATGAAAATGTGTATGTTTTGTGTACGTTTCTTGAATGTACAATGAAAATGTGTATGTTTTGATGTACATTTCTTGAATGTACAATGAAAATGTGTATGTTTTGATATACATTTCTTGAATGTACAATGAAAATGTGTATGTTTTGATGTACATTTCTTGAGTGTACAATGAAAATGTGTATGTTTTGATGTACATTTCTTGAGTGTACAATGAAAATGTGTATGTTTTGATGTACATTTCTTGAATGTACAATGAAAATGTGTATGTTTAATCTATATTTCTTGAATGTACAATGAAAATGTGTATGTTTTTATGTGCATTTCTTGAATGTACAATGAAAATGTGTATGTTTTGATGTACATTTCTTTAGTGTACAATGAAAATGTGTTTGCTTTGATGTACATTTCTTGAATGTGCACTGAAAATGTGTATTTTTTGATATACATTTCTTGAATGTACACTGAAAATGTGTATGTTTTGATGTACATTTCTGGAATGTTCAATGAATATGTGTACGTTTTGATATACATTTCTTGAATGTACACTGAAAATGTGTATGTTTTGATGTACATTTCTTGAGTGTACAATGAAAATGTGTATGTTTTGATGTACATTTCTTGTATATACAATGAAAATGCGTATGTTTTGATGTATATTTCTAGAATGTACAATGAAAATGTGTATGTTTTGATGTACATTTCTTGAATGTACAATGAAAATGTGTATGTTTTGATGTACATTTCTTGAATGTACACTGAAAATGTGTATGTTTTGATGTACATTTCTTGAATGTACAATGAAAATGTGTATGTTTTGATGTATATTTCTTGAATGTACAATGAAAATGTGTATGTTTTGATGTGCATTTCTTGAATGTACAATGAAAATGTGTATGCTTTGATGTACCTTTCTTTAGTGTACAATGAAAATGTGTTTGCTTTGATGTACATTTCTTGAATGTACACTGAAAATGTGTATTTTTTTATATACATTTCTTGAATGTACACTGAAAATGTGTATGTTTTTATGTACATTTCTGGAATGTTCAATAAAAATGTGTACGTTTTGATATACATTTCTTGAATGTACACTGAAAATGTGTATGTTTTGATGTACATTTCTTGAGTGTACAATGAAAATGTGTATGTTTTGATGTACATTTCTTGTATATACAATGAAAATGCGTATGTTTTGATGTATATTTCTAGAATGTACAATGAAAATGTGTATGTTTTGATGTACATTTCTTGAATGTACAATGAAAATGTGTATGTTTTGATGTACATTTCTTGAATGTACACTGAAAATGTGTATGTTTTGATGTACGTTTCTTGAGCGTACAATGAAAATGTGTATGTTTTGATGTACATTTCTTGAATGTACAATGAAAATGTGTATGTTTTGATGTACATTTTTTGAATGTACAATGAAAATGTGTATGTTTTGATGTACATTTCTTGAATGTACACTGAAAATGTGTATGTTTTGATGTACATTTCTTTAGTGTACAATGAAAATGTGTATGTTTTGATGTACATTTCTTGTATATACAATGAAAATGTGTATGTTTTGATGTACATTTCTTGAATGTACACTGAAAATGTGTATGTTTTGATATACATTTGTTGAATGTACAATGAAAATGTATATGTTTTCATGTACATTTCTTGAATGTACACTGAGAATGTGTATGTTTTGATGTACATTTCTTGAATGTACACTGAAAATGTGTAGGCTTTGATGTACATTTCTTGAATGTACACTGAAAATGTGTATGTTTTGATGTACATTTCTTGTATATACAATGAAAATGTGTATGTTTTGATGTACATTTCTGGTATATACAATGAAAATGTGTATGTTTTGATGTACAATTCTTGTATATACAATGAAAATGTGTATGTTTTGATGTATATTTCTTGAATGTATCCTGAAAATGTGTATGTTTTGATGTATATTTCTTGAATGTTCACTGAAAATGTGTATGTTTTGATGTACATTTCTTGAATTTACAATGAAAATGTGTATGTTTTGATGTACATTTCTGGTATATACAATGAAAATGTGTATGTTTTGATGTACATTTCTTGAATGTACACTCAAAATGTGTGTGTTTTAGATGTACATTTCTTGAATGTACACTGAAAATGTGTATGTTTTGATGTACATTTCTTGAATGTACAATGAAAATGTGTATGTTTTGATGTACATTTCTGGTATATAGAATGAAAATGTGTATGTTTTGATGTATATTTCTTGAATGTACCCTGAGAATGTGTATGTTTTGATGTATATTTCTTGAAGGTACACTGAAAATGTGTATGTTTTGATGTACGTTTCTTGAATGTACAATGAAAATGTGTATGTTTTGATGTACATTTCTTGAATGTACACTGAAAATATGTATGTTTTGATATACATTTCTTGTATATACAATGAAAATGTGTATGTTTTGATGTACATTTCTTGTATATACAATGAAAATGTGTATATTTTGATGTACGTTTCTTGAATGTACGCTGAAGCTGTGTATGTTTTGATGTACATTTCTCGAATGTACACTGAAAATGTGTATGTTTTGATGTACGTTTCTTCAATGTACAATGAAAATGTGTATGTTTTGATGTACATTTCTGGTATATACAATGAAAATGTGTATGTTTTGATGTACATTTCTTGAATGTACAATGAAAATGTGTATGTTTTGATGTACATTTCTGGTATATACAATGAAAATGTGTATGTTTTGATGTACATTTCTTGAATGTACAATGAAAATGTGTATGTTTTGATGTACATTTCTGGTATATACAATGAAAATGTGTGTGTTTTGATGTACATTTCTTGAATATACAATGAAGATGTGTAGTTTTTGATGTACATTTCTGGAATGTACACTGAAAATGTGTATGTTTTGATATACATTTCTTGTATATACAATGAAAATATGTATGTTTTGATGTACATTTCTGGTATATACAATGAAAATGTGCATGTTTTGATGTATATCTCTTGAATGTACACTCAAAATGTGTATGTTTTTATGTACATTTCTTGAGTGTAAAATGATAATGTGTGTGTTTTGATGTACATTTCTTGATGTACATTTCTTGAATGTACAATCAAAATGAGTATGTTTTGATGTACATTCCTTGAATGTACAATGAAAATGTGTATGTTTTGATGTACATTTCTTGAATG
The DNA here is from genome assembly GCA_030765045.1 of Tenodera sinensis. Lineage (NCBI taxonomy): Eukaryota > Metazoa > Arthropoda > Insecta > Mantodea > Mantidae > Tenodera > Tenodera sinensis. The sequence goes on from JAUKNM010000095.1 coordinate 1,540,406, forward strand.
TACAATGAAAATGTGTATGTGTTGATGTACATTTCTTTAGTGTACAATGAAATTGTGTTTGTTTTGATGTACATTTCTTGAATGTACAATGAAAATGTGTATGTTTTGTGTACATTTCTTGAATGTACAATGAAAATGTGTATGTTTTGATGTACATTTCTTGAATGTACAATGAAAATATGTATGTTTTGATGTACATTTCTGGTATATACAATGAAAATGTGCATGTTTTGATGTACATTTCTGTAATGTACAATGAAAATGTGTTTGCTTTGATGTACAATGAAAATGTGTACGTTTTGATATACATTTCTTGAATGTACACTGAAAATGTGTATGTGTTGATGTACTTTTCTTGAGTGTACAATGAAAATGTGTATGTTTTGATGTACATTTCTTGTATATACAATGAAAAATGCGTATTTTTTTATGTATATTTCTAGAATGTACAATGAAAATGTGTATGTTTTGATGTACATTTCTTGAATGTACAATGAAAATGTGTATGTTTTGATGTACATTTCTTGAATGTACACTGAAAATGTGTATGTTTTGATGTACATTTCTTGAGTGTACAATGAAAATGTGTATGTTTTGATGTACATTTCTTGAATGTACAATGAAAATGTGTATGTTTTGATGTATATTATTTGAATGTACAATGAAAATGTGTATGTTTTGATGTACATTTCTTGAATGTACAATAAAAAAGTGTATGTTTTGATATACATTTCTTGAATGTACACTGAAAATGTGTATGTTTTGATGTACGTCTCTTGAGTGTACAATGAAAATGTGTATGTTTTGATGTACATTTCTTCAATGTACAATGAAAATGTGTATGTTTTGATGTATATTTCTTGAATGTACAATAAAAATGTGTATGTTTTGATGTGCATTTCTTGAATGTACAATGAAAATGTGTATGTTTTGATGTACATTTGCTTAGCGTACAATGAAATTGTGTTTGTTTTGATGTACATTTCTTGAATGTACACTGAAAATGTGTATGTTTTGATGTACATTTCTTTAGTGTACAATGAAAATGTGTATGTTTTGATGTACATTTCTTGTATATACAATGAAAATGTGTATGTTTTGATGTACATTTCTTGAATGTACACTGAAAATGTGTATGTTTTGATATACATTTCTTGAATGTACAATGAAAATGTATATGTTTTCATGTACATTTCTTGAATGTACACTGAAAATGTGTATGTTTTGATGTACATTTCTTGAATGTACACTGAAAATGTGTAGGTTTTGATGTACATTTCTTGAATGTACACTGTAAATATGTATGTTTTGATGTACATTTCTTGAGTGTAAAATGATAATGTGTGTGTTTTGATGTACATTTCTTGATGTACATTTCTTGAATGTACAATGAAAATGTGTATGTTTTGATGTATATTATTTGAATGTACAATGAAAATGTGTATGTTTTGATGTACATTTCTTGAATGTACAATAAAAAAGTGTATGTTTTGATATACATTTCTTGAATGTACACTGAAAATATGTATGTTTTGATGTACGTCTCTTGAGTGTACAATGAAATTGTGTTTGTTTTGATGTACATTTCTTGAATGTACAATGAAAATGTGTATGTTTTGTGTACGTTTCTTGAATGTACAATGAAAATGTGTATGTTTTGATGTACATTTCTTGAATGTACAATGAAAATGTGTATGTTTTGATATACATTTCTTGAATGTACAATGAAAATGTGTATGTTTTGATGTACATTTCTTGAGTGTACAATGAAAATGTGTATGTTTTGATGTACATTTCTTGAGTGTACAATGAAAATGTGTATGTTTTGATGTACATTTCTTGAATGTACAATGAAAATGTGTATGTTTAATGTATATTTCTTGAATGTACAATGAAAATGTGTATGTTTTTATGTGCATTTCTTGAATGTACAATGAAAATCTGTATGTTTTGATGTACATTTCTTTAGTGTACAATGAAAATGTGTTTGCTTTGATGAACATTTCTTGAATGTGCACTGAAAATGTGTATTTTTTGACATACATTTCTTGAATGTACACTGAAAATGTGTATGTTTTGATGTACATTTCTGGAATGTTCAATGAAAATGTGTACGTTTTGATATACATTTCTTGAATGTACACTGAAAATGTGTATGTTTTGATGTACATTTCTTGAGTGTACAATGAAAATGTGTATGTTTTGATGTACATTTCTTGTATATACAATGAAAATGCGTATGTTTTGATGTATATTTCTAGAATGTACAATGAAAATGTGTATGTTTTGATGTACATTTCTTGAATGTACAATGAAAATGTGTATGTTTTGATGTACATTTCTTGAATGTACACTGAAAATGTGTATGTTTTGATGTACATTTCTTGAATGTACAATGAAAATGTGTATGTTTTGATGTATATTTCTTGAATGTACAATGAAAATGTGTATGTTTTGATGTGCATTTCTTGAATGTACAATGAAAATGTGTATGCTTTGATGTACATTTCTTTAGTGTACAATGAAAATGTGTTTGCTTTGATGTACATTTCTTGAATGTACACTGAAAATGTGTATTTTTTTATATACATTTCTTGAATGTACACTGAAAATGTGTATGTTTTTATGTACATTTCTGGAATGTTCAATAAAAATGTGTACGTTTTGATATACATTTCTTGAATGTACACTGAAAATGTGTATGTTTTGATGTACATTTCTTGAGTGTACAATGAAAATGTGTATGTTTTGATGTACATTTCTTGTATATACAATGAAAATGCGTATGTTTTGATGTATATTTCTAGAATGTACAATGAAAATGTGTATGTTTTGATGTACATTTCTTGAATGTACAATGAAAATGTGTATGTTTTGATGTACATTTCTTGAATGTACACTGAAAATGTGTATGTTTTGATGTACGTTTCTTGAGCGTACAATGAAAATGTGTATGTTTTGATGTACATTTCTTGAATGTACAATGAAAATGTGTATGTTTTGATGTACATTTTTTGAATGTACAATGAAAATGTGTATGTTTTGATGTACATTTCTTGAATGTACACTGAAAATGTGTATGTTTTGATGTACATTTCTTTAGTGTACAATGAAAATGTGTATGTTTTGATGTACATTTCTTGTATATACAATGAAAATGTGTATGTTTTGATGTACATTTCTTGAATGTACACTGAAAATGTGTATGTTTTGATATACATTTGTTGAATGTACAATGAAAATGTATATGTTTTCATGTACATTTCTTGAATGTACACTGAGAATGTGTATGTTTTGATGTACATTTCTTGAATGTACACTGAAAATGTGTAGGCTTTGATGTACATTTCTTGAATGTACACTGAAAATGTGTATGTTTTGATGTACATTTCTTGTATATACAATGAAAATGTGTATGTTTTGATGTACATTTCTGGTATATACAATGAAAATGTGTATGTTTTGATGTACAATTCTTGTATATACAATGAAAATGTGTATGTTTTGATGTATATTTCTTGAATGTATCCTGAAAATGTGTATGTTTTGATGTATATTTCTTGAATGTTCACTGAAAATGTGTATGTTTTGATGTACATTTCTTGAATTTACAATGAAAATGTGTATGTTTTGATGTACATTTCTGGTATATACAATGAAAATGTGTATGTTTTGATGTACATTTCTTGAATGTACACTCAAAATGTGTATGTTTTAGATGTACATTTCTTGAATGTACACTGAAAATGTGTATGTTTTGATGTACATTTCTTGAATGTACAATGAAAATGTGTATGTTTTGATGTACATTTCTGGTATATAGAATGAAAATGTGTATGTTTTGATGTATATTTCTTGAATGTACCCTGAGAATGTGTATGTTTTGATGTATATTTCTTGAAGGTACACTGAAAATGTGTATGTTTTGATGTACGTTTCTTGAATGTACAATGAAAATGTGTATGTTTTGATGTACATTTCTTGAATGTACACTGAAAATATGTATGTTTTGATATACATTTCTTGTATATACAATGAAAATGTGTATGTTTTGATGTACATTTCTTGTATATACAATGAAAATGTGTATATTTTGATGTACGTTTCTTGAATGTACGCTGAAGCTGTGTATGTTTTGATGTACATTTCTTGAATGTACACTGAAAATGTGTATGTTTTGATGTACGTTTCTTCAATGTACAATGAAAATGTGTATGTTTTGATGTACATTTCTGGTATATACAATGAAAATGTGTATGTTTTGATGTACATTTCTTGAATGTACAATGAAAATGTGTATGTTTTGATGTACATTTCTGGTATATACAATGAAAATGTGTATGTTTTGATGTACATTTCTTGAATGTACAATGAAAATGTGTATGTTTTGATGTACATTTCTGGTATATACAATGAAAATGTGTGTGTTTTGATGTACATTTCTTGAATATACAATGAAGATGTGTAGTTTTTGATGTACATTTCTTGAATGTACACTGAAAATGTGTATGTTTTGATATACATTTCTTGTATATACAATGAAAATATGTATGTTTTGATGTACATTTCTGGTATATACAATGAAAATGTGCATGTTTTGATGTATATCTCTTGAATGTACACTCAAAATGTGTATGTTTTTATGTACATTTCTTGAGTGTAAAATGATAATGTGTGTGTTTTGATGTACATTTCTTGATGTACATTTCTTGAATGTACAATCAAAATGAGTATGTTTTGATGTACATTCCTTGAATGTACAATGAAAATGTGTATGTTTTGATGTACATTTCTTGAATGTACAATGAAAATGTGTATGTGTTGATGTACATTTTTTTAGTGTACAATGAAATTGTGTTTGTTTTGATGTACATTTCTTGAATGTACAATGAAAATGTGTATGTTTTGTGTTCATTTCTTGAATGTACAATGAAAATGTGTATGTTTTGATGTACATTTCTTGAATGTACAATGAAAATATGTATGTTTTGATGTACATTTCTGGTATATACAATGAAAATGTGCATGTTTTGATGTACATTTCTGTAATGTACAATGAAAATGTGTTTGCTTTGATGTACAATGAAAATGTGTACGTTTTGATATACATTTCTTGAATGTACACTGAAAATGTGTATGTGTTGATGTACTTTTCTTGAGTGTACAATGAAAATGTGTATGTTTTGATGTACATTTCTTGTATATACAATGAAAAATGCGTATTTTTTTATGTATATTTCTAGAATGTACAATGAAAATGTGTATGTTTTGATGTACATTTCTTGAATGTACAATGAAAATGTGTATGTTTTGATGTACATTTCTTGAATGTACACTGAAAATGTGTATGTTTTGATGTACATTTCTTGAGTGTACAATGAAAATGTGTATGTTTTGATGTACATTTCTTGAATGTACAATGAAAATGTGTATGTTTTGATGTATATTATTTGAATGTACAATGAAAATGTGTATGTTTTGATGTACATTTCTTGAATGTACAATAAAAAAGTGTATGTTTTGATATACATTTCTTGAATGTACACTGAAAATGTGTATGTTTTGATGTACGTCTCTTGAGTGTACAATGAAAATGTGTATGTTTTGATGTACATTTCTTCAATGTACAATGAAAATGTGTATGTTTTGATGTATATTTCTTGAATGTACAATAAAAATGTGTATGTTTTGATGTGCATTTCTTGAATGTACAATGAAAATGTGTATGTTTTGATGTACATTTGCTTAGCGTACAATGAAATTGTGTTTGTTTTGATGTACATTTCTTGAATGTACACTGAAAATGTGTATGTTTTGATGTACATTTCTTTAGTGTACAATGAAAATGTGTATGTTTTGATGTACATTTCTTGTATATACAATGAAAATGTGTATGTTTTGATGTACATTTCTTGAATGTACACTGAAAATGTGTATGTTTTGATATACATTTCTTGAATGTACAATGAAAATGTATATGTTTTCATGTACATTTCTTGAATGTACACTGAAAATGTGTATGTTTTGATGTACATTTCTTGAATGTACACTGAAAATGTGTAGGTTTTGATGTACATTTCTTGAATGTACACTGTAAATATGTATGTTTTGATGTACATTTCTTGAGTGTAAAATGATAATGTGTGTGTTTTGATGTACATTTCTTGATGTACATTTCTTGAATGTACAATGAAAATGTGTATGTTTTGATGTATATTATTTGAATGTACAATGAAAATGTGTATGTTTTGATGTACATTTGCTTAGCGTACAATGAAATTGTGTTTGTTTTGATGTACATTTCTTGAATGTACACTGAAAATGTGTATGTTTTGATGTACATTTCTTGAGTGTACAATGAAAATGTGTATGTTTTGATGTACATTTCTTGTATATACAATGAAAATGCGTATGTTTTGATGTATATTTCTAGAATGTACAATGAAAATGTGTATGTTTTGATGTACATTTCTTGAATGTACAATGAAAATGTGTATGTTTTGATGTACATTTCTTGAATGTACACTGAAAATGTGTATGTTTTGATGTACGTTTCTTGAGCGTACAATGAAAATGTGTATGTTTTGATGTACATTTCTTGAATGTACAATGAAAATGTGTATGTTTTGATGTACATTTTTTGAATGTACAATGAAAATGTGTATGTTTTGATGTACATTTCTTGAATGTACACTGAAAATGTGTATGTTTTGATGTACATTTCTTTAGTGTACAATGAAAATGTGTATGTTTTGATGTACATTTCTTGTATATACAATGAAAATGTGTATGTTTTGATGTACATTTCTTGAATGTACACTGAAAATGTGTATGTTTTGATATACATTTCTTGAATGTAGAATGAAAATGTATATGTTTTCATGTACATTTCTTGAATGTACACTGAAAATGTGTATGTTTTGATGTACATTTCTTGAATGTACACTGAAAATGTGTAGGCTTTGATGTACATTTCTTGAATGTACACTGAAAATGTGTATGTTTTGATGTATATTTCTTGTATATACAATGAAAATGTGTATGTTTTGATGTACATTTCTGGTATATACAATGAAAGTGTGTATGTTTTGATGTACAATTCTTGTATATACAATGAAAATGTGTATGTTTTGATGTATATTTCTTGAATGTATCCTGAAAATGAGTATGTTTTGATGTATATTTCTTGAATGTTCACTGAAAATGTGTATGTTTTGATGTACATTTCTTGAATTTACAATGAAAATGTGTATGTTTTGATGTACATTTCTGGTATATACAATGAAAATGTGTATGTTTTGATGTACATTTCTTGAATGTACACTCAAAATGTGTATGTTTTAGATGTACATTTCTTGAATGTACACTGAAAATGTGTATGTTTTGATGTACATTTCTTGAATGTACAATGAAAATGTGTATGTTTTGATGTACATTTCTGGTATATAGAATGAAAATGTGTATGTTTTGATGTATATTTCTTGAATGTACCCTGTGAATGTGTATGTTTTGATGTATATTTCTTGAAGGTACACTGAAAATGTGTATGTTTTGATGTACGTTTCTTGAATGTACAATGAAAATGTGTATGTTTTGATGTACATTTCTTGAATGTACACTGAAAATATGTATGTTTTGATATACATTTCTTGTATATACAATGAAAATGTGTATGTTTTGATGTACATTTCTTGTATATACAATGAAAATGTGTATGTTTTGATGTACGTTTCTTGAATGTACGCTGAAGCTGTGTATGTTTTGATGTACATTTCTTGAATGTACCCTGAAAATGTGTATGTTTTGATGTACGTTTCTTCAATGTACAATGAAAATGTGTATGTTTTGATGTACATTTCTGGTATATACAATGAAAATGTGTATGTTTTGATGTACATTTCTTGAATGTACAATGAAAATGTGTATGTTTTGATGTACATTTCTGGTATATACAATGAAAATGTGTATGTTTTGATGTACATTTCTTGAATGTACAATGAAAATGTGTATATTTTGATGTACATTTCTGGTATATACAATGAAAATGTGTGTGCTTTGATGTACATTTCTTGAATATACAATGAAGATGTGTAGTTTTTGATGTACATTTCTTGAATGTACACTGAAAATGTGTATGTTTTGATATACATTTCTTGTATATACAATGAAAATATGTATGTTTTGATGTACATTTCTGGTATATACAATGAAAATGTGCATGTTTTGATGTATATCTCTTGAATGTACACTCAAAATGTGTATGTTTTTATGTACATTTCTTGAGTGTAAAATGATAATGTGTGTGTTTTGATGTACATTTCTTGATGTACATTTCTTGAATGTACAATCAAAATGAGTATGTTTTGATGTACATTCCTTGAATGTACAATGAAAATGTGTATGTTTTGATGTACATTTCTTGAATGTACAATGAAAATGTGTATGTGTTGATGTACATTTCTTTAGTGTACAATGAAATTGTGTTTGTTTTGATGTACATTTCTTGAATGTACAATGAAAATGTGTATGTTTTGTGTACATTTCTTGAATGTACAATGAAAATGTGTATGTTTTGATGTACATTTCTTGAATGTACAATGAAAATATGTATGTTTTGATGTACATTTCTGGTATATACAATGAAAATGTGCATGTTTTGATGTACAATTCTGTAATGTACAATGAAAATGTGTTTGCTTTGATGTACAATGAAAATGTGTACGTTTTGATATACATTTCTTGAATGTACACTGAAAATGTGTATGTGTTGATGTACTTTTCTTGAGTGTACAATGAAAATGTGTATGTTTTGATGTACATTTCTTGTATATACAATGAAAAATGCGTATTTTTTTATGTATATTTCTAGAATGTACAATGAAAATGTGTATGTTTTGTGTACGTTTCTTGAATGTACAATGAAAATGTGTATGTTTTGATGTACATTTCTTGAATGTACAATGAAAATGTGTATGTTTTGATATACATTTCTTGAATGTACAATGAAAATGTGTATGTTTTGATGTACATTTCTTGTGTGTACAATGAAAATGTGTATGTTTTGATGTACATTTCTTGAGTGTACAATGAAAATGTGTATGTTTTGATGTACATTTCTTGAATGTACAATGAAAATGTGTATGTTTAATGTATATTTCTTGAATGTACAATGAAAATGTGTATGTTTTTATGTGCATTTCTTGAATGTACAATGAAAATCTGTATGTTTTGATGTACATTTCTTTAGTGTACAATGAAAATGTGTTTGCTTTGATGTACATTTCTTGAATGTGCACTGAAAATGTGTATTTTTTGATATACATTTCTTGAATGTACACTGAAAATGTGTATGTTTTGATGTACATTTCTGGAATGTTCAATGAAAATGTGTACGTTTTGATATACATTTCTTGAATGTACACTGAAAATGTGTATGTTTTGATGTACATTTCTTGAGTGTACAATGAAAATGTGTATGTTTTGATGTACATTTCTTGTATATACAATGAAAATGCGTATGTTTTGATGTATATTTCTAGAATGTACAATGAAAATGTGTATGTTTTGATGTACATTTCTTGAATGTACAATGAAAATGTGTATGTTTTGATGTACATTTCTTGAATGTACACTGAAAATGTGTATGTTTTGATGTACATTTCTTGAATGTACAATGAAAATGTGTATGTTTTGATGTATATTTCTTGAATGTACAATGAAAATGTGTATGTTTTGATGTGCATTTCTTGAATGTACAATGAAAATGTGTATGCTTTGATGTACATTTCTTTAGTGTACAATGAAAATGTGTTTGCTTTGATGTACATTTCTTGAATGTACACTGAAAATGTGTATTTTTTTATATACATTTCTTGAATGTACACTGAAAATGTGTATGTTTTTATGTACATTTCTGGAATGTTCAATAAAAATGTGTACGTTTTGATATACATTTCTTGAATGTACACTGAAAATGTGTATGTTTTGATGTACATTTCTTGAGTGTACAATGAAAATGTGTATGTTTTGATGTACATTTCTTGTATATACAATGAAAATGCGTATGTTTTGATGTATATTTCTAGAATGTACAATGAAAATGTGTATGTTTTGATGTACATTTCTTGAATGTACAATGAAAATGTGTATGTTTTGATGTACATTTCTTGAATGTACACTGAAAATGTGTATGTTTTGATGTACGTTTCTTGAGCGTACAATGAAAATGTGTATGTTTTGATGTACATTTCTTGAATGTACAATGAAAATGTGTATGTTTTGATGTACATTTTTTGAATGTACAATGAAAATGTGTATGTTTTGATGTACATTTCTTGAATGTACACTGAAAATGTGTATGTTTTGATGTACATTTCTTTAGTGTACAATGAAAATGTGTATGTTTTGATGTACATTTCTTGTATATACAATGAAAATGTGTATGTTTTGATGTACATTTCTTGAATGTACACTGAAAATGTGTATGTTTTGATATACATTTCTTGAATGTAGAATGAAAATGTATATGTTTTCATGTACATTTCTTGAATGTACACTGAAAATGTGTATGTTTTGATGTACATTTCTTGAATGTACACTGAAAATGTGTAGGCTTTGATGTACATTTCTTGAATGTACACTGAAAATGTGTATGTTTTGATGTATATTTCTTGTATATACAATGAAAATGTGTATGTTTTGATGTACATTTCTGGTATATACAATGAAAGTGTGTATGTTTTGATGTACAATTCTTGTATATACAATGAAAATGTGTATGTTTTGATGTATATTTCTTGAATGTATCCTGAAAATGAGTATGTTTTGATGTATATTTCTTGAATGTTCACTGAAAATGTGTATGTTTTGATGTACATTTCTTGAATTTACAATGAAAATGTGTATGTTTTGATGTACATTTCTGGTATATACAATGAAAATGTGTATGTTTTGATGTACATTTCTTGAATGTACACTCAAAATGTGTATGTTTTAGATGTACATTTCTTGAATGTACACTGAAAATGTGTATGTTTTGATGTACATTTCTTGAATGTACAATGAAAATGTGTATGTTTTGATGTACATTTCTGGTATATAGAATGAAAATGTGTATGTTTTGATGTATATTTCTTGAATGTACCCTGTGAATGTGTATGTTTTGATGTATATTTCTTGAAGGTACACTGAAAATGTGTATGTTTTGATGTACGTTTCTTGAATGTACAATGAAAATGTGTATGTTTTGATGTACATTTCTTGAATGTACACTGAAAATATGTATGTTTTGATATACATTTCTTGTATATACAATGAAAATGTGTATGTTTTGATGTACATTTCTTGTATATACAATGAAAATGTGTATGTTTTGATGTACGTTTCTTGAATGTACGCTGAAGCTGTGTATGTTTTGATGTACATTTCTTGAATGTACACTGAAAATGTGTATGTTTTGATGTACGTTTCTTCAATGTACAATGAAAATGTGTATGTTTTGATGTACATTTCTGGTATATACAATGAAAATGTGTATGTTTTGATGTACATTTCTTGAATGTACAATGAAAATGTGTATGTTTTGATGTACATTTCTGGTATATACAATGAAAATGTGTATGTTTTGATGTACATTTCTTGAATGTACAATGAAAATGTGTATATTTTGATGTACATTTCTGGTATATACAATGAAAATGTGTGTGCTTTGATGTACATTTCTTGAATATACAATGAAGATGTGTAGTTTTTGATGTACATTTCTTGAATGTACACTGAAAATGTGTATGTTTTGATATACATTTCTTGTATATACAATGAAAATATGTATGTTTTGATGTACATTTCTGGTATATACAATGAAAATGTGCATGTTTTGATGTATATCTCTTGAATGTACACTCAAAATGTGTATGTTTTTATGTACATTTCTTGAGTGTAAAATGATAATGTGTGTGTTTTGATGTACATTTCTTGATGTACATTTCTTGAATGTACAATCAAAATGAGTATGTTTTGATGTACATTCCTTGAATGTACAATGAAAATGTGTATGTTTTGATGTACATTTCTTGAATGTACAATGAAAATGTGTATGTGTTGATGTACATTTCTTTAGTGTACAATGAAATTGTGTTTGTTTTGATGTACATTTCTTGAATGTACAATGAAAATGTGTATGTTTTGTGTACATTTCTTGAATGTACAATGAAAATGTGTATGTTTTGATGTACATTTCTTGAATGTACAATGAAAATATGTATGTTTTGATGTACATTTCTGGTATATACAATGAAAATGTGCATGTTTTGATGTACAATTCTGTAATGTACAATGAAAATGTGTTTGCTTTGATGTACAATGAAAATGTGTACGTTTTGATATACATTTCTTGAATGTACACTGAAAATGTGTATGTGTTGATGTACTTTTCTTGAGTGTACAATGAAAATGTGTATGTTTTGATGTACATTTCTTGTATATACAATGAAAAATGCGTATTTTTTTATGTATATTTCTAGAATGTACAATGAAAATGTGTATGTTTTGTGTACGTTTCTTGAATGTACAATGAAAATGTGTATGTTTTGATGTACATTTCTTGAATGTACAATGAAAATGTGTATGTTTTGATATACATTTCTTGAATGTACAATGAAAATGTGTATGTTTTGATGTACATTTCTTGTGTGTACAATGAAAATGTGTATGTTTTGATGTACATTTCTTGAGTGTACAATGAAAATGTGTATGTTTTGATGTACATTTCTTGAATGTACAATGAAAATGTGTATGTTTAATGTATATTTCTTGAATGTACAATGAAAATGTGTATGTTTTTATGTGCATTTCTTGAATGTACAATGAAAATCTGTATGTTTTGATGTACATTTCTTTAGTGTACAATGAAAATGTGTTTGCTTTGATGTACATTTCTTGAATGTGCACTGAAAATGTGTATTTTTTGATATACATTTCTTGAATGTACACTGAAAATGTGTATGTTTTGATGTACATTTCTGGAATGTTCAATGAAAATGTGTACGTTTTGATATACATTTCTTGAATGTACACTGAAAATGTGTATGTTTTGATGTACATTTCTTGAGTGTACAATGAAAATGTGTATGTTTTGATGTACATTTCTTGTATATACAATGAAAATGCGTATGTTTTGATGTATATTTCTAGAATGTACAATGAAAATGTGTATGTTTTGATGTACATTTCTTGAATGTACAATGAAAATGTGTATGTTTTGATGTACATTTCTTGAATGTACACTGAAAATGTGTATGTTTTGATGTACATTTCTTGAATGTACAATGAAAATGTGTATGTTTTGATGTATATTTCTTGAATGTACAATGAAAATGTGTATGTTTTGATGTGCATTTCTTGAATGTACAATGAAAATGTGTATGCTTTGATGTACATTTCTTTAGTGTACAATGAAAATGTGTTTGCTTTGATGTACATTTCTTGAATGTACACTGAAAATGTGTATTTTTTTATATACATTTCTTGAATGTACACTGAAAATGTGTATGTTTTTATGTACATTTCTGGAATGTTCAATAAAAATGTGTACGTTTTGATATACATTTCTTGAATGTACACTGAAAATGTGTATGTTTTGATGTACATTTCTTGAGTGTACAATGAAAATGTGTATGTTTTGATGTACATTTCTTGTATATACAATGAAAATGCGTATGTTTTGATGTATATTTCTAGAATGTACAATGAAAATGTGTATGTTTTGATGTACATTTCTTGAATGTACAATGAAAATGTGTATGTTTTGATGTACATTTCTTGAATGTACACTGAAAATGTGTATGTTTTGATGTACGTTTCTTGAGCGTACAATGAAAATGTGTATGTTTTGATGTACATTTCTTGAATGTACAATGAAAATGTGTATGTTTTGATGTACATTTTTTGAATGTACAATGAAAATGTGTATGTTTTGATGTACATTTCTTGAATGTACACTGAAAATGTGTATGTTTTGATGTACATTTCTTTAGTGTACAATGAAAATGTGTATGTTTTGATGTACATTTCTTGTATATACAATGAAAATGTGTATGTTTTGATGTAAATTTCTTGAATGTACACTGAAAATGTGTATGTTTTGATATACATTTGTTGAATGTACAATGAAAATGTATATGTTTTCATGTACATTTCTTGAATGTACACTGAGAATGTGTATGTTTTGATGTACATTTCTTGAATGTACACTGAAAATGTGTAGGCTTTGATGTACATTTCTTGAATGTACACTGAAAATGTGTATGTTTTGATGTACATTTCTTGTATATACAATGAAAATGTGTATGTTTTGATGTACATTTCTGGTATATACAATGAAAATGTGTATGTTTTGATGTACAATTCTTGTATATACAATGAAAATGTGTATGTTTTGATGTATATTTCTTGAATGTATCCTGAAAATGTGTATGTTTTGATGTATATTTCTTGAATGTTCACTGAAAATGTGTATGTTTTGATGTACATTTCTTGAATTTACAATGAAAATGTGTATGTTTTGATGTACATTTCTGGTATATACAATGAAAATGTGTATGTTTTGATGTACATTTCTTGAATGTACACTCAAAATGTGTATGTTTTAGATGTACATTTCTTGAATGTACACTGAAAATGTGTATGTTTTGATGTACATTTCTTGAATGTACAATGAAAATGTGTATGTTTTGATGTACATTTCTGGTATATAGAATGAAAATGTGTATGTTTTGATGTATATTTCTTGAATGTACCCTGAGAATGTGTATGTTTTGATGTATATTTCTTGAAGGTACACTGAAAATGTGTATGTTTTGATGTACGTTTCTTGAATGTACAATGAAAATGTGTATGTTTTGATGTACATTTCTTGAATGTACACTGAAAATATGTATGTTTTGATATACATTTCTTGTATATACAATGAAAATGTGTATGTTTTGATGTACATTTCTTGTATATACAATGAAAATGTGTATATTTTGATGTACGTTTCTTGAATGTACGCTGAAGCTGTGTATGTTTTGATGTACATTTCTTGAATGTACACTGAAAATGTGTATGTTTTGATGTACGTTTCTTCAATGTACAATGAAAATGTGTATGTTTTGATGTACATTTCTGGTATATACAATGAAAATGTGTATGTTTTGATGTACATTTCTTGAATGTACAATGAAAATGTGTATGTTTTGATGTACATTTCTGGTATATACAATGAAAATGTGTATGTTTTGATGTACATTTCTTGAATGTACAATGAAAATGTGTATGTTTTGATGTACATTTCTGGTATATACAATGAAAATGTGTGTGTTTTGATGTACATTTCTTGAATATACAATGAAGATGTGTAGTTTTTGATGTACATTTCTTGAATGTACACTGAAAATGTGTATGTTTTGATATACATTTCTTGTATATACAATGAAAATATGTATGTTTTGATGTACATTTCTGGTATATACAATGAAAATGTGCATGTTTTGATGTATATCTCTTGAATGTACACTCAAAATGTGTATGTTTTTATGTACATTTCTTGAGTGTAAAATGATAATGTGTGTGTTTTGATGAACATTTCTTGATGTACATTTCTTGAATGTACAATCAAAATGAGTATGTTTTGATGTACATTCCTTGAATGTACAATGAAAATGTGTATGTTTTGATGTACATTTCTTGAATGTACAATGAAAATGTGTATGTGTTGATGTACATTTTTTTAGTGTACAATGAAATTGTGTTTGTTTTGATGTACATTTCTTGAATGTACAATGAAAATGTGTATGTTTTGTGTTCATTTCTTGAATGTACAATGAAAATGTGTATGTTTTGATGTACATTTCTTGAATGTACAATGAAAATATGTATGTTTTGATGTACATTTCTGGTATATACAATGAAAATGTGCATGTTTTGATGTACATTTCTGTAATGTACAATGAAAATGTGTTTGCTTTGATGTACAATGAAAATGTGTACGTTTTGATATACATTTCTTGAATGTACACTGAAAATGTGTATGTGTTGATGTACTTTTCTTGAGTGTACAATGAAAATGTGTATGTTTTGATGTACATTTCTTGTATATACAATGAAAAATGCGTATTTTTTTATGTATATTTCTAGAATGTACAATGAAAATGTGTATGTTTTGATGTACATTTCTTGAATGTACAATGAAAATGTGTATGTTTTGATGTACATTTCTTGAATGTACACTGAAAATGTGTATGTTTTGATGTACATTTCTTGAGTGTACAATGAAAATGTGTATGTTTTGATGTACATTTCTTGAATGTACAATGAAAATGTGTATGTTTTGATGTATATTATTTGAATGTACAATGAAAATGTGTATGTTTTGATGTACATTTCTTGAATGTACAATAAAAAAGTGTATGTTTTGATATACATTTCTTGAATGTACACTGAAAATGTGTATGTTTTGATGTACGTCTCTTGAGTGTACAATGAAAATGTGTATGTTTTGATGTACATTTCTTCAATGTACAATGAAAATGTGTATGTTTTGATGTATATTTCTTGAATGTACAATAAAAATGTGTATGTTTTGATGTGCATTTCTTGAATGTACAATGAAAATGTGTATGTTTTGATGTACATTTGCTTAGCGTACAATGAAATTGTGTTTGTTTTGATGTACATTTCTTGAATGTACACTGAAAATGTGTATGTTTTGATGTACATTTCTTTAGTGTACAATGAAAATGTGTATGTTTTGATGTACATTTCTTGTATATACAATGAAAATGTGTATGTTTTGATGTACATTTCTTGAATGTACACTGAAAATGTGTATGTTTTGATATACATTTCTTGAATGTACAATGAAAATGTATATGTTTTCATGTACATTTCTTGAATGTACACTGAAAATGTGTATGTTTTGATGTACATTTCTTGAATGTACACTGAAAATGTGTAGGTTTTGATGTACATTTCTTGAATGTACACTGTAAATATGTATGTTTTGATGTACATTTCTTGAGTGTAAAATGATAATGTGTGTGTTTTGATGTACATTTCTTGATGTACATTTCTTGAATGTACAATGAAAATGTGTATGTTTTGATGTATATTATTTGAATGTACAATGAAAATGTGTATGTTTTGATGTACATTTGCTTAGCGTACAATGAAATTGTGTTTGTTTTGATGTACATTTCTTGAATGTACACTGAAAATGTGTATGTTTTGATGTACATTTCTTGAGTGTACAATGAAAATGTGTATGTTTTGATGTACATTTCTTGTATATACAATGAAAATGCGTATGTTTTGATGTACATTTCTTGAATGTACACTGAAAATGTGTATGTTTTGATGTATATTTCTTGTATATACAATGAAAATGTGTATGTTTTGATGTACATTTCTGGTATATACAATGAAAATGTGTATGTTTTGATGTACATTTCTTGAATGTACAATGAAAATGTGTATATTTTGATGTACATTTCTGGTATATACAATGAAAATGTGTGTGCTTTGATGTACATTTCTTGAATATACAATGAAGATGTGTAGTTTTTGATGTACATTTCTTGAATGTACACTGAAAATGTGTATGTTTTGATATACATTTCTTGTATATACAATGAAAATATGTATGTTTTGATGTACATTTCTGGTATATACAATGAAAATGTGCATGTTTTGATGTATATCTCTTGAATGTACACTCAAAATGTGTATGTTTTTATGTACATTTCTTGAGTGTAAAATGATAATGTGTGTGTTTTGATGTACATTTCTTGATGTACATTTCTTGAATGTACAATCAAAATGAGTATGTTTTGATGTACATTCCTTGAATGTACAATGAAAATGTGTATGTTTTGATGTACATTTCTTGAATGTACAATGAAAATGTGTATGTGTTGATGTACATTTCTTTAGTGTACAATGAAATTGTGTTTGTTTTGATGTACATTTCTTGAATGTACAATGAAAATGTGTATGTTTTGTGTACATTTCTTGAATGTACAATGAAAATGTGTATGTTTTGATGTACATTTCTTGAATGTACAATGAAAATATGTATGTTTTGATGTACATTTCTGGTATATACAATGAAAATGTGCATGTTTTGATGTACAATTCTGTAATGTACAATGAAAATGTGTTTGCTTTGATGTACAATGAAAATGTGTACGTTTTGATATACATTTCTTGAATGTACACTGAAAATGTGTATGTGTTGATGTACTTTTCTTGAGTGTACAATGAAAATGTGTATGTTTTGATGTACATTTCTTGTATATACAATGAAAAATGCGTATTTTTTTATGTATATTTCTAGAATGTACAATGAAAATGTGTATGTTTTGTGTACGTTTCTTGAATGTACAATGAAAATGTGTATGTTTTGATGTACATTTCTTGAGTGTACAATGAAAATGTGTATGTTTTGATGTACATTTCTTGAATGTACAATGAAAATGTGTATGTTTTGATGTATATTATTTGAATGTACAATGAAAATGTGTATGTTTTGATGTACATTTCTTGAATGTACAATAAAAAAGTGTATGTTTTGATATACATTTCTTGAATGTACACTGAAAATGTGTATGTTTTGATGTACGTCTCTTGAGTGTACAATGAAAATGTGTATGTTTTGATGTACATTTCTTCAATGTACAATGAAAATGTGTATGTTTTGATGTATATTTCTTGAATGTACAATGAAAATGTGTATGTTTTGATGTGCATTTCTTGAATGTACAATGAAAATGTGTATGTTTTGATGTACATTTGTTTAGTGTACAATGAAATTGTGTTTGTTTTGATGTACATTTCTTGAATGTACACTGAAAATGTGAATTTTTTGATATACATTTCTTGAATGAACCCTGAAAATGTGTATGTTTTGATGTACATTTCTTGAATGTACAATGAAAATGTGTATGTTTTTATATACATTTCTTGAATGTACAATGAAAAAGTGTATGTTTTGATGTACATTTCTTGAGTGTACAATGAAAATGTGTATGTTTTGATGTACATTTCTTGAGTGTACAATGAAAATGTGTATGTTTTGATGTACATTTCTTGAATGTACAATGAAAATGTGTATGTTTTGATGTACATTTTTTGAATGTACAATGAAAATGTGTATGTTTTGATGTACATTTCTTGAATGTACACTGAAAATGTGTATGTTTTGATGTACATTTCTTTAGTGTACAATGAAAATGTGTATGTTTTTATGTACATTTCTTGTATATACAATGAAAATGTGTATGTTTTGATGTACATTTATTGAATGTACACTGAAAATGTGTATGTTTTGATATACATTTCTTGAATGTACAATGAAAATGTATATGTTTTCATGTACATTTCTTGAATGTACACTGAAAATGTGTATGTTTTGATGTACATTTCTTGAATGTACACTGAAAATGTGTAGGTTTTGATGTACATTTCTTGAATGTACACTGAAAATGTGTATGTTTTGATGTACATTTCTTGTATATACAATGAAAATGTGTATGTTTTGATGTACATTTCTGGTATATACAATGAAAATGTGTATGTTTTGATGTACAATTCTTGAATGTACAATGAAAATGTATATGTTTTCATGTACATTTCTTGAATGTACACTGAAAATGTGTATGTTTTGATGTACATTTCTTGAATGTACACTGAAAATGTGTATGTTTTGATGTATATTTCTTGAATGTTCACTGAAAATGTGTATGTTTTGATGTACATTTCTTGAATTTACAATGAAAATGTGTATGTTTTGATGTACATTTCTGGTATATACAATGAAAATGTGTATGTTTTGATGTACATTTCTTGAATGTACACTCAAAATGTGTATGTTTTAGATGTACATTTCTTGAATGTACACTGAAAATGTGTATGTTTTGATGTACATTTCTTGAATGTACAATGAAAATGTGTATGTTTTGATGTACATTTCTGGTATATAGAATGAAAATGTGTATGTTTTGATGTATATTTCTTGAATGTACCCTGAGAATGTGTATGTTTTGATGTATATTTCTTGAAGGTACACTGAAAATGTGTATGTTTTGATGTACGTTTCTTGAATGTACAATGAAAATGTGTATGTTTTGATGTACATTTCTTGAATGTACACTGTAATTATGTATGTTTTGATATACATTTCTTGTATATACAATGAAAATGTTTATGTTTTGATGTACATTTCTTGTATATACAATGAAAATGTGTATGTCTTGATGTACATTTCTTGAATGTACGCTGAAGCTGTGTATGTTTTGATGTACATTTCTTGAATGTACACTGAAAATGTGTATGTTTTGATGTACGTTTCTTCAATGTATAATGAAAATGTGTATGTTTTGATGTACATTTCTGGTATATACAATGAAAATGTGTATGTTTTGATGTACATTTCTTGAATGTACAATGAAAATGTGTATGTTTTGATGTACATTTCTGGTATATACAATGAAAATGTGTATGTTTTGATGTACATTTCTTGAATGTACAATGAAAATGTGTATGTTTTGATGTACATTTCTGGTATATACAATGAAAATGTGTGTGTTTTGATGTACATTTCTTGAATATACAATGAAGATGTGTAGTTTTTGATGTACATGTCTTGAATGTACACTGAAAATGTGTATGTTTTGATACACATTTCTTGTATATACAATGAAAATATGTATGTTTTGATGTACATTTCTGGTATATACAATGAAAATGTGCATGTTTTGATGTATATCTCTTGAATGTACACTCAAAATGTGTATGTTTTTATGTACATTTCTTGAGTGTAAAATGATAATGTGTGTGTTTTGATGTACATTTCTTGATGTACAATGAAAATGTGTATGTTTTGATGTACATTTCTTGAATGTACAATGAAAATGTGTATGTGTTGATGTACATTTCTTTAGTGTACAATGAAATTGTGTTTGTTTTGATGTACATTTCTTGAATGTACAATGAAAATGTGTATGTTTTGTGTACATTTCTTGAATGTACAATGAAAATGTGTATGTTTTGATGTACATTTCTTGAATGTACAATGAAAATGTGTATGTTTTGATATACATTTCTTGAATGTACAATGAAAATGTGTATGTTTTGATGTACAATTCTTGAGTGTACAATGAAAATGTGTATGTTTTGATGTACATTTCTTGAATGTACAATGAAAATGTGTATGTTTAATCTATATTTCTTGAATGTACAATGAAAATGTGTATGTTTTGATGTGCATTTCTTGAATGTACAATGAAAATGTGTATGTTTTGATGTACATTTCTTTAGTGTACAATGAAAATGTGTTTGCTTTGAAGTACATTTCTTGAATGTACACTGAAGATGTGTATTTTTTGATATACATTTCTTGAATGTACACTGAAAATGTGTATGTTTTGATGTACATTTCTGGAATGTTCAATGAAAATGTGTACGTTTTGATATACATTTCTTGAATGTACACTGAAAATGTGTATGTTTTGATGTACATTTCTTGAGTGTACAATGAAAATGTGTATGTTTTGATGTACATTTCTTGTATATACAATGAAAATGCGTATGTTTTGATGTATATTTCTAGAATGTACAATGAAAATGTGTATGTTTTGATGTACATTTCTTGAATGTACAATGAAAATGTGTATGTTTTGATGTACATTTCTTGAATGTACACTGAAAATGTGTATGTTTTGATGTACATTTCTTGAATGTACAATGAAAATGTGTATGTTTTGATGTATATTTCTTGAATGTACAATGAAAATGTGTATGTTTTGATGTGCATTTCTTGAATGTACAATGAAAATGTGTATGCTTTGATGTACATTTCTTTAGTGTACAATGAAAATGTGTTTGCTTTGATGTACATTTCTTGAATGTACACTGAAAATTTGTATTTTTTGATATACATTTCTTGAATGTACACTGAAAATGTGTATGTTTTTATGTACATTTCTGGAATGTTCAATAAAAATGTGTACGTTTTGATATACATTTCTTGAATGTACACTGAAAATGTGTATGTTTTGATGTACATTTCTTGAGTGTACAATGAAAATGTGTATGTTTTGATGTACATTTCTTGTATATACAATGAAAATGCGTATGTTTTGATGTACATTTCTTGAGTGTACAATGAAAATGTGTATGTTTTGATGTACATTTCTTGAGTGTACAATGAAAATGTGTATGTTTTGATGTACATTTCTTGAATGTACAATGAAAATGTGTATGTTTTGATGTACATTTTTTGAATGTACAATGAAAATGTGTATGTTTTGATGTACATTTCTTGAATGTACACTGAAAATGTGTATGTTTTGATGTACATTTCTTTAGTGTACAATGAAAATGTGTATGTTTTTATGTACATTTCTTGTATATACAATGAAAATGTGTATGTTTTGATGTACATTTCTTGAATGTACACTGAAAATGTGTATGTTTTGATATACATTTCTTGAATGTACAATGAAAATGTATATGTTTTCATGTACATTTCTTGAATGTACACTGAAAATGTGTATGTTTTGATGTACATTTCTTGAATGTACACTGAAAATGTGTAGGTTTTGATGTACATTTCTTGAATGTACACTGAAAATGTGTATGTTTTGATATACATTTCTTGTATATACAATGAAAATGTGTATGTTTTGATGTACATTTCTGGTATATACAATGAAAATGTGTATGTTTTGATGTACAATTCTTGTATATACAATGAAAATGTGTATGTTTTGATGTATATTTCTTGATTGTATCCTGAAAATGTGTATGTTTTGATGTATATTTCTTGAATGTTCACTGAAAATGTGTATGTTTTGATGTACATTTCTTGAATTTACAATGAAAATGTGTATGTTTTGATGTACATTTCTGGTATATACAATGAAAATGTGTATGTTTTGATGTACATTTCTTGAATGTACACTCAAAATGTGTATGTTTTAGATGTACATTTCTTGAATGTACACTGAAAATGTGTATGTTTTGATGTACATTTCTTGAATGTACAATGAAAATGTGTATGTTTTGATGTACATTTCTGGTATATAGAATGAAAATGTGTATGTTTTGATGTATATTTCTTGAATGTACCCTGAGAATGTGTATGTTTTGATGTATATTTCTTGAAGGTACACTGAAAATGTGTATGTTTTGATGTACGTTTCTTGAATGTACAATGAAAATGTGTATGTTTTGATGTACATTTCTTGAATGTACACTGTAATTATGTATGTTTTGATATACATTTCTTGTATATACAATGAAAATGTTTATGTTTTGATGTACATTTCTTGTATATACAATGAAAATGTGTATGTCTTGATGTACATTTCTTGAATGTACGCTGAAGCTGTGTATGTTTTGATGTACATTTCTTGAATGTACACTGAAAATGTGTATGTTTAATGTACGTTTCTTCAATGTATAATGAAAATGTGTATGTTTTGATGTACATTTCTGGTATATACAATGAAAATGTGTATGTTTTGATGTACATTTCTTGAATGTACAATGAAAATGTGTATGTTTTGATGTACATTTCTGGTATATACAATGAAAATGTGTATGTTTTGATGTACATTTCTGGTATATACAATGAAAATGTGTGTGTTTTGATGTACATTTCTTGAATATACAATGAAGATGTGTAGTTTTTGATGTACATGTCTTGAATGTACACTGAAAATGTGTATGTTTTGATATACATTTCTTGTATATACAATGAAAATATGTATGTTTTGATGTACATTTCTGGTATATACAATGAAAATGTGCATGTTTTGATGTATATCTCTTGAATGTACACTCAAAATGTGTATGTTTTTATGTACATTTCTTGAGTGTAAAATGATAATGTGTGTGTTTTGATGTACATTACTTGATGTACAATGAAAATGTGTATGTTTTGATGTACATTTCTTGAATGTACAATGAAAATGTGTATGTGTTGATGTACATTTCTTTAGTGTACAATGAAATTGTGTTTGTTTTGATGTACATTTCTTGAATGTACAATGAAAATGTGTATGTTTTGTGTACATTTCTTGAATGTACAATGAAAATGTGTATGTTTTGATGTACATTTCTTGAATGTACAATGAAAATGTGTATGTTTTGATATACATTTCTTGAATGTACAATGAAAATGTGTATGTTTTGATGTACATTTCTTGAGTGTACAATGAAAATGTGTATGTTTTGATGTACATTTCTTGAGTGTACAATGAAAATGTGTATGTTTTGATGTACATTTCTTGAATGTACAATGAAAATGTGTATGTTTAATCTATATTTCTTGAATGTACAATGAAAATGTGTATGTTTTGATGTGCATTTCTTGAATGTACAATGAAAATGTGTATGTTTTGATGTACATTTCTTTAGTGTACAATGAAAATGTGTTTGCTTTGAAGTACATTTCTTGAATGTACACTGAAAATGTGTATTTTTTGATATACATTTCTTGAATGTACACTGAAAATGTGTATGTTTTGATGTACATTTCTGGAATGTTCAATGAAAATGTGTACGTTTTGATATACATTTCTTGAATGTACACTGAAAATGTGTATGTTTTGATGTACATTTCTTGAGTGTACAATGAAAATGTGTATGTTTTGATGTACATTTCTTGTATATACAATGAAAATGCGTATGTTTTGATGTATATTTCTAGAATGTACAATGAAAATGTGTATGTTTTGATGTACATTTCTTGAATGTACAATGAAAATGTGTATGTTTTGATGTACATTTCTTGAATGTACACTGAAAATGTGTATGTTTTGATGTACATTTCTTGAATGTACAATGAAAATGTGTATGTTTTGATGTATATTTCTTGAATGTACAATGAAAATGTGTATGTTTTGATGTGCATTTCTTGAATGTACAATGAAAATGTGTATGCTTTGATGTACATTTCTTTAGTGTACAATGAAAATGTGTTTGCTTTGATGTACATTTCTTGAATGTACACTGAAAATTTGTATTTTTTGATATACATTTCTTGAATGTACACTGAAAATGTGTATGTTTTTATGTACATTTCTGGAATGTTCAATAAAAATGTGTACGTTTTGATATACATTTCTTGAATGTACACTGAAAATGTGTATGTTTTGATGTACATTTCTTGAGTGTACAATGAAAATGTGTATGTTTTGATGTACATTTCTTGTATATACAATGAAAATGCGTATGTTTTGATGTATATTTCTAGAATGTACAATGAAAATGTGTATGTTTTGATGTACATTTCTTGAATGTACAATGAAAATGTGTATGTTTTGATGTACATTTCTTGAATGTACACTGAAAATGTGTATGTTTTGATGTACGTTTCTTGAGCGTACAATGAAAATGTGTATGTTTTGATGTACATTTCTTGAATGTACAATGAAAATGTGTATGTTTTGATGTACATTTTTTGAATGTACAATGAAAATGTGTATGTTTTGATGTACATTTCTTGAATGTACACTGAAAATGTGTATGTTTTGATGTACATTTCTTTAGTGTACAATGAAAATGTGTATGTTTTGATATACATTTCTTGAATGTACAATGAAAATGTATATGTTTTCATGTACATTTCTTGAATGTACACTGAAAATGTGTATGTTTTGATGTACATTTCTTGAATGTACACTGAAAATGTGTAGGTTTTGATGTACATTTCTTGAATGTACACTGAAAATGTGTATGTTTTGATGTACATTTCTTGTATATACAATGAAAATGTGTATGTTTTGATGTACATTTCTGGTATATACAATGAAAATGTGTATGCTTTGATGTACAATTCTTGTATATACAATGAAAATGTGTATGTTTTGATGTATATTTCTTGAATGTTCACTGAAAATGTGTATGTTTTGATGTACATTTCTTGAATTTACAATGAAAATGTGTATGTTTTGATGTACATTTCTGGTATATACAATGAAAATGTGTAAATTTGATGTACATTTCTTGAATGTACACTCAAAATGTGTATGTTTTAGATGTACATTTCTTGAATGTACACTGAAAATGTGTATATTTTGATGTATATTTCTTGAATGTACCCTGAGAATGTGTATGTTTTGATGTATATTTCTTTGAAGGTACACTGAAAATGTGTATGTTATGATGTACGTTTCTTGAATGTACAATGAAAATGTGTATGTTTTGATGTACATTTCTTGAATGTACACTGAAAATATGTATGTTTTGATATACATTTCTTGTATATACAATGAAAATGTGTATGTTTTGATGTACATTTCTTGTATATACAATGAAAATGTGTATGTTTTGATGTACGTTTCTTGAATGTACGCTGAAGCTGTGTATGTTTTGATGTACATTTCTTGAATGTACACTGAAAATGTGTATGTTTTGATGTACGTTTCTTCAATGTACAATGAAAATGTGTATGTTTTGATGTACATTTCTGGTATATACAATGAAAATGTGTATGTTTTGATGTACATTTCTTGAATGTACAATGAAAATGTGTATGTTTTGATGTACATTTCTGGTATATACAAATGAAAATGTGTATGTTTTGATGTACATTTCTTGAATGTACAATGAAAATGTGTATGTTTTGATGTACATTTCTGGTATATACAATGAAAATGTGTGTGTTTTGATGTACATTTCTTGAATATACAATGAAGATGTGTAGTTTTTGATGTACATTTCTTGAATGTACACTGAAAATGTGTATGTTTTGATATACATTTCTTGTATATACAATGAAAATATGTATGTTTTGATGTACATTTCTGGCATATACAATGAAAATGTGCATGTTTTGATGTATATCTCTTGAATGTACACTCAAAATGTGTATGTTTTTATGTACATTTCTTGAGTGTAAAATGATAATGTGTGTGTTTTGATGTACTTTTCTTGATGTACATTTCTTGAATGTACAATCAAAATGAGTATGTTTTGATGTACATTCCTTGAATGTACAATGAAAATGTGTATGTTTTGATGTACATTTCTTGAATGTACAATGAAAATGTGTATGTGTTGATGTACATTTCTTTAGTGTACAATGAAATTGTGTTTGTTTTGATGTACATTTCTTGAATGTACAATGAAAATGTGTATGTTTTGTGTACATTTCTTGAATGTACAATGAAAATGTGTATGTTTTGATGTACATTTCTTGAATGTACAATGAAAATGTGTATGTTTTGATATACATTTCTTGAATGTACAATGAAAATGTGTATGTTTTGATGTACATTTCTTGAGTGTACAATGAAAATGTGTATGTTTTGATGTACATTTCTTGAGTGTACAATGAAAATGGGTATGTTTTGATGTACATTTCTTGAATGTACAATGAAAATGTGTATGTTTTGATGTATACTTCTTGAATGTACAATGAAAATGTGTATGTTTTGATGTGCATTTCTTGAATGTACAATGAAAATGTGTATGTTTTGATGTACATTTCTTTAGTGTACAATGAAAATGTGTTTGCTTTGATGTACATTTCTTGAATGTACACTGAAAATGTGTATTTTTTGATATACATTTCTTGAATGTACACTGAAAATGTGTATGTTTTGATGTACATTTCTGGAATGTTCAATGAAAATGTGTACGTTTTGATATACATTTCTTGAATGTACACTGAAAATGTGTATGTTTTGATGTACATCTCTTGAGTGTTCAATGAAAATGTGTATGTTTTGATGTACAATTCTTGTATATACAATGAAAATGCGTATGTTTTGATGTATATTTCTAGAATGTTAAATGAAAATGTGTATGTTTTGATGTACATTTCTTGAATGTACAATGAAAATGTGTATGTTTTGATGTACATTTCTTGAATGTACACTGAAAATGTGTATGTTTTGATTTACATTTCTTGAATGTACAATGAAAATGTGTATGTTTTGATGTATATTTCTTGAATGTACAATGAAAATGTGTATGTTTTGATCTGCATTTCTTGAATGTACAATGAAAATGTGTATGTTTTGATGTACATTTCTTTAGTGTACAATGAAAATGTGTTTGCTTTGATGTACATTTCTTGAATGTACACTGAAAATGTGTATTTTTTGATATACATTTCTTGAATGTACACTGAAAATGTGTATGTTTTTATGTACATTTCTGGAATGTTCAGTAAAAATGTGTACGTTTTGATATACATTTCTTGAATGTACACTGAAAATGTGTATGTTTTGATGTACATTTCTTGAGTGTACAATGAAAATGTGTATGTTTTGATGTACATTTCTTGTATATACACTGAAAATGCGTATATTTTGATGTATATTTCTAGAATGTACAATGAAAATGTGTATGTTTTGATGTACATTTCTTGAATGTACAATGAAAATGTGTATGTTTAGATGTACATTTCTTGAATGTACACTGAAAATGTGTATGTTTTGATGTACGTTTCTTGAGCGTACAATGAAAATGTGTATGTTTTGATGTACATTTCTTGAATGTACAATGAAAATGTGTATGTTTTGATGTATATTATTTGAATGTACAATGAAAATGTGTATGTTTTGATGTACATTTCTTGAATGTACAATGAAAATGTGTATGTTTTGATATACATTTCTTGAATGTACACTGAAAATGTGTATGTTTTGACGTACATTTCTTAAATGTACAATGAAAATGTGTATGTTTTGATGTATATTTCTTGAGTGTACAATGAAAATGTGTATGTTTTGACGTACATTTCTTGAGTATACAATGAAAATGTGTATGTTTTGATGTACATTTCTTGAGTGTACAATGAAAATGTGTATGTTTTGATGTACATTTCTTGAGTGTACAATGAAAATGTGTATGTTTTGATGTACATTTCTTGAATGTACAATGAAAATGTGTATGTTTTGATGTACATTCCTTGAATGTACAATGAAAATGTGCATGTTTTGATGTACATTTCTGGAATGTACAATGAAAATGTGTATGTTTTGATGTACATTTCTTCAATGTACAATGAAAATGTGTATGTTTTGATATACATTTCTTGAATGTACAATGAAAATGTGTATGTTTTGATGTACATTTCTTTAGTGTACAATGAAAATGTGTTTGCTTTGATGTATATTTCTTGAATGTACACTGAAAATGTGTATTTTTTGATATACATTTCTTGAATGTACACTGAAAACGTGTATGTTTTGATGTACATTTCTGGAATGTTCAATGAAAATGTGTACGTTTTGATATACATTTCTTGAATGTACACTGAAAATGTGTATGTTTTGATGTACATTTCTTGAGTGTACAATGAAAATGTGTATGTTTTGATGTACATTTCTTGTATATACAATGAAAATGCGTATGTTTTGATGTACATTTCTAGAATGTAGAATGAAAATGTGTATGTTTTGATGTACATTTCTTGAATGTACAATGAAAATGTGTATGTTTTGATGTACATTTCTTGAATATACACTGAAAATGTGTATGTTTTGATGTACATTTCTTGAATGTACAATGAAAATGTGTATGTTTTGATGTATATTTCTTGAATGTACAATGAAAATGTGTATGTTTTGATGTGCATTTCTTGAATGTACAATGAAAATGTGTATGTTTTGAAGTACATTTCTTTAGTGTACAATGAAAATGTGTTTGCTTTGATGTACATTTCTTGATGTACACTGAAAATGTGTATTTTTTGATATACATTTCTTGAATGTACACTGAAAATGTGTATGTTTTTATGTACATTTCTGGAATGTTCAATAAAAATGTGTACGTTTTGATATACATTTCTTGAATGTACACTGAAAATGTGTATGTTTTGATGTACATTTCTTGAGTGTACAATGAAAATGTGTATGTTTTGATGTACATTTCTTGTATATACAATGAAAATGCGTATGTTTTGATGTATATTTCTAGAATGTACAATGAAAATGTGTATGTTTTGATATACATTTCTTGAATGTACAATGAAAATGTGTATGTTTTGATGTACATTTCTTGAATGTACACTGAAAATGTGTATGTTTTGATGTACGTTTCTTGAGCGTACAATGAAGATGTGTATGTTTTGATGTACATTTCTTGAATGTACAATGAAAATGTGTATGTTTTGATGTACATTTTTTGAATGTACAATGAAAATGTGTATGTTTTGATGTACATTTCTTGAATGTACACTGAAAATGTGTATGTTTTGATCTACATTTCTTTAGTGTACAATGAAAATGTGTATGTTTTGATGTACATTTCTTGTATATACAATGAAAATGTGTATGCTTTAATGTACATTTCTTGAATGTACACTGAAAATGTGTATGTTTTGATATACATTTCTTGAATGTACAATGAAAATGTATATGTTTTCATGTACATTTCTTGAATGTACACTGAAAATGTGTGTGTTTTGATGTACATTTCTTGAATGTACACTGAAAATGTGTAGGTTTTGATGTACATTTCTTGAATGTACACTGAAAATGTGTATGTTTTGATGTACATTTCTTGTATATACAATGAAACTGTGTATGTTTTGATGTACATTTCTGGTATATACAATGAAAATGTGTATGTTTTGATGTACAATTCTTGTATATACAATGAAAATGTGTATGTTTTGATGTATATTTCTTGAATGTATCCTGAAAATGTGTATGTTTTGATGTATATTTCTTGAATATTCACTGAAAATGTGTATGTTTTGATGTACATTTCTTGAATTTACAATGAAAATGTGTATGTTTTGATGTACATTTCTGGTATATACAATGAAAATGTGTATGTTTTGATGTACATTACTTGAATGTACACTCAAAATGTGTATGTTTTAGATGTACATTTCTTGAATGCACACTGAAAATGTGTATGTTTTGATGTACATTTCTTGAATGTACAATGAAAATGTGTATGTTTTGATGTACATTTCTGGTATATAGAATGAAAATGTGTATGTTTTGATGTCTATTTCTTGAATGTACCCTGAGAATGTGTATGTTTTGATGTATATTCCTTGAAGGTACACTGAAAATGTGTATGTTTTGATGTACGTTTCTTGAATGTACCATGAAAATGTGTATGTTTTGATGTACATTTCTTGAATGTACACTGAAAATATGTATGTTTTGATATACATTTCTTGTATATACAATGAAAATGTGTATGATTTGATGTACATTTCTTGTATATACAATGAAAATGTGTATGTTTTGATGTACGTTTCTTGAATGTACGCTGAAGCTGTGTATGTTTTGATGTACATTTCTTGAATGTACACTGAAAATGTGTATGTTTTGATGTACGTTTCTTCAATGTACAATGAAAATGTGTATGTTTTGATGTACATTTCTGGTATATACAATGAAAATGTGTATGTTTTGATGTACATTTCTTGAATGTACAATGAAAATGTGTATGTTTTGATGTACATTTCTGGTATATATAATGAAAATGTGTATGTTTTGATGTACATTTCTTGAATGTACAATGAAAATGTAAATGTTTTGATGTACATTTCTGGTATATACAATGAAAATGTGTGTGTTTTGATGTACATTTCTTGAATATACAATGAAGATGTGTAGTTTTTGATGTACATTTCTTGAATGTACACTGAAAATGTGTATGTTTTGATATACATTTCTTGTATATACAATGAAAATATGTATGTTTTGATGTACATTTCTGGTATATACAATGAAAATGTGCATGTTTTGATGTATATCTCTTGAATGTATACTCAAAATGTGTATGTTTTTATGTACATTTCTTGAGTGTAAAATGATAATGTGTGTGTTTTGATGTACATTTCTTTATGTACATTTCTTGAATGTACAATCAAAATGAGTATGTTTTGATGTACATTCCTTGAATGTACAATGAAAATGTGTATGTTTTGATGTACATTTCTTGAATGTACAATGAAAATGTGTATGTGTTGATGTACATTTCTTTAGTGTACAATGAAATTGTGTTTGTTTTGATGTACATTTCTTGAATGTACAATGAAAATGTGTATGTTTTGTTTACATTTCTTGAATGTACAATGAAAATGTGTATGTTTTGATGTACATTTCTTGAATGTACAATGAAAATGTGTAAGTTTTGATATACATTTCTTGAATGTACAATGAAAATGTGTATGTTTTGATGTACATTTCTTGAGTGTACAATGAAAATGTGTATGTTTTGATGTACATTTCTTGAGTGTACAATGAAAATGTGTATGTTTTGATGTACATTTCTTGAATGTACAATGAAAATGTGTATGTTTTGATGTATATTTCTTGAATGTACAATGAAAATGTGTATGTTTTGATGTGCATTTCTTGAATGTACAATGAAAATGTGTATGTTTTGATGTACATTTCTTTAGTGTACAATGAAAATGTGTTTGCTTTGATGTACATTTCTTGAATGTACACTGAAAATGTGTATTTTTTGATATACATTTCTTGAATGTACACTGAAAATGTGTATGTTTTGATGTACATTTCTGGAATGTTCAATGAAAATGTGTACGTTTTGATATACATTTCTTGAATGTACACTGAAAATGTGTATGTTTTGATGTACATTTCTTGAGTGTTCAATGAAAATGTGTATGTTTTGATGTGCAATTCTTGTATATACAATGAAAATGCGTATGTTTTGATGTATATTTCTAGAATGTTAAATGAAAATGTGTATCTTTTGATGTACATTTCTTGAATGTACAATGAAAATGTGTATGTTTTGATGTACATTTCTTGAATGTACACTGAAAATGTGTATGTTTTGATGTACATTTCTTGAATGTACAATGAAAATGTGTATGTTTTGATGTATATTTCTTGAATGTACAATGAAAATGTGTATGTTTTGATGTGCATTTCTTGAATGTACAATGAAAATGTGTATGTTTTGATGTATATTTCTTTAGTGTACAATGAAAATGTGTTTGCTTTGATGTACATTTCTTGAATGTACACTGAAAATGTGTATTTTTTGATATACATTTCTTGAATGTACACTGAAAATGTGTATGTTTTTATGTACATTTCTGGAATGTTCAATAAAAATGTGTACGTTTTGATATACATTTCTTGAATGTACACTGAAAATGTGTATGTTTTGATGTACATTTCTTGAGTGTACAATGAAAATGTGTATGTTTTGATGTACATTTCTTGTATATACACTGAAAATGCGTATATTTTGATGTATATTTCTAGAATGTACAATGAAAATGTGTATGTTTTGATGTACATTTCTTGAATGTACAATGAAAATGTGTATGTTTTGATGTACATTTCTTGAATGTACACTGAAAATGTGTATGTTTTGATGTACGTTTCTTGAGCGTACAATGAAAATGTGTATGTTTTGATGTATATTATTTGAATGTACAATGAAAATGTGTATGCCTTGATGTACATTTCTTGAATGTACAATGAAAATGTGTATGTTTTGATATACATTTCTTGAATGTACACTGAAAATGTGTATGTTTTGATGTACATTTCTTAAATGTACAATGAAAATGTGTATGTTTTGATGTATATTTCTTGAGTGTACAATGAAAATGTGTATATTTTGATGTACATTTCTTGAGTATACAATGAAAATGTGTATGTTTTGATGTACATTTCTTGAGTGTACAATGAAAATGTGTTTGCTTTGATGTACATTTCTTGAATGTACACTGAAAATGTGTATTTTTTGATATACATTTCTTGAATGTGCACTGAAAATGTGTATGTTTTTATGTACATTTCTGGAATGTTCAATAAAAATGTGTACGTTTTGATATACATTTCTTGAATGTACACTGAAAATGTGTATGTTTTGATGTACATTTCTTGAGTGTACAATGAAAATGTGTATGTTTTGATGTACATTTCTTGTATATACACTGAAAATGCGTATATTTTGATGTATATTTCTAGAATGTACAATGAAAATGTGTATGTTTTGATGTACATTTCTTGAATGTACAATGAAAATGTGTATGTTATGATGTACATTTCTTGAATGTACACTGAAAATGTGTATGTTTTGATGTACGTTTCTTGAGCGTACAATGAAAATGTGTATGTTTTGATGTATATTATTTGAATGTACAATGAAAATGTGTATGTCTTGATGTACATTTCTTGAATGTACAATGAAAATGTGTATGTTTTGATATACATTTCTTGAATGTACATAGAAAATGTGTATGTTTTGATGTACATTTCTTAAATGTACAATGAAAATGTGTATGTTTTGATGTATATTTCTTGAGTGTACAATGAAAATGTGTATGTTTTGATGTACATTTCTTGAGTATACAATGAAAATGTGTATGTTTTGATGTACATTTCTTGAGTGTACAATGAAAATGTGTATGTTTTGATGTACATTTCTTGAGTGTACAATGAAAATGTGTATGCTTTGATGTACATTTCTTGAATGTACAATGAAAATGTGTATGTTTTGATGTACATTCCTTGAATGTACAATGAAAATGTGCATGTTTTGATGTACATTTCTGGAATGTACAATGAAAATGTGTATGTTTTGATGTACGTTTCTTCAATGTACAATGAAAATGTGTATGTTTTGATATACATTTCTTGAATGTACATTGAAAATGTGTATGTTTTGATGTACATTTCTTGAGTGTACAATGAAAATGTGTATGTTTTGATGTACATTTCTTGAGTGTACAATGAAAATGTGTATGTTTTGATGTACATTTCTTGAATGAACAATGAAAAAGTGTTTGTATTGATGTACATTTTTTGAATGTACAATGAAAATGTGTATGTTTTGATGTACATTTCTTGAATGTACACTGAAAATGTGTATGTTTTGATGTACATTTCTTGAATGTACAATGAAAATGTGTATGTTTTGATGTACATTTCTTCAATGTACACTGAAAGTTTGTATGTTTTGATGCACATTTCTTGAATGTACACTGAAAATGTGTATGTTTTGATGTACATTTCTTGAATGTACAATTAAAATGTGTATGTTTTGATGTACATTTCTTGAATGTACACTGAAAATGTGTATGTTTTGATGAACATTTCTTTAGTGTACAATGAAAATTTGTATGTTTTGATGTACATTTCTTGTATATACAATTAAAATGTGTATGTTTTGATGTACATTTCTTGAATGTACACTGGAAATGTGTATGTTTTGATATACATTTCTTGAATGTACATTGAAAATGTATATGTTTTCATGTACATTTCCTGAATGTATACTGAAAATGTGTATGTTTTGATGTACATTTCTTGTATATACATTGAAAATGTGTATGTTTTGATGTACATTTCTTGAATGTACACTGAAAATTTGTATGTTTTGATATGCATTTCTTGAATGTACAATGCAAATGTGTATGTCTTGATGTACATTTCTTGAATGTACACTGAAAATGTGTATGTTTTGATGTACATTTCTTGTATACACAATGAAAATGTGTCTGTTTTGATGTACATTTCTTGAATCTACACTGAAAATGTGTATGTTTTGATGTACGTCTCTTGAGTGTACAATGAAAATGTGTATGTTTTGATGTACATTTCTTCAATGTACAATGAAAATGTGTATGTTTTGATGTATATTTCTTGAATGTACAATGAAAATGTGTATGTTTTGATGTGCATTTCTTGAATGTACAATGAAAATGTGTATGTTATGATGTACATTTGTTTAGTGTACAATGAAATTGTGTTTGTTTTGATGTACATTTCTTGAATGTACACTGAAAATGTGTATTTTTTGATATACATTTCTTGAATGAACCCTGAAAATGTGTATGTTTTGATGTACATTTCTTGAATGTACACTGAAAATGTGTATGTTTTGATGTACATTTCTTAAATGTACAATGAAAATGTGTAGTTTTTGATGTACATTTCTTGAGTGTACAATGAAAATGTGTATGTTTTGATGTACATTTCTTGTATATACAATGAAAATGCGTATGTTTTGATGTATATTTCTAGAATGTACAATGAAAATGTGTATGTTTTGATATACATTTCTTGAATGTACAATGAAAATGTGTATGTTTTGATGTACATTTCTTGAATGTACACTGAAAATGTGTATGTTTTGATGTACGTTTCTTGAGCGTACAATGAAGATGTGTATGTTTTGATGTACATTTCTTGAATGTACAATGAAAATGTGTATGTTTTGATGTACATTTTTTGAATGTACAATGAAAATGTGTATGTTTTGATGTACATTTCTTGAATGTACACTGAAAATGTGTATGTTTTGATCTACATTTCTTTAGTGTACAATGAAAATGTGTATGTTTTGATGTACATTTCTTGTATATACAATGAAAATGTGTATGCTTTAATGTACATTTCTTGAATGTACACTGAAAATGTGTATGTTTTGATATACATTTCTTGAATGTACAATGAAAATGTATATGTTTTCATGTACATTTCTTGAATGTACACTGAAAATGTGTGTGTTTTGATGTACATTTCTTGAATGTACACTGAAAATGTGTAGGTTTTGATGTACATTTCTTGAATGTACACTGAAAATGTGTATGTTTTGATGTACATTTCTTGTATATACAATGAAACTGTGTATGTTTTGATGTACATTTCTGGTATATACAATGAAAATGTGTATGTTTTGATGTACAATTCTTGTATATACAATGAAAATGTGTATGTTTTGATGTATATTTCTTGAATGTATCCTGAAAATGTGTATGTTTTGATGTATATTTCTTGAATATTCACTGAAAATGTGTATGTTTTGATGTACATTTCTTGAATTTACAATGAAAATGTGTATGTTTTGATGTACATTTCTGGTATATACAATGAAAATGTGTATGTTTTGATGTACATTACTTGAATGTACACTCAAAATGTGTATGTTTTAGATGTACATTTCTTGAATGCACACTGAAAATGTGTATGTTTTGATGTACATTTCTTGAATGTACAATGAAAATGTGTATGTTTTGATGTACATTTCTGGTATATAGAATGAAAATGTGTATGTTTTGATGTCTATTTCTTGAATGTACCCTGAGAATGTGTATGTTTTGATGTATATTCCTTGAAGGTACACTGAAAATGTGTATGTTTTGATGTACGTTTCTTGAATGTACCATGAAAATGTGTATGTTTTGATGTACATTTCTTGAATGTACACTGAAAATATGTATGTTTTGATATACATTTCTTGTATATACAATGAAAATGTGTATGATTTGATGTACATTTCTTGTATATACAATGAAAATGTGTATGTTTTGATGTACGTTTCTTGAATGTACGCTGAAGCTGTGTATGTTTTGATGTACATTTCTTGAATGTACACTGAAAATGTGTATGTTTTGATGTACGTTTCTTCAATGTACAATGAAAATGTGTATGTTTTGATGTACATTTCTGGTATATACAATGAAAATGTGTATGTTTTGATGTACATTTCTTGAATGTACAATGAAAATGTGTATGTTTTGATGTACATTTCTGGTATATATAATGAAAATGTGTATGTTTTGATGTACATTTCTTGAATGTACAATGAAAATGTAAATGTTTTGATGTACATTTCTGGTATATACAATGAAAATGTGTGTGTTTTGATGTACATTTCTTGAATATACAATGAAGATGTGTAGTTTTTGATGTACATTTCTTGAATGTACACTGAAAATGTGTATGTTTTGATATACATTTCTTGTATATACAATGAAAATATGTATGTTTTGATGTACATTTCTGGTATATACAATGAAAATGTGCATGTTTTGATGTATATCTCTTGAATGTATACTCAAAATGTGTATGTTTTTATGTACATTTCTTGAGTGTAAAATGATAATGTGTGTGTTTTGATGTACATTTCTTTATGTACATTTCTTGAATGTACAATCAAAATGAGTATGTTTTGATGTACATTCCTTGAATGTACAATGAAAATGTGTATGTTTTGATGTACATTTCTTGAATGTACAATGAAAATGTGTATGTGTTGATGTACATTTCTTTAGTGTACAATGAAATTGTGTTTGTTTTGATGTACATTTCTTGAATGTACAATGAAAATGTGTATGTTTTGTTTACATTTCTTGAATGTACAATGAAAATGTGTATGTTTTGATGTACATTTCTTGAATGTACAATGAAAATGTGTAAGTTTTGATATACATTTCTTGAATGTACAATGAAAATGTGTATGTTTTGATGTACATTTCTTGAGTGTACAATGAAAATGTGTATGTTTTGATGTACATTTCTTGAGTGTACAATGAAAATGTGTATGTTTTGATGTACATTTCTTGAATGTACAATGAAAATGTGTATGTTTTGATGTATATTTCTTGAATGTACAATGAAAATGTGTATGTTTTGATGTGCATTTCTTGAATGTACAATGAAAATGTGTATGTTTTGATGTACATTTCTTTAGTGTACAATGAAAATGTGTTTGCTTTGATGTACATTTCTTGAATGTACACTGAAAATGTGTATTTTTTGATATACATTTCTTGAATGTACACTGAAAATGTGTATGTTTTGATGTACATTTCTGGAATGTTCAATGAAAATGTGTACGTTTTGATATACATTTCTTGAATGTACACTGAAAATGTGTATGTTTTGATGTACATTTCTTGAGTGTTCAATGAAAATGTGTATGTTTTGATGTGCAATTCTTGTATATACAATGAAAATGCGTATGTTTTGATGTATATTTCTAGAATGTTAAATGAAAATGTGTATCTTTTGATGTACATTTCTTGAATGTACAATGAAAATGTGTATGTTTTGATGTACATTTCTTGAATGTACACTGAAAATGTGTATGTTTTGATGTACATTTCTTGAATGTACAATGAAAATGTGTATGTTTTGATGTATATTTCTTGAATGTACAATGAAAATGTGTATGTTTTGATGTGCATTTCTTGAATGTACAATGAAAATGTGTATGTTTTGATGTATATTTCTTTAGTGTACAATGAAAATGTGTTTGCTTTGATGTACATTTCTTGAATGTACACTGAAAATGTGTATTTTTTGATATACATTTCTTGAATGTACACTGAAAATGTGTATGTTTTTATGTACATTTCTGGAATGTTCAATAAAAATGTGTACGTTTTGATATACATTTCTTGAATGTACACTGAAAATGTGTATGTTTTGATGTACATTTCTTGAGTGTACAATGAAAATGTGTATGTTTTGATGTACATTTCTTGTATATACACTGAAAATGCGTATATTTTGATGTATATTTCTAGAATGTACAATGAAAATGTGTATGTTTTGATGTACATTTCTTGAATGTACAATGAAAATGTGTATGTTTTGATGTACATTTCTTGAATGTACACTGAAAATGTGTATGTTTTGATGTACGTTTCTTGAGCGTACAATGAAAATGTGTATGTTTTGATGTATATTATTTGAATGTACAATGAAAATGTGTATGCCTTGATGTACATTTCTTGAATGTACAATGAAAATGTGTATGTTTTGATATACATTTCTTGAATGTACACTGAAAATGTGTATGTTTTGATGTACATTTCTTAAATGTACAATGAAAATGTGTATGTTTTGATGTATATTTCTTGAGTGTACAATGAAAATGTGTATATTTTGATGTACATTTCTTGAGTATACAATGAAAATGTGTATGTTTTGATGTACATTTCTTGAGTGTACAATGAAAATGTGTTTGCTTTGATGTACATTTCTTGAATGTACACTGAAAATGTGTATTTTTTGATATACATTTCTTGAATGTGCACTGAAAATGTGTATGTTTTTATGTACATTTCTGGAATGTTCAATAAAAATGTGTACGTTTTGATATACATTTCTTGAATGTACACTGAAAATGTGTATGTTTTGATGTACATTTCTTGAGTGTACAATGAAAATGTGTATGTTTTGATGTACATTTCTTGTATATACACTGAAAATGCGTATATTTTGATGTATATTTCTAGAATGTACAATGAAAATGTGTATGTTTTGATGTACATTTCTTGAATGTACAATGAAAATGTGTATGTTATGATGTACATTTCTTGAATGTACACTGAAAATGTGTATGTTTTGATGTACGTTTCTTGAGCGTACAATGAAAATGTGTATGTTTTGATGTATATTATTTGAATGTACAATGAAAATGTGTATGTCTTGATGTACATTTCTTGAATGTACAATGAAAATGTGTATGTTTTGATATACATTTCTTGAATGTACATAGAAAATGTGTATGTTTTGATGTACATTTCTTAAATGTACAATGAAAATGTGTATGTTTTGATGTATATTTCTTGAGTGTACAATGAAAATGTGTATGTTTTGATGTACATTTCTTGAGTATACAATGAAAATGTGTATGTTTTGATGTACATTTCTTGAGTGTACAATGAAAATGTGTATGTTTTGATGTACATTTCTTGAGTGTACAATGAAAATGTGTATGCTTTGATGTACATTTCTTGAATGTACAATGAAAATGTGTATGTTTTGATGTACATTCCTTGAATGTACAATGAAAATGTGCATGTTTTGATGTACATTTCTGGAATGTACAATGAAAATGTGTATGTTTTGATGTACGTTTCTTCAATGTACAATGAAAATGTGTATGTTTTGATATACATTTCTTGAATGTACATTGAAAATGTGTATGTTTTGATGTACATTTCTTGAGTGTACAATGAAAATGTGTATGTTTTGATGTACATTTCTTGAGTGTACAATGAAAATGTGTATGTTTTGATGTACATTTCTTGAATGAACAATGAAAAAGTGTTTGTATTGATGTACATTTTTTGAATGTACAATGAAAATGTGTATGTTTTGATGTACATTTCTTGAATGTACACTGAAAATGTGTATGTTTTGATGTACATTTCTTGAATGTACAATGAAAATGTGTATGTTTTGATGTACATTTCTTCAATGTACACTGAAAGTTTGTATGTTTTGATGCACATTTCTTGAATGTACACTGAAAATGTGTATGTTTTGATGTACATTTCTTGAATGTACAATTAAAATGTGTATGTTTTGATGTACATTTCTTGAATGTACACTGAAAATGTGTATGTTTTGATGAACATTTCTTTAGTGTACAATGAAAATTTGTATGTTTTGATGTACATTTCTTGTATATACAATTAAAATGTGTATGTTTTGATGTACATTTCTTGAATGTACACTGGAAATGTGTATGTTTTGATATACATTTCTTGAATGTACATTGAAAATGTATATGTTTTCATGTACATTTCCTGAATGTATACTGAAAATGTGTATGTTTTGATGTACATTTCTTGTATATACATTGAAAATGTGTATGTTTTGATGTACATTTCTTGAATGTACACTGAAAATTTGTATGTTTTGATATGCATTTCTTGAATGTACAATGCAAATGTGTATGTCTTGATGTACATTTCTTGAATGTACACTGAAAATGTGTATGTTTTGATGTACATTTCTTGTATACACAATGAAAATGTGTCTGTTTTGATGTACATTTCTTGAATCTACACTGAAAATGTGTATGTTTTGATGTACGTCTCTTGAGTGTACAATGAAAATGTGTATGTTTTGATGTACATTTCTTCAATGTACAATGAAAATGTGTATGTTTTGATGTATATTTCTTGAATGTACAATGAAAATGTGTATGTTTTGATGTGCATTTCTTGAATGTACAATGAAAATGTGTATGTTATGATGTACATTTGTTTAGTGTACAATGAAATTGTGTTTGTTTTGATGTACATTTCTTGAATGTACACTGAAAATGTGTATTTTTTGATATACATTTCTTGAATGAACCCTGAAAATGTGTATGTTTTGATGTACATTTCTTGAATGTACACTGAAAATGTGTATGTTTTGATGTACATTTCTTAAATGTACAATGAAAATGTGTAGTTTTTGATGTATATTTCTTGAGTGTACAATGAAAATGTGTATGTTTTGATGTACATTTCTTGAGTATACAATGAAAATGTGTATGTTTTGATGTACATTTCTTGAGTGTACAATGAAAATGTGTATGTTTTGATGTACATTTCTTGAGTGTACAATGAAAATGTGTATGTTTTGATGTACATTTCTTGAATGTACAATGAAAATGTGTATGTTTTGATGTACATTCCTAGAATGTACAATGAAAATGTGCATGTTTTGATGTACATTTCTGGAATGTACAATGAAAATGTGTATGTTTTGATGTACATTTCTTCAATGTACAATGAAAATGTGTATGTTTTGATATACATTTCTTGAATGTACAATGAAAATGTGTATGTTTTGATGTACATTTCTTTAGTGTACAATGAAAATGTGTTTGCTTTGATGTACATTTCTTGAATGTACACTGAAAATGTGTATTTTTTGATATACATTTCTTGAATGTACACTGAAAATGTGTATGTTTTGATGTACATTTCTGGAATGTTCAATGAAAATGTGTACGTTTTGATATACATTTCTTGAATGTACACTGAAAATGTGTATGTTTTGATGTACATTTCTTGAGTGTACAATGAAAATGTGTATGTTTTGATGTACATTTCTTGTATATACAATGAAAATGCGTATGTTTTGATGTATATTTCTAGAAAGTACAATGAAAATGTGTATGTTTTGATGTACATTTCTTGAATGTACAATGAAAATGTGTATGTTTTGATGTACATTTTTTGAATGTACACTGAAAATGTGTATGTTTTGATGTACATTTCTTGAATGTACAATGAAAATGTGTATGTTTTGATGTATTTTTCTTGAATGTACAATGAAAATGTGTATGTTTTGATGTGCATTTCTTGAATGTACAATGAAAATGTGTATGTTTTGATGTACATTTCTTTAGTGTACAATGAAAATGTGTTTGCTTTGATGTACATTTCTTGAATGTACACTGAAAATGTGTATTTTTTGATATACATTTCTTGAATGTACACTGAAAATGTGTATGTTTTTAAGTACATTTCTGGAATGTTCAATAAAAATGTGTACGTTTTGATATACATTTCTTGAATGTACACTGATAATGTGTATGTTTTGATGTACATTTCTTGAGTGTACAATGAAAATGTGTATGTCTTGATGTACATTTCTTGTATATACAATGAAAATGCGTATGTTTTGATGTATATTTCTAGAGTGTACAATGAAAATGTGTATGTTTTGATGTACATTTCTT
This sequence comes from Tenodera sinensis, assembly GCA_030765045.1. NCBI lineage: Eukaryota > Metazoa > Arthropoda > Insecta > Mantodea > Mantidae > Tenodera > Tenodera sinensis. Next base: position 1,583,675 of record JAUKNM010000095.1, read on the forward strand.
GAATGTACAATGAAAATGTGTATGTTTTGATGTACATTTCTTGAATGTACACTGAAAATGTGTATGTTTTGATGTACGTTTCTTGAGCGTACAATGAAAATGTGTATGTTTTGATGTACATTACTTGAATGTACAATGAAAATGTGTATGTTTTGATGTACATTTTTTGAATGTACAATGAAAATGTGTATGTTTTGATGTACATTTCTTGAATGTACACTGAAAATGTGTATGTTTTGATGTACATTTCTTTAGTGTACAATGAAAATGTGTATGTTTTGATGTACATTTCTTGTATGTACAATGAAAATGTGTATGCTTTGATGTACATTTCTTGAATGTACACTGAAAATGTGTATGTGTTGATATACATTTCTTGAATGTACAATGAAAATGTATATGTTTTCATGTACATTTCTTGAATGTACACTGAAAATGTGTATGTTTTGATGTACATTTCTTGAATGTACACTGAAAATGTGTAGGTTTTGATGTACATTTCTTGAATGTACACTGAAAATGTGTATGTTTTGATGTACATTTCTTGTATATACAATGAAACTGTGTATCTTTTGATGTACATTTCTGGTATATACAATGAAAATGTGTATGTTTTGATGTACAATTCTTGTATATACAATGAAAATGTGTATGTTTTGATGTATATTTCTTGAATGTATCCTGAAAATGTGTATGTTTTGATGTATATTTCTTGAATGTTCACTGAAAATGTGTATGATTTGATGTACATTTCTTGAATTTACAATGAAAATGTGTATGTTTTGATGTACATTTCTGGTATATACAATGAAAATGTGTATGTTTTGATGTACATTACTTGAATGTACACTCAAAATGTGTATGTTTTAGATGTACATTTCTTGAATGTACACTGAAAATGTGTATGTTTTGATGTACATTTCTTGAATGTACAATGAAAATGTGTATGTTTTGATGTACATTTCTGGTATATAGAATGAAAATGTGTATGTTTTGATGTATATTTCTTGAATGTACCCTGAGAATGTGTATGTTTTGATGTATATTTCTTGAAGGTACACTGAAAATGTGTATGTTTTGATGTACGTTTCTTGAATGTACAATGAAAATGTGTATGTTTTGATGTACATTTCTTGAATGTACACTGAAAATATGTATGTTTTGATATACATTTCTTGTATATACAATGAAAATGTGTATGTTTTGATGTACATTTCTTGTATATACAATGAAAATGTGTATGTTTTGATGTGCGTTTCTTGAATGTACGCTGAAGCTGTGTATGTTTTGATGTACATTTCTTGAATGTACACTGAAAATGTGTATGTTTTGATGTACGTTTCTTCAATGTACAATGAAAATGTGTATGTTTTGATGTACATTTCTGGTATATACAATGAAAATGTGTATGTTTTGATGTACATTTCTTGAATGTACAATGAAAATGTGTATGTTTTGATGTACATTTCTGGTATATACAATGAAAATGTGTATGTTTTGATGTACATTTCTTGAATGTACAATGAAAATGTGTATGTTTTGATGTACATTTCTGGTATATACAATGAAAATGTGTGTGTTTTGATGTACATTTCTTGAATATACAATGAAGATGTGTAGTTTTTGATGTACATTTCTTGAATGTACACTGAAAATGTGTATGTTTTGATATACATTTCTTGTATATACAATGAAAATATGTATGTTTTGATGTACATTTCTGGTATATACAATGAAAATGTGCATGTTTTGATGTATATCTCTTGAATGTACACTCAAAATGTGTATGTTTTTATGTACATTTCTTGAGTGTAAAATGATAATGTGTGTGTTTTGATGTACATTTCTTGATGTACATTTCTTGAATGTACAATCAAAATGAGTATGTTTTGATGTACATTCCTTGAATGTACAATGAAAATGTGTATGTTTTGATGTACATTTCTTGAATGTACAATGAAAATGTGTATGTGTTGATGTACATTTCTTTAGTGTACAATGAAATTGTGTTTGTTTTGATGTACATTTCTTGAATGTACAATGAAAATGTGTATGTTTTGTGTACATTTCTTGAATGTACAATGAAAATGTGTATGTTTTGATGTACATTTCTTGAATGTACAATGAAAATGTGTATGTTTTGATATACATTTCTTGAATGTACAATGAAAATGTGTATGTTTTGATGTACATTTCTTGAGTGTACAATGAAAATGTGTATGTTTTGATGTACATTTCTTGAGTGTACAATGAAAATGTGTATGTTTTGATGTACATTTCTTGAATGTACAATGAAAATGTGTATGTTTTGATGTATATTTCTTGAATGTACAATGAAAATGTGTATGTTTTGATGTGCAGTTCTTGAATGTACAATGAAAATGTGTATGTTTTGATGTACATTTCTTTAGTGTACAATGAAAATGTGTTTGCTTTGATGTACATTTCTTGAATGTACACTGAAAATGTGTATTTTTTTATATACATTTCTTGAATGTACACTGAAAATGTGTATGTTTTGATGTACATTTCTGGAATGTTCAATGAAAATGTGTACGTTTTGATATACATTTCTTGAATGTACACTGAAAATGTGTATGTTTTGATGTACATTTCTTGAGTGTTCAATGAAAATGTGTATGTTTTGATGTACAATTCTTGTATATACAATGAAAATGCGTATGTTTTGATGTATATTTCTAGAATGTTACATGAAAATGTGTATGTTTTGATGTACATTTCTTGAATGTACAATGAAAATGTGTATGTTTTGATGTACATTTCTTGAATGTACACTGAAAATGTGTATGTTTTGATGTACATTTCTTGAATGTACAATGAAAATGTGTATGTTTTGATGTATATTTCTTGAATGTACAATGAAAATGTGTATGTTTTGATGTGCATTTCTTGAATGTAGAATGAAAATGTGTATGTTTTGATGTACATTTCTTTAGTGTACAATGAAAATGTGTTTGCTTTGATGTACATTTCTTGAATGTACACTGAAAATGTGTATTTTTTTATATACATTTCTTGAATGTACACTGAAAATGTGTATGTTTTTATGTACATTTCTGGAATGTTCAATAAAAATGTGTACGTTTTCATATACATTTCTTGAATGTACACTGAAAATGTGTATGTTTTGATGTACATTTCTTGAGTGTACAATGAAAATGTGTATGTTTTGATGTACATTTCTTGTATATACACTGAAAATGCGTATATTTTGACGTATATTTCTAGAATGTACAACGAAAATGTGTATGTTTTGATGTACATTTCTTGAATGTACAATGAAAATGTGTATGTTTTGATGTACATTTCTTGAATGTACACTGAAAATGTGTATGTTTTGATGTACGTTTCTTGAGCGTACAATGAAAATGTGTATGTTTTGATGTACATTTCTTGAATGTACAATGAAAATGTGTATGTTTTGATGTATATTATTTGAATGTACAATGAAAATGTGTATGTTTTGATGTACATTTCTTGAATGTACAATGAAAATGTGTATGTTTTGATATACATTTCTTTAATGTACACTGAAAATGTGTATGTTTTGATGTACATTTCTTAAATGTACAATGAAAATGTGTATGTTTTGATGTACATTTCTTGAATGTACAATGAAAATGTGTATGTTTTGATGTACATTTCTTGAATGTACACTGAAAATGTGTATGTTTTGATGTACGTTTCTTGAGCGTACAATGAAAATGTGTATGTTTTGATGTACATTTCTTGAATGTACAATGAAAATGTGTATGTTTTGATGTATATTATTTGAATGTACAATGAAAATGTGTATGTTTTGATGTACATTTCTTGAATGTACAATGAAAATGTGTATGTTTTGATATACATTTCTTTAATGTACACTGAAAATGTGTATGTTTTGATGTACATTTCTTAAATGTACAATGAAAATGTGTATGTTTTGATGTATATTTCTTGAGTGTACAATGAAAATGTGTATGTTTTGATGTACATTTCTTGAGTATACAATGAAAATGTGTATGTTTTGATGTACATTTCTTGAGTGTACAATGAAAATGTGTATGTTTTGATGTACATTTCTTGAGTGTACAATGAAAATGTGTATGTTTTGATGTACATTTCTTGAATGTACAATGAAAATGTGTATGTTTTGATGTACATTCCTTGAATGTACAATGAAAATGTGCATGTTTTGATGTACATTTCTGGAATGTACAATGAAAATGTGTATGTTTTGATGTACATTTCTTCAATGTACAATGAAAATGTGTATGTTTTGATATACATTTCTTGAATGTACAATGAAAATGTGTATGTTTTGATGTACATTTCTTGAGTGTACAATGAAAATGTGTATGTTTTGATGTACATTTCTTGAGTGTACAATGAAAATGTGTATGTTTTGATGTACATTTCTTGAATGAACAATGAAAAAGTGTATGTATTGATGTACATTTTTTGAATGTACAATGAAAATGTGTATGTTTTGATGTACATTTCTTGAATGTACACTGAAAATGTGTATGTTTTGATGTACATTTCTTGAATGTACAATGAAAATGTGTATGTTTTGATGTACATTTCTTGAATGTACACTGAAAATTTGTATGTTTTGATGCACATTTCTTGAATGTACACTGAAAATGTGTATGTTTTGATGTACACTTCTTGAATGTACAATTAAAATGTGTATGTTTTGATGTACATTTCTTGAATGTACACTGAAAATGTGTATGTTTTGATGAACATTTCTTTAGTGTATAATGAAAATGTGTATTTTTTGATGTACATTTCTTGTATATACAATGAAAATGTGTAAGTTTTGATGTACATTTCTTGAATGTACACTGAAAATGTGTATGTTTTGATATACATTTCTTGAATGTACATTGAAAATGTATATGTTTTCATGTACATTTCCTGAATGTATACTGAAAATGTGTATGTTTTGATGTACATTTCTTGTATATACATTGAAAATGTGTATGTTTTGATGTACATTTCTTGAATGTACACTGAAAATGTGTATGTTTTGATATACATTTCTTGAATGTACAATGAAAATGTGTATGTCTTGACGTACATTTCTTGAATGTACACTGAAAATGTGTATGTTTTGATGTACATTTCTTGTATATACAATGAAAATGTGTCTGTTTTGATGTACATTTCTTGAATGTACACTGAAAATGTGTATGTTTTGATGTACGTCTCTTGAGTGTACAATGAAAATGTGTATGTTTTGATGTACATTTCTTCAATGTACAATGAAAATGTGTATGTTTTGATGTATATTTCTTGAATGTACAATGAAAATGTGTATGTTTTGATGTGCATTTCTTGAATGTACAATGAAAATGTGTATGTTTTGATGTACATTTTTTTAGTGTACAATGAAATTGTGTTTGTTTTGATGTACATTTCTTGAATGTACACTGAAAATGTGTATTTTTTGATATACATTTCTTGAATGAACCCTGAAAATGTGTATGTCTTGATGTACATTTCTTGAATGTACACTGAAAATGTGTATGTTTTGATGTACATTTCTTAAATGTACAATGAAAATGTGTATGTTTTGATGTATATTTCTTGAGTGTACAATGAAAATGTGTATGTTTTGATTAACATTTCTTGAGTATAGAATGAAAATGTGTATGTTTTGATGTACATTTCTTGAGTGTACAATGAAAATGTGTATGTTTTTATGTACATTTCTTGAGTGTACAATGAAAATGTGTATGCTTTGATGTACATTTCTTGAATGTACAATGAAAATGTGTATGTTTTGATGTACATTCCTAGAATGTACAATGAAAATGTGCATGTTTTGATGTACATTTCTGGAATGTACAATGAAAATGTGTATGTTTTGATGTACATTTCTTCAATGTACAATGAAAATGTGTATGTTTTGATATACATTTCTTGAATGTACAATGAAAATGTGTATGTTTTGGTGTACATTTCTTTAGTGTACAATGAAAATGTGTTTGCTTTGATGTACATTTCTTGAATGTACACTGAAAATGTGTATTTTTTGATATACATTTCTTGAATGTACACTGATAATGTGTATGTTTTGATGTACATTTCTGGAATGTTCAATGAAAATGTGTACGTTTTGATATACATTTCTTGAATGTACACTGAAAATGTGTATGTTTTGATGTACATTTCTTAAGTGTACAATGAAAATGTGTATGTTTTGATGTACATTTCTTGTATATACAATGAAAATGCGTATGTTTTGATGTATATTTCTAGAATGTACAATGAAAATGTGTATGTTTTGATGTACATTTCTTGAATGTACAATGAAAATGTGTATGTTTTGATGTACATTTCTTGAATGTACACTGAAAATGTGTATGTTTTGATGTACATTTCTTGAATGTACAATGAAAATGTGTATGTTTTGATGTATATTTCTTGAATGTACAATGAAAATGTGTATGTTTTGATGTGCATTTCTTGAATGTACAATGAAAATGTGTATGTTTTGATGTACATTTCTTTAGTGTACAATGAAAATGTGTTTGCTTTGATGTACATTTCTTGAATGTACACTGAAAATGTGTATTTTTTGATATACATTTCTTGAATGTACACTGAAAATGTGTATGTTTTTATGTACATTTCTGGAATGTTCAATAAAAATGTGTACGTTTTGATATACATTTCTTGAATGTACACTGAAAATGTGTATGTTTTGATGTACATTTCTTGAGTGTACAATGAAAATGTGTATGTTTTGATGTACATTTCTTGTATATACAATGAAAATGCGTATGTTTTGATGTATATTTCTAGAATGTACAATGAAAATGTGTATGTTTTGATGTACATTTCTTGAATGTACAATGAAAATGTGTATGTTTTGATGTACATTTCTTGAATGTACACTGAAAATGTGTATGTTTTGATGTACGTTTCTTGAGCGTACAATGAAAATGTGTATGTTTTGATGTACATTTCTTGAATGTACAATGAAAATGTGTATGTTTTGATGTACATTTTTTGAATGTACAATGAAAATGTGTATGTTTTGATGTACATATCTTGAATGTACACTGAAAATGTGTATGTTTTGATGTACATTTCTTTAGTGTGCAATGAAAATGTGTATGTTGTGATGTACATTTCTTGCATATACAGTGAAAATGTGTATGCTTTGATGTACATTTCTTGAATGTACACTGAAAATGTGTATGTTTTTATGTACATTTCTTGAATTTACACTGAAAATGTGTAGGTTTTGATGTACATTTCTTGAATGTACACTGAAAATGTGTATGTTTTGATGTACATGTCTTGTATATACAATGAAACTGTGTATGTTTTGATGTACATTTCTGGTATATACAATGAAAATGTGTATGTTTTGATGTACAATTCTTGTATATACAATGAAAATGTGTATGTTTTGATGTATGTTTCTTGAATGTATCCTGAAAATGTGTATGTTTTGATGTATATTTCTTGAATGTTCACTGAAAATGTGTATGTTTTGATGTACATTTCTTGAATTTACAATGAAAATGTGTATGTTTTGATGTACATTTCTGGTATATACAATGAAAATGTGTATGTTTTGATGTACATTACTTGAATGTACACTCAAAATGTGTATGTTTTAGATGTACATTTCTTGAATGTACACTGAAAATGTGTATGTTTTGATGTACATTTCTTGAATGTACAATGAAAATGTGTATGTTTTGATGTACATTTCTGGTATATAGAATGAAAATGTGTATGTTTTGATGTATATTTCTTGAATGTACCCTGAGAATGTGTATGTTTTGATGTATATTCCTTGAAGGTACACTGAAAATGTGTATGTTTTGATGTACGTTTCTTGAATGTACAATGAAAATGTGTATGTTTTGATGTACATTTCTTGAATGTACACTGAAAATATGTATGTTTTGATATACATTTCTTGTATATACAATGAAAATGTGTATGTTTTGATGTACATTTCTTGTATATACAATGAAAATGTGTATGTTTTGATGTACGTTTCTTGAATGTACGCTGAAGCTGTGTATGTTTTGATGTACATTTCTTGAATGTACACTGAAAATGTGTATGTTTTGATGTACGTTTCTTCAATGTAAAATGAAAATGTGTATGTTTTGATGTACATTTCTGGTATATACAATGAAAATGTGTATGTTTTGATGTACATTTCTTGAATGTACAATGAAAATGTGTATGTTTTGATGTACATTTCTGGTATATACAATGAAAATGTGTATGTTTTGATGTACATTTCTTGAATGTACAATGAAAATGTGTATGTTTTGATGTACATTTCTGGTATATACAATGAAAATGTGTGTGTTTTGATGTACATTTCTTGAATATACAATGAAGATGTGTAGCTTTTGATGTACATTTCTTGAATGTACACTGAAAATGTGTATGTTTTGATATACATTTCTTGTATATACAATGAAAATATGTATGTTTTGATGTACATTTCTGGTATATACAATGAAAATGTGCATGTTTTGATGTATATCTCTTGAATGTACACTCAAAATGTGTATGTTTTTATGTACATTTCTTGAGTGTAAAATGATAATGTGTGTGTTTTGATGTACATTTCTTGATGTACATTTCTTGAATGTACAATCAAAATGAGTATGTTTTGATGTACATTCCTTGAATGTACAATGAAAATGTGTATGTTTTGATGTACATTTCTTGAATGTACAATGAAAATGTGTATGTGTTGATGTACATTTCTTTAGTGTACAATGAAATTGTGTTTGTTTTGATGTACATTTCTTGAATGTACAATGAAAATGTTTATGTTTTGTGTACATTTCTTGAATGTATAATGAAAATGTGTATGTTTTGATGTACATTTCTTGAATGTACAATGAAAATGTGTATGTTTTGATATAGATTTCTTGAATGTACAATGAAAATGTGTATGTTTTTATGTACATTTCTTGAGTGTACAATGAAAATGTGTATGTTTTGATGTACATTTCTTGAGTGTACAATGAAAATGTGTATGTTTTGATGTACATTTCTTGAATGTACAATGAAAATGTGTATGTTTTGATGTATATTTCTTGAATGTACAATGAAAATGTGTATGTTTTGATGTGCATTTCTTGAATGTACAATGAAAATGTGTATGTTTTGATGTACATTTCTTTAGTGTACAATGAAAATGTGTTTGCTTTGATGTACATTTCTTGAATGTACACTGAAAATGTGTATTTTTTGATATACATTTCTTGAATGTACACTGAAAATGTGTATGTTTTGATGTACATTTCTGGAATGTTCAATGAAAATGTGTACGTTTTGATATACATTTCTTGAATGTACACTGAAAATGTGTATGTTTTGATGTACATTTCTTGAGTGTTCAATGAAAATGTGTATGTTTTGATGTACAATTCTTGTATATACAATGAAAATGCGTATGTTTTGATGTATATTTCTAGAATGTTAAATGAAAATGTGTATGTTTTGATGTACATTTCTTGAATGTACAATGAAAATGTGTATGTTTTGATGTACATTTCTTGAATGTACACTGAAAATGTGTATGTTTTGATGTACATTTCTTGAATGTACAATGAAAATGTGTATGTTTTGATGTATATTTCTTGAATGTACAATGAAAATGTGTATGTTTTGATGTGCATTTCTTGAATGTACAATGAAAATGTGTATGTTTTGATGTACATTTCTTTAGTGTACAATGAAAATGTGTTTGCTTTGATGTACATTTCTTGAATGTACACTGAAAATGTGTATTTTTTGATATACATTTCTTGAATGTACACTGAAAATGTGTATGTTTTTATGTACATTTCTGGAATGTTCAATAAAAATGTGTACGTTTTGATATACATTTCTTGAATGTACACTGAAAATGTGTATGTTTTGATGTACATTTCTTGAGTGTACAATGAAAATGTGTATGTTTTGATGTACATTTCTTGTATATACAATGAAAATGCGTATGTTTTGATGTATATTTCTAGAATGTACAATGAAAATGTGTATGTTTTGATGTACATTTCTTGAATGTACAATGAAAATCTGTATGTTTTGATGTACATTTCTTGAATGTACACTGAAAATGTGTATGTTTTGATGTACGTTTCTTGAGCGTACAATGAAAATGTGTATGTTTTGATGTACATTTCTTGAATGTACAATGAAAATGTGTATGTTTTGATGTACATTTTTTGAATGTACAATGAAAATGTGTATGTTTTGATGTACATATCTTGAATGTACACTGAAAATGTGTATGTTTTGATGTACATTTCTTTAGTGTGCAATGAAAATGTGTATGTTGTGATGTACATTTCTTGCATATACAGTGAAAATGTGTATGCTTTGATGTACATTTCTTGAATGTACACTGAAAATGTGTATGTTTTTATGTACATTTCTTGAATTTACACTGAAAATGTGTAGGTTTTGATGTACATTTCTTGAATGTACACTGAAAATGTGTATGTTTTGATGTACATGTCTTGTATATACAATGAAACTGTGTATGTTTTGATGTACATTTCTGGTATTTACAATGAAAATGTGTATGTTTTGATGTACAATTCTTGTATATACAATGAAAATGTGTATGTTTTGATGTATGTTTCTTGAATGTATCCTGAAAATGTGTATGTTTTGATGTATATTTCTTGAATGTTCACTGAAAATGTGTATGTTTTGATGTACATTTCTTGAATTTACAATGAAAATGTGTATGTTTTGATGTACATTTCTGGTATATACAATGAAAATGTGTATGTTTTGATGTACATTACTTGAATGTACACTCAAAATGTGTATGTTTTAGATGTACATTTCTTGAATGTACACTGAAAATGTGTATGTTTTGATGTACATTTCTTGAATGTACAATGAAAATGTGTATGTTTTGATGTACATTTCTGGTATATAGAATGAAAATGTGTATGTTTTGATGTATATTTCTTGAATGTACCCTGAGAATGTGTATGTTTTGATGTATATTCCTTGAAGGTACACTGAAAATGTGTATGTTTTGATGTACGTTTCTTGAATGTACAATGAAAATGTGTATGTTTTGATGTACATTTCTTGAATGTACACTGAAAATATGTATGTTTTGATATACATTTCTTGTATATACAATGAAAATGTGTATGTTTTGATGTACATTTCTTGTATATACAATGAAAATGTGTATGTTTTGATGTACGTTTCTTGAATGTACGCTGAAGCTGTGTATGTTTTGATGTACATTTCTTGAATGTACACTGAAAATGTGTATGTTTTGATGTACGTTTCTTCAATGTAAAATGAAAATGTGTATGTTTTGATGTACATTTCTGGTATATACAATGAAAATGTGTATGTTTTGATGTACATTTCTTGAATGTACAATGAAAATGTGTATGTTTTGATGTACATTTCTGGTATATACAATGAAAATGTGTATGTTTTGATGTACATTTCTTGAATGTACAATGAAAATGTGTATGTTTTGATGTACATTTCTGGTATATACAATGAAAATGTGTGTGTTTTGATGTACATTTCTTGAATATACAATGAAGATGTGTAGCTTTTGATGTACATTTCTTGAATGTACACTGAAAATGTGTATGTTTTGATATACATTTCTTGTATATACAATGAAAATATGTATGTTTTGATGTACATTTCTGGTATATACAATGAAAATGTGCATGTTTTGATGTATATCTCTTGAATGTACACTCAAAATGTGTATGTTTTTATGTACATTTCTTGAGTGTAAGATGATAATGTGTGTGTTTTGATGTACATTTCTTGATGTACATTTCTTGAATGTACAATCAAAATGAGTATGTTTTGATGTACATTCCTTGAATGTACAATGAAAATGTGTATGTTTTGATGTACATTTCTTGAATGTACAATGAAAATGTGTATGTGTTGATGTACATTTCTTTAGTGTACAATGAAGTTGTGTTTGTTTTGATGTACATTTCTTGAATGTACAATGAAAATGTTTATGTTTTGTGTACATTTCTTGAATGTATAATGAAAATGTGTATGTTTTGATGTACATTTCTTGAATGTACAATGAAAATGTGTATGTTTTGATATAGATTTCTTGAATGTACAATGAAAATGTGTATGTTTTTATGTACATTTCTTGAGTGTACAATGAAAATGTGTATGTTTTGATGTACATTTCTTGAGTGTACAATGAAAATGTGTATGTTTTGATGTACATTTCTTGAATGTACAATGAAAATGTGTATGTTTTGATGTATATTTCTTGAATGTACAATGAAAATGTGTATGTTTTGATGTGCATTTCTTGAATGTACAATGAAAATGTGTATGTTTTGATGTACATTTCTTTAGTGTACAATGAAAATGTGTTTGCTTTGATGTACATTTCTTGAATGTACACTGAAAATGTGTATTTTTTGATATACATTTCTTGAATGTACACTGAAAATGTGTATGTTTTGATGTACATTTCTGGAATGTTCAATGAAAATGTGTACGTTTTGATATACATTTCTTGAATGTACACTGAAAATGTGTATGTTTTGATGTACATTTCTTGAGTGTTCAATGAAAATGTGTATGTTTTGATGTACAATTCTTGTATATACAATGAAAATGCGTATGTTTTGATGTATATTTCTAGAATGTTAAATGAAAATGTGTATGTTTTGATGTACATTTCTTGAATGTACAATGAAAATGTGTATGTTTTGATGTACATTTCTTGAATGTACACTGAAAATGTGTATGTTTTGATGTACATTTCTTGAATGTACAATGAAAATGTGTATGTTTTGATGTATATTTCTTGAATGTACAATGAAAATGTGTATGTTTTGATGTGCATTTCTTGAATGTACAATGAAAATGTGTATGTTTTGATGTACATTTCTTTAGTGTACAATGAAAATGTGTTTGCTTTGATGTACATTTCTTGAATGTACACTGAAAATGTGTATTTTTTGATATACATTTCTTGAATGTACACTGAAAATGTGTATGTTTTTATGTACATTTCTGGAATGTTCAATAAAATTGTGTACGTTTTGATATACATTTCTTGAATGTACACTGAAAATGTGTATGTTTTGATGTACATTTCTTGAGTGTACAATGAAAATGTGTATGTTTTGATGTACATTTCTTGTATATACACTGAAAATGCGTATATTTTGATGTATATTTCTAGAATGTACAATGAAAATGTGTATGTTTTGATGTACATTTCTTGAATGTACAATGAAAATCTGTATGTTTTGATGTACATTTCTTGAATGTACACTGAAAATGTGTATGTTTTGATGTACGTTTCTTGAGCGTACAATGAAAATGTGTATGTTTTGATGTACATTTCTTGAATGTACAATGAAAATGTGTATGTTTTGATGTATATTATTTGAATGTACAATGAAAATGTGTATGTTTTGATGTACATTTCTTGAATGTACAATGAAAATGTGTATGTTTTGATATACATTTCTTGAATGTACACTGAAAATGTGTATGTTTTGATGTACATTTCTTAAATGTACAATGAAAATGTGTATGTTTTGATGTATATTTCTTGAGTGTACAATGAAAATGTGTATGTTTTGATGTACATTTCTTGAGTATACAATGAAAATGTGTATGTTTTGATGTACATTTCTTGAGTGTACAATGAAAATGTGTATGTTTTGATGTACATTTCTTGAGTGTACAATGAAAATGTGTATGTTTTGATGTACATTTCTTGAATGTACAATGAAAATGTGTATGTTTTGATGTACATTCCTTGAATGTACAATGAAAATGTGCATGTTTTGATGTACATTTCTGGAATGTACAATGAAAATGTGTATGTTTTGATGTACATTTCTTCAATGTACAATGAAAATGTGTATGTTTTGATATACATTTCTTGAATGTACAATGAAAATGTGTATGTTTTGATGTACATTTCTTGAGTGTACAATGAAAATGTGTATGTTTTTATGTACATTTCTTGAGTGTACAATGAAAATGTCTATGTTTTGATGTACATTTCTTGAATGAACAATGAAAAAGTGTATGTATTGATGTACATTTCTTGAATGTACAATGAAAATGTGTATGTTTTGATGTATATTTCTTGAATGTACAATGAAAATGTGTATGTTTTGATGTGCATTTCTTGAATGTACAATGAAAATGTGTATGTTTTGATGTACATTTCTTTAGTGTAGAATGAAAATGTGTTTGCTTTGATGTACATTTCTTGAATGTACACTGAAAATGTGTATTTTTTGATATACATTTCCTGTATATACAATGAAAATGTGTATGTTTTGATGTACATTTCTGGTATATACAATGAAAATGTCCATGTTTTGATGTATATCTCTTGAATGTACACTCAAAATGTGTATGTTTTTATGTACATTTCTTGAGTGTAAAATGATAATGTGTGTGTTTTGATGTACATTTCTTGATGTACATTTCTTGAATGTACAATCAAAATGTGTATGTTTTGATGTACATTCCTTGAATGTACAATGAAAATGTGTATGTTTTGATGTACATTTCTTGAATGTACAATGAAAATGTGTATGTTTTGATGTACATTTCTTGAATGTACAATGAAAATGTGTATGTTTTGATAAACATTTCTTGAATGTACAATGAAAATGTGTATGTTTTGATGTACATTTCTTGAGTGTACAATGAAAATGTGTATGTTTTGATGTACATTTCTTGAGTGTACAATGAAAATTTGTATGTTTTGAAGTGCATTTCTTGAATGTACAATGAAAATGTGTATGTTTTGATGTACATTTCTTTAGTGTACAATGAAATTGTGTTTGTTTTGATGTACATTTCTTGAATGTACACTGAAAATGTGTATTTTTTGATATACATTTCTTGAATGTACCCTGAAAATGTGTATGTTTTGATGTACATTTCTTGAATGTACAATGAAAATGTGTATGTTTTTATATACATTTCTTGAATGTACAATGAAAAAGTGTATGTTTTGAGGTACATTTCTTGAGCGTAAAATGAAAATGTGTATGTTTTGATGTACATTTCTTGAGTATACAATGAAAATGTGTATGTTTTGATGTACATTTCTTGAATGTACAATGAAAATGTGTATGTTTTGATGTACATTTCTTGAATGTACAATGAAAATGTGTATGTTTTGATGTACATTTCTTGATTCCACACTGAAAATGTGTATGTTTTGATGAACATTGCTTTAGTGTACAATGAAAATGTGTATGTTTTGATGTACATTTCTTGTATATACAATGAAAATGTGTATCTTTTGATGTACATTTCTTGAATGTACACTGAAAATGTGTATGTTTTGATATACATTTCTTGAATGTACAATGAAAATGTATATGTTTTCATGTACATTTCTTGAATGTATACTGAAAATGTGTATGTTTTGATGTACATTTCTTGAATGTACAATGAAAATGTGTATGTTTTGATGTATATTTCTTGAATGTACAATGAAAATGTGTATGTTTTGATGTGCATTTCTTGAATGTACAATGAAAATGTGTATGTTTTGATGTACATTTCTTTAGTGTACAATGAAAATGTGTTTGCTTTGATGTACATTTCTTGAATGTACACTGAAAATGTGTATTTTTTGATATACATTTCTTGAATGTACACTGAAAATGTGTATGTTTTTATGTACATTTCTGGAATGTTCAATAAAAATGTGTACGTTTTGATATACATTTCTTGAATGTACACTGAAAATGTGTATGTTTTGATGTACATTTCTTGAGTGTACAATGAAAATGTGTATGTTTTGATGTACATTTCTTGTATATACAATGAAAATGCGTATGTTTTGATGTATATTTCTAGAATGTACAATGAAAATGTGTATGTTTTGATGTACATTTCTTGAATGTACAATGAAAATGTGTATGTTTTGATGTACATTTCGTGAATGTACACTGAAAATGTGTATGTTTTGATGTACGTTTCTTGAGCGTACAATGAAAATGTGTATGTTTTGATGTACATTTCTTGAATGTACAATGAAAATGTGTATGTTTTGATGTACATTTTTTGAATGTACAATGAAAATGTGTATGTTTTGATGTACATTTCTTGAATGTACACTGAAAATGTGTATGTTTTGATGTACATTTCTTTAGTGTACAATGAAAATGTGTATGTTGTGATGTACATTTCTTGTATATACAGTGAAAATGTGTATGCTTTGATGTACATTTCTTGAATGTACACTGAAAATGTGTATGTTTTTATGTACATTTCTTGAATTTACACTGAAAATGTGTAGGTTTTGATGTACATTTCTTGAATGTACACTGAAAATGTGTATGTTTTGATGTACATGTCTTGTATATACAATGAAACTGTGTATGTTTTGATGTACATTTCTGGTATATACAATGAAAATGTGTATGTTTTGATGTACAATTCTTGTATATACAATGAAAATGTGTATGTTTTGATGTATATTTCTTGAATGTATCCTGAAAATGTGTATGTTTTGATGTATATTTCTTGAATGTTCACTGAAAATGTGTATGTTTTGATGTACATTTCTTGAATTTACAATGAAAATGTGTATGTTTTGATGTACATTTCTGGTATATACAATGAAAATGTGTATGTTTTGATGTACATTACTTGAATGTACACTCAAAATGTGTATGTTTTAGATGTACATTTCTTGAATGTACACTGAAAATGTGTATGTTTTGATGTACATTTCTTGAATGTACAATGAAAATGTGTATGTTTTGATGTACATTTCTGGTATATAGAATGAAAATGTGTATGTTTTGATGTATATTTCTTGAATGTACCCTGAGAATGTGTATGTTTTGATGTATATTCCTTGAAGGTACACTGAAAATGTGTATGTTTTGATGTACGTTTCTTGAATGTACAATGAAAATGTGTATGTTTTGATGTACATTTCTTGAATGTACACTGAAAATATGTATGTTTTGATATACATTTCTTGTATATACAATGAAAATGTATATGTTTTGATGTACATTTCTTGTATATACAATGAAAATGTGTATGTTTTGATGTACGTTTCTTGAATGTACGCTGAAGCTGTGTATGTTTTGATGTACATTTCTTGAATGTACACTGAAAATGTGTATGTTTTGATGTACGTTTCTTCAATGTAAAATGAAAATGTGTATGTTTTGATGTACATTTCTGGTATATACAATGAAAATGTGTATGTTTTGATGTACATTTCTTGAATGTACAATGAAAATGTGTATGTTTTGATGTACATTTCTGGTATATACAATGAAAATGTGTATGTTTTGATGTACATTTCTTGAATGTACAATGAAAATGTGTATGTTTTGATGTACATTTCTGGTATATACAATGAAAATGTGTGTGTTTTGATGTACATTTCTTGAATATACAAATGAAGATGTGTAGTTTTTGATGTACATTTCTTGAATGTACACTGAAAATGTGTATGTTTTGATACACATTTCTTGTATATACAATGAAAATATGTATGTTTTGATGTACATTTCTGGTATATACAATGAAAATGTGCATGTTTTGATGTATATCTCTTGAATGTACACTCAAAATGTGTATGTTTTTATGTACATTTCTTGAGTGTAAAATGATAATGTGTGTGTTTTGATGTACATTTCTTGATGTACATTTCTTGAATGTACAATCAAAATGAGTATGTTTTGATGTACATTCCTTGAATATACAATGAAAATGTGTATGTTTTGATGTACATTTCTTGAATGTACAATGAAAATGTGTATGTTTTGATGTATATTTCTTGAATGTACAATGAAAATGTGTATGTTTTGATGTGCATTTCTTGAATGTACAATGAAAATGTGTATGTTTTGATGTACATTTCTTTAGTGTACAATGAAAATGTGTTTGCTTTGATGTACATTTCTTGAATGTACACTGAAAATGTGTATTTTTTGATATACATTTCTTGAATGTACACTGAAAATGTGTATGTTTTGATGTACATTTCTGGAATGTTCAATGAAAATGTGTACGTTTTGATATACATTTCTTGAATGTACACTGAAAATGTGTATGTTTTGATGTACATTTCTTGAGTGTTCAATGAAAATGTGTATGTTTTGATGTACAATTCTTGTATATACAATGAAAATGCGTATGTTTTGATGTATATTTCTAGAATGTTAAATGAAAATGTGTATGTTTTGATGTACATTTCTTGAATGTACAATGAAAATGTGTATGTTTTGATGTACATTTCTTGAATGTACACTGAAAATGTGTATGTTTTGATGTACATTTCTTGAATGTACAATGAAAATGTGTATGTTTTGATGTATATTTCTTGAATGTACAATGAAAATGTGTATGTTTTGATGTGCATTTCTTGAATGTACAATGAAAATGTGTATGTTTTGATGTACATTTCTTTAGTGTACAATGAAAATGTGTTTGCTTTGATGTACATTTCTTGAATGTACACTGAAAATGTGTATTTTTTGATATACATTTCTTGAATGTACACTGAAAATGTGTATGTTTTTATGTACATTTCTGGAATGTTCAATAAAATTGTTTACGTTTTGATATACATTTCTTGAATGTACACTGAAAATGTGTATGTTTTGATGTACATTTCTTGAGTGTACAATGAAAATGTGTATGTTTTGATGTACATTTCTTGTATATACACTGAAAATGCGTATATTTTGATGTATATTTCTAGAATGTACAATGAAAATGTGTATGTGTTGATGTACATTTCTTGAATGTACAATGAAAATGTGTATGTTTTGATGTACATTTCTTGAATGTACACTGAAAATGTGTATGTTTTGATGTACGTTTCTTGAGCGTACAATGAAAATGTGTATGTTTTGATGTACATTTCTTGAATGTACAATGAAAATGTGTATGTTTTGATGTATATTATTTGAATGTACAATGAAAATGTGTATGTTTTGATGTACATTTCTTGAATGTACAATGAAAATGTGTATGTTTTGATATACATTTCTTGAATGTACACTGAAAATGTGTATGTTTTGATGTACATTTCTTGAGTATACAATGAAAATGTGTATGTTTTGATGTACATTTCTTGAGTGTACAATGAAAATGTGTATGTTTTGATGTACATTTCTTGAGTGTACAATGAAAATGTGTATGTTTTGATGTACATTTCTTGAATGTACAATGAAAATGTGTATGTTTTGATGTACATTCCTTGAATGTACAATGAAAATGTGCATGTTTTGATGTACATTTCTGGAATGTACAATGAAAATGTGTATGTTTTGATGTACATTTCTTCAATGTACAATGAAAATGTGTATGTTTTGATATACATTTCTTGAATGTACAATGAAAATGTGTATGTTTTGATGTACATTTCTTGAGTGTACAATGAAAATGTGTATGTTTTTATGTACATTTCTTGAGTGTACAATGAAAATGTCTATGTTTTGATGTACATTTCTTGAATGAACAATGAAAAAGTGTATGTATTGATGTACATTTCTTGAATGTACAATGAAAATGTGTATGTTTTGATGTATATTTCTTGAATGTACAATGAAAATGTGTATGTTTTGATGTGCATTTCTTGAATGTACAATGAAAATGTGTATGTTTTGATGTACATTTCTTTAGTGTAGAATGAAAATGTGTTTGCTTTGATGTACATTTCTTGAATGTACACTGAAAATGTGTATTTTTTGATATACATTTCCTGTATATACAATGAAAATGTGTATGTTTTGATGTACATTTCTGGTATATACAATGAAAATGTCCATGTTTTGATGTATATCACTTGAATGTACACTCAAAATGTGTATGTTTTTATGTACATTTCTTGAGTGTAAAATGATAATGTGTGTGTTTTGATGTACATTTCTTGATGTACATTTCTTGAATGTACAATCAAAATGTGTATGTTTTGATGTACATTCCTTGAATGTACAATGAAAATGTGTATGTTTTGATGTACATTTCTTGAATGTACAATGAAAATGTGTATGTTTTGATGTACATTTCTTGAATGTACAATGAAAATGTGTATGTTTTGATAAACATTTCTTGAGTGTACAATGAAAATGTGTATGTTTTGATGTACATTTCTTGAGTGTACAATGAAAATGTGTATGTTTTGATGTACATTTCTTGAGTGTACAATGAAAATTTGTATGTTTTGATGTGCATTTCTTGAATGTACAATGAAAATGTGTATGTTTTGATGTACGTTTCTTTAGTGTACAATGAAATTGTGTTTGTTTTGATGTACATTTCTTGAATGTACACTGAAAATGTGTATTTTTTGATATACATTTCTTGAATGTACCCTGAAAATGTGTATGTTTTGATGTACATTTCTTGAATGTACAATGAAAATGTGTATGTTTTTATATACATTTCTTGAATGTACAATGAAAAAGTGTATGTTTTGAGGTACATTTCTTGAGTGTAAAATGAAAATGTGTATGTTTTGATGTACATTTCTTGAGTATACAATGAAAATGTGTATGTTTTGATGTACATTTCTTGAATGTACAATGAAAATGTGTATGTTTTGATGTACATTTCTTGAATGTACAATGAAAATGTGTATGTTTTGATGTACATTTCTTGATTCCACACTGAAAATGTGTATGTTTTGATGAACATTTCTTTAGTGTACAATGAAAATGTGTATGTTTTGATGTACATTTCTTGTATATACAATGAAAATGTGTATCTTTTGATGTACATTTCTTGAATGTACACTGAAAATGTGTATGTTTTGATATACATTTCTTGAATGTACAATGAAAATGTATATGTTTTCATGTACATTTCTTGAATGTATACTGAAAATGTGTATGTTTTGATGTACATTTCTTGTATATACAATGAAAATGTGTATGTTTTGATGTACATTTCTTGAATGTACACTGAAAATGTGTATGTTTTGATATACATTTCTTGAATGTACAATGAAAATGTGTATGTCTTGAAGTACATTTCTTGAATGTACACTGAAAATGTGTATGTTTTGATGTACATTTCTTGTATATACAATGAAAGTGTGTATGTTTTGATGTACATTTCTTGAATGTACACTGAAAATATGTATGTTTTGATATACATTTCTTGTATATACAATGAAAATGTGTATGTTTTGATGTACATTTCTTGTATATACAATGAAAATGTGTATGTTTTGATGTACATTTCTTGAATGTACACTGAAGCTGTGTATGTTTTGATGTACATTTCTTGAATGTACACTGAAAATGTGTATGTTTTGATGTACATTTCTTCAATGTACAATGAAAATGTGTATGTTTTGATGTACATTTCTGGTATATACAATGAAAATGTCTATGTTTTGATGTACATTTCTTGAATGTACAATGAAAATGTGTATGTTTTGATGTACATTTCTGGTATATACAATGAAAATGTGTGTGTTTTTATGTACA
Source organism: Tenodera sinensis (assembly GCA_030765045.1). Classification (NCBI taxonomy): domain Eukaryota; kingdom Metazoa; phylum Arthropoda; class Insecta; order Mantodea; family Mantidae; genus Tenodera; species Tenodera sinensis. The sequence continues at coordinate 1,605,175 of JAUKNM010000095.1, forward strand.
TTTCTTGAATATACAATGAAGATGTGTAGTTTTTGATGTACATTTCTTGAATGAACACTGAAAATGTGTATGTTTTGATATACATTTCTTGTATATACAATGAAAATGTGTATGTTTTGATGTACATTTCCTGTATATACAATGAAAATGTGTATTTTTTTATGTACATTTCTGGTATATACAATGAAAATGTGCTTGTTTTGATGTATATCTCTTGAATGTACACTCAAAGTGTGTATGTTTTGATGTACATTTCTTGAGTGTAAAATGATTATGTGTGTGTTTTGATGTACATTTCTTGAATGTACAATCAAAATGTGTATGTTTTGATGTACATTCCTAGAATGTACACTGGAAATGTGTATTTTTTGATATACATTTCTTGAATGTACCCTGAAAATGTGTATGTTTTGAAGTACATTTCTTGAATGTACAATGAAAATGTGTATGTTTTTATATACATTTCTTGAATGTACAATGAAAAAGTGTATGTTTTGAGGTACATTTCTTGAGTGTACAATGAAAATGTGTATGTTTTGATGTACATTTCTTGAGTGTACAATGAAAATGTGTATGTTTTGATGTACATTTCTTGAATGTACAATGAAAATGTGTATGTTTTGATGTACATTTCTTGAATGTACACTGAAAATGTGTATGTTTTGATGAACATTTCTTTAGTGTACAATGAAGATGTGTATGTTTTGATGTACATTTCTTGTATATACAATGAAAATGTGTATGTTTTTGATGTACATTTCTTGAATGTACACTGAAACTGTGTATGTTTTGATGTACATTTCTTGAATGTACACTGAAAATGTGTATGTTTTGATGTACATTTCTTCAATGTACAATGAAAATGTGTATGTTTTGATGTACATTTCTGGTATATACAATGAAAATGTGTATGTTTTGATGTACATTTCTAGAATGTGCAATGAAAATGTGTACGTTTTTATGTACATTTCTGGTATATACAATGAAAATGTGTATGTTTTGATGTACATTTCTTGAATGTACAATGAAAATGTGTATGTTTTGATGTACATTTCTTGTATATACAATGAAAATGTGTATGTTTTGATGTACATTTCTTGAATGTACACTGAAGCTGTGTATGTTTTGATGTACATTTCTTGAATGTACACTGAAAATGTGTATGTTTTGATTTACATTTCTTCAATGTACAATGAAAATGTGTATGTTTTGATGTACATTTCTGGTATATACAATGAAAATGTGTATGTTTTGATGTACATTTCTTGAATGTGCAATGAAAATGTGTACGTTTTGATGTACATTTCTGGTATATACAATGAAAATGTGTATGTTTTGATGTACATTTCTTGAATGTACAATGAAAATGTGTATGTTTTGATGTACATTTCTGGTATATACAATGAAAATGTGTGTGTTTTGATGTACATTTCCTGTATATACAATGAAAATGTGTATTTTTTATGTACATTTCTGGTATATACAATGAAAATGTGCTTGTTTTGATGTATATCTCTTGAATGTACACTCAAAGTGTGTATGTTTTGATGTACATTTCTTGAGTGTAAAATGATAATGTGTGTGTTTTGATGTACATTTCTTGATGTACATTTCTTGAATGTACAATCAAAATGTGTATGTTTTGATGTACATTCCTTGAATGTACAATGAAAATGTGTATGTTTTTATATACATTTCTTGAATGTACAATGAAAAAGTGTATGTTTTGAGGTACATTTCTTGAGTGTAAAATGAAAATGTGTATGTTTTGATGTACATTTCTTGAGTATACAATGAAAATGTGTATGTTTTGATGTACATTTCTTGAATGTACAATGAAAATGTGTATGTTTTGATGTACATTTCTTGAATGTACAATGAAAATGTGTATGTTTTGATGTACATTTCTTGATTGCACACTGAAAATGTGTATGTTTTGATGAACATTTCTTTAGTGTACAATGAAAATGTGTATGTTTTGATGTACATTTCTTGTATATACAATGAAAATGTGTATCTTTTGATGTACATTTCTTGAATGTACACTGAAAATGTGTATGTTTTAATATACATTTCTTGAATGTACAATGAAAATGTATATGTTTTCATGTACATTTCTTGAATGTATACTGAAAATGTGTATGTTTTGATGTACATTTCTTGTATATACAATGAAAATGTGTATGTTTTGATGTACATTTCTTGAATGTACACTGAAAATGTGTATGTTTTGATATACATTTCTTGAATGTACAATGAAAATGTGTATGTTTTGATGTACATTTCTTGAATGTACACTGAAAATATGTATGTTTTGATATACATTTCTTGTATATACAATGAAAATGTGTATGTTTTGATGTACATTTCTTGTATATACAATGAAAATGTGTATGTTTTGATGTACATTTCTTGAATGTACACTGAAGCTGTGTATGTTTTGATGTACATTTCTTGAATGTACACTGAAAATGTGTATGTTTTGATGTACATTTCTTCAATGTACAATGAAAATGTGTATGCTTTGATGTACATTTCTGGTATATACAATGAAAATGTGTATGTTTTGATGTACATTTCTTGAATGTGCAATGAAAATGTGTACGTTTTGATGTACATTTCTGGTATATACAATGAAAATGTGTATGTTTTGATGTACATTTCTTGAATGTACAATGAAAATGTGTATGTTTTGATGTACATTTCTGGTATATACAATGAAAATGTGTGTGTTTTGATGTACATGTCTTGAATATACAATGAAGATGTGTAGTTTTTGATGTACATTTCTTGAATGAACACTGAAAATGTGTATGTTTTGATATACATTTCTTGTATATACAATGAAAATGTGTATGTTTTGATGTACATTTCCTGTATATACAATGAAAATGTGTATTTTTTATGTACATTTCTGGTATATACAATGAAAATGTGCTTGTTTTGATGTATATCTCTTGAATGTACACTCAAAGTGTGTATGTTTTGATGTACATTTCTTGAGTGTAAAATGATAATGTGTGTGTTTTGATGTACATTTCTTGAATGTACAATCAAAATGTGTATGTTTTGATGTACATTCCTAGAATGTACACTGGAAATGTGTATTTTTTGATATACATTTCTTGAATGTACCCTGAAAATGTGTATGTTTTGAAGTACATTTCTTGAATGTACAATGAAAATGTGTATGTTTTTATATACATTTCTTGAATGTACAATGAAAAAGTGTATTATTTGAGGTACATTTCTTGAGTGTACAATGAAAATGTGTATGTTTTGATGTACATTTCTTGAATGTACAATGAAAATGTGTATGTTTTGATGTACATTTCTTGAATGTACACTGAAAATGTGTATGTTTTGATGAACATTTCTTTAGTGTACAATGAAGATGTGTATGTTTTGATGTACATTTCTTGTATATACAATGAAAATGTGTATGTTTTGATGTACATTTCTTGAATGTACACTGAAGCTGTGTATGTTTTGATGTACATTTCTTGAATGTACACTGAAAATGTGTATGTTTTGATGTACATTTCTTCAATGTACAATGAAAATGTGTATGTTTTGATGTACATTTCTGGTATATACAATGAAAATGTGTATGTTTTGATGTACATTTCTAGAATGTGCAATGAAAATGTGTACGTTTTTATGTACATTTCTGGTATATACAATGAAAATGTGTATGTTTTGATGTACATTTCTTTAATGTACAATGAAAATGTGTATGTTTTGATGTACATTTCTGGTATATACAATGAAAATGTGTGTGTTTTGATGTACATTTCTTGAATATACATTGAAGATGTGTAGTTTTTGATGTACATTTCTTGAATGAACACTGAAAATGTGTATGTTTTGATATACATTTCTTGTATATACAATGAAAATGTGTATGTTTTGATGTACATTTCCTGTATATACAATGAAAATGTGTATGTTTTGATGTACATTTCTGGTATATACAATGAAAATGTGCTTGTTTTGATGTATATCTCTTGAATGTACACTCAAAGTGTGTATGTTTTGATGTACATTTCTTGAGTGTAAAATGATAATGTGTGTGTTTTGATGTACATTTCTTGAATGTACAATCAAAATGTGTATGTTTTGATGTACATTCCTAGAATGTACACTGAAAATGTGTATTTTTTGATATACATTTCTTGAATGTACCCTGAAAATGTGTATGTTTTGATGTACATTTCTTGAATGTACAATGAAAATGTGTATGTTTTTATATACATTTCTTGAATGTACAATGAAAAAGTGTATGTTTTGAGGTACATTTCTTGAGTGTACAATGAAAATGTGTATGTTTTGATGTACATTTCTTGAGTATACAATGAAAATGTGTATGTTTTGATGTACATTTCTTGAATGTACAATGAAAATGTGTATGTTTTGATGTACATTTCTTGAATGTACAATGAAAATGTGTATGTTTTGATGTACATTTCTTGAATGCACACTGAAAATGTGTATGTTTTGATGTACATTTCCTGTATATACAATGAAAATGTGTATGTTTTGATGTACATTTCTGGTATATACAATGAAAATGTGTATGCTTTGATGTACATTTCTTGAATGTACAATGAAAATGTGTATGTTTTGATGTACATTTCTGGTATATACAATGAAAATGTGTATGTTTTGATGTACGTTTCTTGAATGTACAATGAAAATGTGTATGTTTTGATGTACATTTCTTGAATGTACAATGAAAATGTGTATGTTTTGATGTATATTATTTGAATGTACACTGAAGCTGTGTATGTTTTGATGTACATTTCTTGAATGTACACTGAAAATGTGTATGTTTTGATGTACATTTCTTCAATGTACAATGAAAATGTGTATGTTTTGATGTACATTTCTGGTATATACAATGAAAATGTGTATGTTTTGATGTACATTTCTTGAATGTACAATGAAAATGTGTATGTTTTGATGTACATTTCTGGTATATACAATGAAAATGTGTATGTTTTGATGTACATTTCTTGAATGTACAATGAAAATGTGTATGTTTTCATGTACATTTCTATTATATACAATGAAAATGTGTGTGTTTCGATGTACATTTCTTGAATATACAATGAAGGTGTGTATGTTTTGATGTACATTTCTTGAATTTACAATGAAAATGTGAATGTTTTGATGTACATTCCTTGAATGTACAATGAAAATGTGCATGTTTTGATGTACATTTCTGGAATGTACAATGAAAATGTGTATGTTTTGATGTACATTTCTTCAATGTACAATGAAAATGTGTGTGTTTTGATGTACATTTCTGGTATATACAATGAAAATGTGTATGTTTTGATGTACATTTCTTGAATGTACAATGAAAATGTGTGTGTTTTGATGTACATTTCTTGAGTGTACAATGAAAATGTGTATGTTTTGATGTACATTTCTTGAATGAACAATGAAAAAGTGTATGTTTTGATGTACATTTTTTGAATGTACAATGAAAATGTGTATGTTTTGATGTATATTATTTGAATGTACAATGAAAATGTGTATTTTTGATGTACATTTCTTGAATGTACAATGAAAATGTGTATGTTTTGATATACATTTCTTGAATGCACACTGAAAATGTGTATGTTTTGATGTACATTTCTGGTATATACAATGAAAATGTGTATGTTTTGATGTACATTTCTTGAATGTACAATGAAAATGTGTGTGTTTTGATGTACATTTCTTGAGTGTACAATGAAAATGTGTATGTTTTGATGTACATTTCTTGAATGAACAATGAAAAAGTGTATGTTTTGATGTACATTTTTTGAATGTACAATGAAAATGTGTATGTTTTGATGTATATTATTTGAATGTACAATGAAAATGTGTATGTTTTGATGTATATTTCTTGAGTGTACAATGAAAATGTGTATGTTTTGATGTACATTTCTTGAGTATACAATGAAAATGTGTATGTTTTGATGTACATTTCTTGAGTGTACAATGAAAATGTGTATGTTTTGATGTACATTTCTTGAATGTACAATGAAAATGTGTATGTTTTGATGTACATTCCTTGAATGTACAATGAAAATGTGCATGTTTTGATGTACATTTCTGGAATGTACAATGAAAATGTGTATGTTTTGATGTACATTTCTTCAATGTACAATGAAAATGTGTATGTTTTGATATACATTTCTTGAATGTACACTGAAAATGTGTATGTTTTGATGTACATTTCTGGTATATACAATGAAAATGTGCTTGTTTTGATGTATATCTCTTGAATGTACACTCAAAGTGTGTATGTTTTGATGTACATTTCTTGAATGTACAATGAAAATGTGTATGTTTTGATGTACATTTCTTGAGTGTACAATGAAAATGTGTATGTTTTGATGTACATTTCTTGAATGTACAATGAAAATGTGTATGTTTTGATGTACATTCCTTGAATGTACAATGAAAATGTGCATGTTTTGATGTACATTTCTGGAATGTACAATGAAAATGTGTATGTTTTGATGTACATTTCTTCAATGTACAATGAAAATGTGTATGTTTTGATATACATTTCTTGAATGTACAATGAAAATGTGTATGTTTTGATGTACATTTCTTGAGTGTACAATGAAAATGTGTATGTTTTTATGTACATTTCTTGAGTGTACAATGAAAATGTCTATGTTTTGATGTACATTTCTTGAATGAACAATGAAAAAGTGTATGTATTGATGTACATTTTTTGAATGTACAATGAAAATGTGTATGTTTTGATGTACATTTCTTGAATGTACACTGAAAATGTGTATGTTTTGATGTACATTTCTTGAATGTACAATGAAAATGTGTATGTTTTGATGTACATTTCTTGAATGTACACTGAAAATTTGTATGTTTTGATGCACATTTCTTGAATGTACACTGAAAATGTGTATGTTTTGATGCACATTTCTTGAATGTACAATTAAAATGTGTATGTTTTGATGTACATTTCTTGAATGTACACTGAAAATGTGTATGTTTTGATGAACATTTCTTTAGTGTACAATGAAAATGTGTATGTTTTGATGTACATTTCTTGTATATACAATGAAAATGTGTATGTTTTGATGTACATTTCTTGAATGTACACTGAAAATGTGTATGTTTTGATATACATTTCTTGAATGTACATTGAAAATGTATATGTTTTCATGTACATTTCCTGAATGTATACTGAAAATGTGTATGTTTTGATCTACATTTCTTGAATGTACAATGAAAATGTGTATGTTTTGATGTACATTTCTTTAGTGTACAATGAAAATGTGTATGTTTTGATGTACATTTCTTGAGTGTACAATGAAAATTTGTATGTTTTGATGTGCATTTCTTGAATGTACAATGAAAATGTGTATGTTTTGATGTACATTTCTTTAGTGTACAATGAAATTGTGTTTGTTTTGATGTACATTTCTTGAATGTACACTGAAAATGTGTATTTTTTGATATACATTTCTTGAATGTACCCTGAAAATGTGTATGTTTTGATGTACATTTTTTGAATGTACAATGAAAATGTGTATGTTTTTATATACATTTCTTGAATGTACAATGAAAAAGTGTATGTTTTGAGGTACATTTCTTGAGTGTACAATGAAAATGTGTATGTTTTGATGTACATTTCTTGAGTATACAATGAAAATGTGTATGTTTTGATGTACATTTCTTGAATGTACAATGAAAATGTGTATGTTTTGATGTACATTTCTTGAATGTACAATGAAAATGTGTATGTTTTGATGTACATTTCTTGAATGCACACTGAAAATATGTATGTTTTGATGAACGTTTCTTTAGTGTACAATGAAAATGTGTATGTTTTGATGTACATTTCTTGTATATACAATGAAAATGTGTATGTTTTGATGTACATTTCTTGAATGTACACTGAAAATGTGTATGTTTTGATATACATTTCTTGAATGTACAATGAAAATGTATATGTTTTCATGTACATTTCTTGAATGTATACTGAAAATGTGTATGTTTTGATGTACATTTCTTGTATATACAATGAAAATGTGTATGTTTTGATGTACATTTCTTGAATGTACACTGAAAATGTGTATGTTTTGATATACATTACTTGAATGTACAATGAAAATGTGTATGTCTTGATGTACATTTCTTGAATGTACACTGAAAATGTGTATGTTTTGATGTACATTTCTTGTATATTCAATGAAAATGTGTATGTTTTGATGTACATTTCTTGAATGTACACTGAAAATATGTATGTTTTGATATACATTTCTTGTATATACAATGAAAATGTGTATGTTTTGATGTACATTTCTTGTATATACAATGAAAATGTGTATGTTTTGATGTACATTTCTTGAATGTACACTGAAGCTGTGTATGTTTTGATGTACATTTCTTGAATGTACACTGAAAATGTGTATGTTTTGATGTACATTTCTTGAATGTACAATGAAAATGTGTATGATTTGATGTACATTTCTGGTATATACAATGCAAATGTGTATGTTTTGATGTACATTTCTTGAATGTGCAATGAAAATGTGTATGTTTTGATGTACATTTCTGGTATATACAATGAAAATGTGTATGTTTTGATGTACATTTCTTGAATGTACAATGAAAATGTGTATGTTTTGATGTACATTTCTTGAATGCACACTGAAAATGTGTATGTTTTGATGTACATTTCCTGTATATACAATGAAAATGTGTATGTTTTGATGTACATTTCTGGTATATACAATGAAAATGTGTATGTTTTGATGTACATTTCTTGAATGTACAATGAAAATGTGTATGTTTTGATGTACATTTCTGGTATATACAATGAAAATGTGTATGTTTTGATGTACGTTTCTTGAATGTACAATGAAAATGTGTATGTTTTGATGTACATTTCTTGAATGTACAATAAAAATGTGTATGTTTTGATGTATATTATTTGAATGTACACTGAAGCTGTGTATGTTTTGATGTACATTTCTTGAATGTACACTGAAAATGTGTATGTTTTGATGTACATTTCTTCAATGTACAATGAAAATGTGTATGTTTTGATGTACATTTCTGGTATATACAATGAAAATGTGTATGTTTTGATGTACATTTCTTGAATGTACAATGAAAATGTGTATGTTTTGATGTACATTTCTGGTATATACAATGAAAATGTGTATGTTTTGATGTACATTTCTTGAATGTACAATGAAAATGTGTATGTTTTCATGTACATTTCTGGTATATACAATGAAAATGTGTGTGTTTCGATGTACATTTCTTGAATATACAATGAAGGTGTGTATGTTTTGATGTACATTTCTTGAATGTACAATGAAAATGTGTATGTTTTGATGTACATTCCTTGAATGTACAATGAAAATGTGCATGTTTTGATGTACATTTCTGGAATGTACAATGAAAATGTGTATGTTTTGATGTACATTTCTTCAATGTACAATGAAAATGTGTGTGTTTTGATGTACATTTCTGGTATATACAATGAAAATGTGTATGTTTTGATGTACATTTCTTGAATGTACAATGAAAATGTGTATGTTTTGATGTACATTTCTTGAGTGTACAATGAAAATGTGTATGTTTTGATGTATATTTCTTGAGTGTACAATGAAAATGTGTATGTTTTGATGTACATTTCTTGAGTATACAATGAAAATGTGTATGTTTTGATGTACATTCCTTGAGTGTACAATGAAAATGTGTATGTTTTGATGTACATTTCTTGAATGTACAATGAAAATGTGTATGTTTTGATTCACATTCCTTGAATGTACAATGAAAATGTGCATGTTTTGATGTACATTTCTGGAATGTACAATGAAAATGTGTATGTTTTGATGTACATTTCTTCAATGTACAATGAAAATGTGTATGTTTTGATATACATTTCTTGAATGTACACTGAAAATGTGTATGTTTTGATGTACATTTCTTAAATGTACAATGAAAATGTGTATGTTTTGATGTATATTTCTTGAGTGTACAATGAAAATGTGTATGTTTTGATGTACATTTCTTGAGTATACAATGAAAATGTGTATGTTTTGATGTACATTTCTTGAGTGTACAATGAAAATGTGTATGTTTTGATGTACATTTCTTGAATGTACAATGAAAATGTGTATGTTTTGATGTACATTCCTTGAATGTACAATGAAAATGTGCATGTTTTGATGTACATTTCTGGAATGTACAATGAAAATGTGTATGTTTTGATGTACATTTCTTGAATGTGCAATGAAAATGTGTATGTTTTGATGTACATTTCTGGTATATACAATGAAAATGTGTATGTTTTGATGTACATTTCTTGAATGTACAATGAAAATGTGTATGTTTTGATGTACATTTCTTGAATGCACACTGAAAATGTGTATGTTTTGATGTACATTTCCTGTATATACAATGAAAATGTGTATGTTTTGATGTACATTTCTGGTATATACAATGAAAATGTGTATGTTTTGATGTACATTTCTTGAATGTACAATGAAAATGTGTATGTTTTGATGTACATTTCTGGTATATACAATGAAAATGTGTATGTTTTGATGTACGTTTCTTGAATGTACAATGAAAATGTGTATGTTTTGATGTACATTTCTTGAATGTACAATGAAAATGTGTATGTTTTGATGTATATTATTTGAATGTACACTGAAGCTGTGTATGTTTAGATGTACATTTCTTGAATGTACACTGAAAATGTGTATGTTTTGATGTACATTTCTTCAATGTACAATGAAAATGTGTATGTTTTGATGTACATTTCTTGAGTATACAATGAAAATGTGTATGTTTTGATGTACATTTCTTGAGTGTACAATGAAAATGTGTATGTTTTGATGTACATTTCTTGAATGTACAATGAAAATGTGTATGTTTTGATGTACATTCCTTGAATGTACAATGAAAATGTGCATGTTTTGATGTACATTTCTGGAATGTACAATGAAAATGTGTATGTTTTGATGTACATTTCTTCAATGTACAATGAAAATGTGTATGTTTTGATATACATTTCTTGAATGTACAATGAAAATGTGTATGTTTTGATGTATATTTCTTGAGTGTACAATGAAAATGTGTATGTTTTGATGTACATTTCTTGAGTATACAATGAAAATGTGTATGTTTTGATGTACATTTCTTGAGTGTACAATGAAAATGTGTATGTTTTGATGTACATTTCTTGAATGTACAATGAAAATGTGTATGTTTTGATGTACATTCCTTGAATGTACAATGAAAATGTGCATGTTTTGATGTACATTTCTGGAATGTACAATGAAAATGTGTATGTTTTGATGTACATTTCTTCAATGTACAATGAAAATGTGTATGTTTTGATATACATTTCTTGAATGTACACTGAAAATGTGTATGTTTTGATGTACATTTCTTAAATGTACAATGAAAATGTGTATGTTTTGATGTATATTTCTTGAGTGTACAATGAAAATGTGTATGTTTTGATGTACATTTCTTGAGTATACAATGAAAATGTGTATGTTTTGATGTACATTTCTTGAGTGTACAATGAAAATGTGTATGTTTTGATGTACATTTCTTGAATGTACAATGAAAATGTGTATGTTTTGATGTACATTCCTTGAATGTACAATGAAAATGTGCATGTTTTGATGTACATTTCTGGAATGTACAATGAAAATGTGTATGTTTTGATGTACATTTCTTGAATGTGCAATGAAAATGTGTATGTTTTGATGTACAGTTCTGGTATATACAATGAAAATGTGTATGTTTTGATGTACATTTCTTGAATGTACACTGAAAATGTGTATGTTTTGATGTACATTTCTTCAATGTACAATGAAAATGTGTATGTTTTGATGTACATTTCTGGTATATACAATGAAAGTGTGTATGTTTTGATGTACATTTCTTGAATGTACAATGAAAATGTGTATGTTTTGATGTACATTTCTGGTATATACAATGAAAATGTGTATGTTTTGATGTACATTTCTTGAATGTACAATGAAAATGTGTATGTTTTCATGTACATTTCTTGTATGTACAATGAAAATGTGTATGTTTTGATGTACATTTCTGGTATATACAATGAAAATGTGTATGTTTTGATGTACATTTCTTGAGTATACAATGAAAATGTGTATGTTTTGATGTACATTTCTTGAGTGTACAATGAAAATGTGTATGTTTTGATGTACATTTCTTGAATGTACAATGAAAATGTGTATGTTTTGATGTACATTCCTTGAATGTACAATGAAAATGTGCATGTTTTGATGTACATTTCTGGAATGTACAATGAAAATGTGTATGTTTTGATGTACATTTCTTCAATGTACAATGAAAATGTGTATGTTTTGATATACATTTCTTGAATGTACACTGAAAATGTGTATGTTTTGATGTACATTTCTTAAATGTACAATGAAAATGTGTATGTTTTGATGTATATTTCTTGAGTGTACAATGAAAATGTGTATGTTTTGATGTACATTTCTTGAGTATACAATGAAAATGTGTATGTTTTGATGTACATTTCTTGAGTGTACAATGAAAATGTGTATGTTTTGATGTACATTTCTTGAATGTACAATGAAAATGTGTATGTTTTGATGTACATTCCTTGAATGTACAATGAAAATGTGCATGTTTTGATGTACATTTCTGGAATGTACAATGAAAATGTGTATGTTTTGATGTACATTTCTTCAATGTACAATGAAAATGTGTATGTTTTGATATACATTTCTTGAATGTACAATGAAAATGTGTATGTTTTGATGTATATTTCTTGAGTGTACAATGAAAATGTGTATGTTTTGATGTACATTTCTTGAGTATACAATGAAAATGTGTATGTTTTGATGTACATTTCTTGAGTGTACAATGAAAATGTGTATGTTTTGATGTACATTTCTTGAATGTACAATGAAAATGTGTATGTTTTGATGTACATTCCTTGAATGTACAATGAAAGTGTGCATGTTTTGATGTACATTTCTGGAATGTACAATGAAAATGTGTATGTTTTGATGTACATTTCTTCAATGTACAATGAAAATGTGTATGTTTTGATATACATTTCTTGAATGTACACTGAAAATGTGTATGTTTTGATGTACATTTCTTAAATGTACAATGAAAATGTGTATGTTTTGATGTATATTTCTTGAGTGTACAATGAAAATGTGTATGTTTTGATGTACATTTCTTGAGTATACAATGAAAATGTGTATGTTTTGATGTACATTTCTTGAGTGTACAATGAAAATGTGTATGTTTTGATGTACATTTCTTGAATGTACAATGAAAATGTGTATGTTTTGATGTACATTCCTTGAATGTACAATGAAAATGTGCATGTTTTGATGTACATTTCTGGAATGTACAATGAAAATGTGTATGTTTTGATGTACATTTCTTGAATGTGCAATGAAAATGTGTATGTTTTGATGTACATTTCTGGTATATACAATGAAAATGTGTATGTTTTGATGTACATTTCTTGAATGTACACTGAAAATGTGTATGTTTTGATGTACATTTCTTCAATGTACAATGAAAATGTGTATGTTTTGATGTACATTTCTGGTATATACAATGAAAATGTGTATGTTTTGATGTACATTTCTTGAATGTACAATGAAAATGTGTATGTTTTGATGTACATTTCTGGTATATACAATGAAAATGTGTATGTTTTGATGTACATTTCTTGAATGTACAATGAAAATGTGTATGTTTTCATGTACATTTCTTGTATGTACAATGAAAATGTGTATGTTTTGATGTACATTTCTGGTATATACAATGAAAATGTGTATGTTTTGATGTACATTTCTTGAGTATACAATGAAAATGTGTATGTTTTGATGTACATTTCTTGAGTGTACAATGAAAATGTGTATGTTTTGATGTACATTTCTTGAATGTACAATGAAAATGTGTATGTTTTGATGTACATTCCTTGAATGTACAATGAAAATGTGCATGTTTTGATGTACATTTCTGGAATGTACAATGAAAATTTGTATGTTTTGATGCACATTTCTTGAATGTACACTGAAAATGTGTATGTTTTGATGCACATTTCTTGAATGTACAATTAAAATGTGTATGTTTTGATGTACATTTCTTGAATGTACACTGAAAATGTGTATGTTTTGATGAACATTTCTTTAGTGTACAATGAAAATGTGTATGTTTTGATGTACATTTCTTGTATATACAATGAAAATGTGTATGTTTTGATGTACATTTCTTGAATGTACACTGAAAATGTGTATGTTTTGATATACATTTCTTGAATGTACATTGAAAATGTATATGTTTTCATGTACATTTCCTGAATGTATACTGAAAATGTGTATGTTTTGATATACATTTCTTGAATGTACAATGAAAATGTGTATGTTTTGATGTACATTTCTTTAGTGTACAATGAAAATGTGTATGTTTTGATGTACAGTTCTTGAGTGTACAATGAAAATTTGTATGTTTTGATGTGCATTTCTTGAATGTACAATGAAAATGTGTATGTTTTGATGTACATTTCTTTAGTGTACAATGAAATTGTGTTTGTTTTGATGTACATTTCTTGAATGTACACTGAAAATGTGTATTTTTTGATATACATTTCTTGAATGTACCCTGAAAATGTGTATGTTTTGATGTACATTTCTTGAATGTACAATGAAAGTGTGTATGTTTTTATATACATTTCTTGAATGTACAATGAAAAAGTGTATGTTTTGAGGTACATTTCTTGAGTGTACAATCAAAATGTGTATGTTTTGATGTACATTTCTTGAGTATACAATGAAAATGTGTATGTTTTGATGTACATTTCCTGAATGTACAATGAAAATGTGTATGTTTTGATGTACATTTCTTGAATGTACAATGAAAATGTGTATGTTTTGATGTACATTTCTTGAATGCACATTGAAAATATGTATGTTTTGATGAACGTTTCTTTAGTGTACAATGAAAATGTGTATGTTTTGATGTACATTTCTTGTATATACAATGAAAATGTGTATGTTTTGATGTACATTTCTTGAATGTACACTGAAAATGTGTATGTTTTGATATACATTTCTTGAATGTACAATGAAAATGTATATGTTTTCATGTACATTTCTTGAATGTATACTGAAAATGTGTATGTTTTGATGTACATTTCTTGTATATACAATGAAAATGTGTATGTTTTGATGTACATTTCTTGCATGTACACTGAAAATGTGTATGTTTTGATATACATTTCTTGAATGTACAATGAAAATGTGTATGTCTTGATGTACATTTCTTGAATGTACACTGAAAATGTGTATGTTTTGATGTACATTTCTTGTATATACAATGAAAATGTGTATGTTTTGATGTACATTTCTTGAATGTACACTGAAAATATGTATGTTTTGATATACATTTCTTGTATATACAATGAAAATGTGTATGTTTTGATGTACATTTCTTGTATATACAATGAAAATGTGTATGTTTTGATGTACATTTCTTGAATGTACACTGAAGCTGTGTATGTTTTGATGTACATTTCTTGAATGTACACTGAAAATGTGTATGTTTTGATGTACATTTCTTGAATGTACAATGAAAATGTGTATGATTTGATGTACATTTCTGGTATATACAATGAAAATGTGTATGTTTTGATGTACATTTCTTGAATGTGCAATGAAAATGTGTATGTTTTGATGTACATTTCTGGTATATACAATGAAAATGTGTATGTTTTGATGTACATTTCTTGAATGTACAATGAAAATGTGTATGTTTTGATGTACATTTCTGGTATATACAATGAAAATGTGTGTGTTTTGATGTACATTTCTTGAATATACAATGAAGATGTGTAGTTTTTGATGTACATTTCTTGAATGAACACTGAAAATGTGTATGTTTTGATATACATTTCTTGTATATACAATGAAAATGTGTATGTTTTGATGTACATTTCCTGTATATACAATGAAAATGTGTATGTTTTGATGTACATTTCTGGTATATACAATGAAAATGTGCTTGTTTTGATGTATATCTCTTGAATGTACACTCAAAATGTGTATGTTTTGATGTACATTTCTTGAGTGTAAAATGATAATGTGTGTGTTTTGATGTACATTTCTTGAATGTACAATCAAAATGTGTATGTTTTGATGTACATTCCTAGAATGTACACTGAAAATGTGTATTTTTTGATATACATTTCTTGAATGTACCCTGAAAATGTGTATGTTTTGATGTACATTTCTTGAATGTACAATGAAAATGTAAATGTTTTTATATACATTTCTTGAATGTACAATGAAAAAGTGTATGTTTTGAGGTACATTTCTTGAGTGTACAATGAAAATGTGTATGTTTTGATGTACATTTCTTGAGTGTACAATGAAAATGTGTATGTTTTGATGTATATTTCTTGAATGTACAATGAAAATGTGTATGTTTTGATGTACATTTCTTGAATGTACACTGAAAATGTGTATGTTTGGATGAACATTTCTTTAGTGTACAATGAAGATGTGTATGTTTTGATGTACATTTCTTGTATATACAATGAAAATGTGTATGTTTTGATGTACATTTCTTGAATGTACACTGAAAATGTGTATGTTTTGATATACATTTCTTGAATGTACAATGAAAATGTATATGTTTTCATGTACATTTCTTGAATGTATACTGAAAATGTGTATGTTTTGATGTACATTTCTTGTATATACAATGAAGATGTGTATGTTTTGATGTACATTTCTTGAATGTACACTGAAAATGTGTATGTTCTGATATACATTTCTTGAATGTACAATGAAAATGAGTATGTCTTGATGTACATTTCCTGAATGTACAATGAAAATGTGTATGTTTTGATGTACATTTCTTGTATATACAATGAAAATGTGTATGTTTTGATGTACATTTCTTGAATGTACACTGAAAATATTTATGTTTTGATATACATTTCTTGTATATACAATGAAAATGTGTATGTTTTGATGTACATTTCTTGTATATACAATGAAAATGTGTATGTTTTGATGTACATTTCTTGAATGTACACTGAAGCTGTGTATGTTTTGATGTACATTTCTTGAATGTACACTGAAAATGTATATGTTTTGATGTACATTTCTTCAATGCACAATGAAAATGTGTATGTTTTGATGTACATTTCTTGAATGTACAATGAAAATGTGTATGTTTTGATGTACATTTCTTGAGTGTACAATGAAAATGTGTATGTTTAAATGTACATTTCTTGAATGAACAATGAAAAAGTGTATGTTTTGATGTACAATTTTTGAATGTACAATGAAAATGTGTATGTTTTGTTGTACATTTCTTGAATGTACAATGAAAATGTGTATGTTTTGATGTACATTTCTTGAATGTACAATGAAAATGTGTATGTTTTGATGTACATTTCTTGAATGTACAATGAAAATGTGTATGTTTTGATGTACATTTCTGGTATATACAATGAAAATGTGTATGTTTTGATGTACATTTCTTGAATGTACAATGAAAATGTGTATGTTTTGATGTACATTTCTTGTATATACAATGAAAATGCGTATGTTTTGATGTATATTTCTAGAATGTACAATGAAAATGTGTATGTTTTGATGTACATTTCTCGAATGTACAATGAAAATGTGTATGTTTTGATGTACATTTCTTGAATGTACACTGAAAATGTGTATGTTTTGATGTACATTTCTTGAATGTACAATGCAAATGTGTATGTTTTGATGTACATTTCTTGAATGCACACTGAAAATATGTATGTTTTGATGAACATTTCTTTAGTGTACAATGAAAATGTGTATGTTTTGATGAACATTTCTTGTATATACAATGAAAATGTGTATGTTTTGATGTACATTTCTTGAATGTACACTGAAAATGTGTATGTTTTGATATACATTTCTTGAATGTACAATGAAAATGTATATGTTTTCATGTTTATTTCTTGAATGTATACTGAAAATGTGTATGTTTTGATGTACATTTCTTGTATATACAATGAAAATGTGTATGTTTTGATGTACATTTCTTGAATGTACACTGAAAATGTGTATGTTTTGATATACATTTCTTGAATGTACAATGAAAATGTGTATGTCTTGATGTATATTATTTGAATCTACACTGAAGCTGTGTATGTTTTGATGTACATTTCTTGAATGTACACTGAAAATGTGTATGTTTTGATGTACATTTCTTCAATGTACAATGAAAATGTGTATGTTTTGATGTACATTTCTGGTATATACAATGAAAATGTGTATGTTTTGATGTACATTTCTTGAATGTACAATGAAAATGTGTATGTTTTGATGTACATTTCTGGTATATACAATGAAAATGTGTATGTTTTGATGTACATTTCTTGAATGTACAATGAAAATGTGTATGTTTTCATGTATATTTCTGGTATATACAATGAAAATGTGTGTGTTTTGATGTACATTTCTTGAATATACAATGAAGGTGTGTATGTTTTGATGTACATTTCTTGAATGTACAATGAAAATGTGTATGTTTTGATGTACATTCCTTGAATGTACAATGAAAATGTGCATGTTTTGATGTACATTTCTGGAATGTACAATGAAAATGTGTATGTTTTGATGTACATTTCTTCAATGTACAATGAAAATGTGTGTGTTTTGATGTACATTTCTGGTATATACAATGAAAATGTGTATGTTTTGATGTACATTTCTTGAATGTACAATGAAAATGTGTATGTTTTGATGTACATTTCTTGAGTGTACAATGAAAATGTGTATGTTTTGATGTACATTTCTTGAATGAACAATGAAAAAGTGTATGTTTTGATGTACATTTTTTGAATGTACAATGAAAATGTGTATGTTTTGATGTACATTTCTTGAATGTACAATGAAAATGTGTATGTTTTGATGTACATTTCTTGAATGTACAATGAAAATGTGTATGTTTGGATGTACATTTCTTGAATGTACACTGAAAATTTGTATGTTTTGATGTACATTTCTTGAATGTACAATGAAAATGTGTTTGCTCTGATGTACATTTCTTGAATGTACACTGAAAATGTGTATGTTTTGATGTACATTCCTTGAATGTACAATGAAAATGTGTATGTTTTGATGTACACTTCTTGAATGTACAATGAAAATGTGTATGTTTTGATGTACATTTCTTGAATGTACAATGAAAATGTGTATGTTTTGATATACATTTCTTGAATGTACAATGAAAATGTGTATGTTTTGATGTACATTTCTTGAGTGTACAATGAAAATGTGTATGTTTTGATGTACATTTCTTGAGTGTACAATGAAAATTTGTATGTTTTGATGTGCATTTCTTGAATGTACAATGAAAATGTGTATGTTTTGATGTACATTTCTTTAGTGTACAATGAAATTGTGTTTGTTTTGATGTACATTTCTTGAATGTACACTGAAAATGTGTATTTTTTGATATACATTTCTTGAATGTACCCTGAAAATGTGTATTTTTTGATGTACATTTCTTGAATGTACAATGAAAATGTGTATGTTTTTATATACATTTCTTGAATGTACAATGAAAAAGTGTATGTTTTGAGGTACATTTCTTGAGTGTACAATGAAAATGTGTATGTTTTGATGTACATTTCTTGAGTATACAATGAAAATGTGTATGTTTTGATGTACATTTCTTGAATGTACAATGAAAATGTGTATGTTTTGATGTACATTTCTTGAATGTACAATGAAAATGTGTATGTTTTGATGTACATTTCTTGAATGCACACTGAAAATATGTATGTTTTGATGAACATTTCTTTAGTGTACAATGAAAATGTGTATGTTTTGATGTACATTTCTTGTATATACAATGAAAATGTGTATGTTTTGATGTACATTTCTTGAATGTACATTGAAAATGTGTATGTTTTCATATACATTTCTTGAATGTACACTGAAAATGTATATGTTTTCATGTACATTTCTTGAATGTATACTGAAAATGTGTATGTTTTGATGTACATTTCTTGTATATACAATGAAAATGTGTATGTTTTGATGTACATTTCTTGAATGTACACTGAAAATGTGTATGTTTTGATATACATTTCTTGAATGTACAATGAAAATGTGTATGTCTTGATGTACATTTCTTGAATGTACATTGAAAATGTGTATGTTTTGATGTACATTTCTTGTATATACAATGAAAATGTGTATGTTTTGATGTACATTTCTTGAATGTACACTGAAAATATGTATGTTTTGATATACATTTCTTGTATATACAATGAAAATGTGTATGTTTTGATGTACATTTCTTGTATATACAATGAAAATGTGTATGTTTTGATGTACATTTCTTGAATGTACACTGAAGCTGTGTATGTTTTGATGTACATTTCTTGAATGTACACTGAAAATGTGTATGTTTTGATGTACATTTCTTGAATGTACAACGAAAATGTGTATGTTTTGATGTACATTTCTGGTATATACAATGAAAATGTGTATGTTTTGATGTACATTTCTTGAATGTGCAATGAAAATGTGTATGTTTTGATGTACATTTCTGGTATATACAATGAAAGTGTGTATGTTTTGATGTACATTTCTTGAATGTACAATGAAAATGTGTATGTTTTGATGTACATTTCTGGTATATACAATGAAAATGTGTGTGTTTTGATGTACATTTCTTGAATATACAATGAACATGTGTAGTTTTTGATGTACATTTCTTGAATGAACACTGAAAATGTGTATGTTTTGATATACATTTCTTGTATATACAATGAAAATGTGTATGTTTTGATGTACATTTCCTGTATATACAATGAAAATGTGTATGTTTTGATATACATTTCTGGTATATACAATGAAAATGTGCTTGTTTTGATGTATATCTCTTGAATGTACACTCAAAATGTGTATGTTTTGATGTACATTTCTTGAGTGTAAAATGATAATGTGTGTGTTTTGATGTACATTTCTTGAATGTACAATCAAAATGTGTATGTTTTGATGTACATTCCTAGAATGTACACTGAAAGTGTGTATTTTTTGATATACATTTCTTGAATGTACCCTGAAAATGTGTATGTTTTGATGTACATTTCTTGAATGTACAATGAAAATGTGTATGTTTTTATATACATTTCTTGAATGTACAATGAAAAAGTGTATGTTTTGATGTACATTTCTTGTATATACAATGAAAATGTGTATGTTTTGATGTACATTTCTTGAATGTACACTGAAGCTGTGTATGTTTTGATGTACATTTCTTGAATGTACACTGAAAATGTATATGTTTTGATGTACATTTCTTCAATGCACAATGAAAATGTGTATGTTTTGATGTACATTTCTTGAGTGTACAATGAAAATGTGTATGTTTTGATGTACATTTCTTGAGTGTACAATGAAAATGTGTATGTTTAAATGTACATTTCTTGAATGAACAATGAAAAAGTGTATGTTTTGATGTACAATTTTTGAATGTACAATGAAAATGTGTATGTTTTGTTGTACATTTCTTGAATGTACAATGAAAATGTGTATGTTTTGATGTACATTTCTTGAATGTACAATGAAAATGTGTATGTTTTGATGTACATTTCTTGAATGTACAATGAAAATGTGTATGTTTTGATGTACATTTCTGGTATATACAATGAAAATGTGTATGTTTTGATGTACATTTCTTGAATGTACAATGAAAATGTGTATGTTTTGATGTACATTTCTTGTATATACAATGAAAATGCGTATGTTTTGATGTATATTTCTAGAATGTACAATGAAAATGTGTATGTTTTGATGTACATTTCTCGAATGTACAATGAAAATGTGTATGTTTTGATGTACATTTCTTGAATGTACACTGAAAATGTGTATGTTTTGATGTACATTTCTTGAATGTACAATGCAAATGTGTATGTTTTGATGTACATTGCTTGAATGCACACTGAAAATATGTATGTTTTGATGAACATTTCTTTAGTGTACAATGAAAATGTGTATGTTTTGATGTACATTTCTTGTATATACAATGAAAATGTGTATGTTTTGATGTACATTTCTTGAATGTACACTGAAAATGTGTATGTTTTGATATACATTTCTTGAATGTACAATGAAAATGTATATGTTTTCATGTACATTTCTTGAATGTATACTGAAAATGTGTATGTTTTGATGTACATTTCTTGTATATACAATGAAAATGTGTATGTTTTGATGTACATTTCTTGAATGTACACTGAAAATGTGTATGTTTTGATATACATTTCTTGAATGTACAATGAAAATGTGTATGTCTTGATGTATATTATTTGAATGTACACTGAAGCTGTGTATGTTTTGATGTACATTTCTTGAATGTACACTGAAAATGTGTATGTTTTGATGTACATTTCTTCAATGTACAATGAAAATGTGTATGTTTTGATGTACATTTCTGGTATATACAATGAAAATGTGTATGTTTTGATGTACATTTCTTGAATGTACAATGAAAATGTGTATGTTTTGATGTACATTTCTTGTATATACAATGAAAATGTGTATGTTTTGATGTACATTTCTTGAATGTACAATGAAAATGTGTATGTTTTCATGTACATTTCTGGTATATACAATGAAAATGTGTGTGTTTTGATGTACATTTCTTGAATATACAATGAAGGTGTGTATGTTTTGATGTACATTTCTTGAATGTACAATGAAAATGTGTATGTTTTGATGTACATTCCTTGAATGTACAATGAAAATGTGCATGTTTTGATGTACATTTCTGGAATGTACAATGAAAATGTGTATGTTTTGATGTACATTTCTTCAATGTACAATGAAAATGTGTGTGTTTTGATGTACATTTCTGGTATATACAATGAAAATGTGTATGTTTTGATGTACATTTCTTGAATGTACAATGAAAATGTGTATGTTTTGATGTACATTTCTTGAGTGTACAATGAAAATGTGTATGTTTTGATGTACATTTCTTGAATGAACAATGAAAAAGTGTATGTTTTGATGTACATTTTTTGAATGTACAATGAAAATGTGTATGTTTTGATGTACATTTCTTGAATGTACAATGAAAATGTGTATGTTTTGATGTACATTTCTTGAATGTACAATGAAAATGTGTATGTTTGGATGTACATTTCTTGAATGTACACTGAAAATTTGTATGTTTTGATGTACATTTCTTGAATGTACAATGAAAATGTGTTTGCTCTGATGTACATTTCTTGAATGTACACTGAAAATGTGTATGTTTTGATGTACATTCCTTGAATGTACAATGAAAATGTGTATGTTTTGATGTACACTTCTTGAATGTACAATGAAAATGTGTATGTTTTGATGTACATTTCTTGAATGTACAATGAAAATGTGTATGTTTTGATATACATTTCTTGAATGTACAATGAAAATGTGTATGTTTTGATGTACATTTCTTGAGTGTACAATGAAAATGTGTATGTTTTGATGTACATTTCTTGAGTGTACAATGAAAATTTGTATGTTTTGATGTGCATTTCTTGAATGTACAATGAAAATGTGTATGTTTTGATGTACATTTCTTTAGTGTACAATGAAATTGTGTTTGTTTTGATGTACATTTCTTGAATGTACACTGAAAATGTGTATTTTTTGATATACATTTCTTGAATTTACCCTGAAAATGTGTATGTTTTGATGTACATTTCTTGAATGTACAATGAAAATGTGTATGTTTTTATATACATTTCTTGAATGTACAATGAAAAAGTGTATGTTTTGAGGTACATTTCTTGAGTGTACAATGAAAATGTGTATGTTTTGATGTACATTTCTTGAGTATACAATGAAAATGTGTATGTTTTGATGTACACTTCTTGAATGTACAATGAAAATGTGTATGTTTTGATGTACATTTCTTGAATGTACAATGAAAATGTGTATGTTTTGATGTACATTTCTTGAATGCACACTGAAAATATGTATGTTTTGATGAACATTTCTTTAGTGTACAATGAAAATGTGTATGTTTTGATGTACATTTCTTGTATATACAATGAAAATGTGTATGTTTTGATGTACATTTCTTGAATGTACATTGAAAATGTGTATGTTTTGATATACATTTCTTGAATGTACAATGAAAATGTATATGTTTTCATGTACATTTCTTGAATGTATACTGAAAATGTGTATGTTTTGATGTACATTTCTTGTATATACAATGAAAATGTGTATGTTTTGATGTACATTTCTTGAATGTACACTGAAAATGTGTATGTTTTGATATACATTTCTTGAATGTACAATGAAAATGTGTATGTCTTGATGTACATTTCTTGAATGTACACTGAAAATGTGTATGTTTTGATGTACATTTCTTGTATATACAATGAAAATGTGTATGTTTTGATGTACATTTCTTGAATGTACACTGAAAATATGTATGTTTTGATATACATTTCTTGTATATACAATGAAAATGTGTATGTTTTGATGTACATTTCTTGTATATACAATGAAAATGTGTATGTTTTGATGTACATTTCTTGAATGTACACTGAAGCTGTGTATGTTTTGATGTACATTTCTTGAATGTACACTGAAAATGTGTATGTTTTGATGTACATTTCTTGAATGTACAATGAAAATGTGTATGTTTTGATGTACATTTCTGGTATATACAATGAAAATGTGTATGTTTTGATGTACATTTCTTGAATGTGCAATGAAAATGTGTATGTTTTGATGTACATTTCTGGTATATACAATGAAAATGTGTATGTTTTGATGTACATTTCTTGAATGTACAATGAAAATGTGTATGTTTTGATGTACATTTCTGGTATATACAATGAAAATGTGTGTGTTTTGATGTACATTTCTTGAATATACAATGAAGATGTGTAGTTTTTGATGTACATTTCTTGAATGAACACTGAAAATGTGTATGTTTTGATATACATTTCTTGTATATACAATGAAAATGTGTATGTTTTGATGTACATTTCCTGTATATACAATGAAAATGTGTATGTTTTGATGTACATTTCTTGAATGTACAATGAAAATGTGTTTGCTCTGATGTACATTTCTTGAATGTACACTGAAAATGTGTATGTTTTGATGTACATTCCTTGAATGTACAATGAAAATGTGTATGTTTTGATGTACACTTCTTGAATGTACAATGAAAATGTGTATGTTTTGATGTACATTTCTTGAATGTACAATGAAAATGTGTATGTTTTGATATACATTTCTTGAATGTACAATGAAAATGTGTATGTTTTGATGTACATTTCTTGAGTGTACAATGAAAATGTGTATGTTTTGATGTACATTTCTTGAGTGTACAATGAAAATTTGTATGTTTTGATGTGCATTTCTTGAATGTACAATGAAAATGTGTATGTTTTGATGTACATTTCTTTAGTGTACAATGAAATTGTGTTTGTTTTGATGTACATTTCTTGAATGTACACTGAAAATGTGTATTTTTTGATATACATTTCTTGAATTTACCCTGAAAATGTGTATGTTTTGATGTACATTTCTTGAATGTACAATGAAAATGTGTATGTTTTTATATACATTTCTTGAATGTACAATGAAAAAGTGTATGTTTTGAGGTACATTTCTTGAGTGTACAATGAAAATGTGTATGTTTTGATGTACATTTCTTGAGTATACAATGAAAATGTGTATGTTTTGATGTACACTTCTTGAATGTACAATGAAAATGTGTATGTTTTGATGTACATTTCTTGAATGTACAATGAAAATGTGTATGTTTTGATGTACATTTCTTGAATGCACACTGAAAATATGTATGTTTTGATGAACATTTCTTTAGTGTACAATGAAAATGTGTATGTTTTGATGTACATTTCTTGTATATACAATGAAAATGTGTATGTTTTGATGTACATTTCTTGTATATACAATGAAAATGTGTATGTTTTGATGTACATTTCTTGAATGTACACTGAAGCTGTGTATGTTTTGATGTACATTTCTTGAATGTACACTGAAAATGTGTATGTTTTGATGTACATTTCTTGAATGTACAATGAAAATGTGTATGTTTTGATGTACATTTCTGGTATATACAATGAAAATGTGTATGTTTTGATGTACATTTCTTGAATGTGCAATGAAAATGTGTATGTTTTGATGTACATTTCTGGTATATACAATGAAAATGTGTATGTTTTGATGTACATTTCTTGAATGTACAATGAAAATGTGTATGTTTTGATGTACATTTCTGGTATATACAATGAAAATGTGTGTGTTTTGATGTACATTTCTTGAATATACAATGAAGATGTGTAGTTTTTGATGTACATTTCTTGAATGAACACTGAAAATGTGTATGTTTTGATATACATTTCTTGTATATACAATGAAAATGTGTATGTTTTGATGTACATTTCCTGTATATACAATGAAAATGTGTATGTTTTGATGTACATTTCTTGAATGTACAATGAAAATGTGTTTGCTCTGATGTACATTTCTTGAATGTACACTGAAAATGTGTATGTTTTGATGTACATTCCTTGAATGTACAATGAAAATGTGTATGTTTTGATGTACACTTCTTGAATGTACAATGAAAATGTGTATGTTTTGATGTACATTTCTTGAATGTACAATGAAAATGTGTATGTTTTGATATACATTTCTTGAATGTACAATGAAAATGTGTATGTTTTGATGTACATTTCTTGAGTGTACAATGAAAATGTGTATGTTTTGATGTACATTTCTTGAGTGTACAATGAAAATTTGTATGTTTTGATGTGCATTTCTTGAATGTACAATGAAAATGTGTATGTTTTGATGTACATTTCTTTAGTGTACAATGAAATTGTGTTTGTTTTGATGTACATTTCTTGAATGTACACTGAAAATGTGTATTTTTTGATATACATTTCTTGAATTTACCCTGAAAATGTGTATGTTTTGATGTACATTTCTTGAATGTACAATGAAAATGTGTATGTTTTTATATACATTTCTTGAATGTACAATGAAAAAGTGTATGTTTTGAGGTACATTTCTTGAGTGTACAATGAAAATGTGTATGTTTTGATGTACATTTCTTGAGTATACAATGAAAATGTGTATGTTTTGATGTACACTTCTTGAATGTACAATGAAAATGTGTATGTTTTGATGTACATTTCTTGAATGTACAATGAAAATGTGTATGTTTTGATGTACATTTCTTGAATGCACACTGAAAATATGTATGTTTTGATGAACATTTCTTTAGTGTACAATGAAAATGTGTATGTTTTGATGTACATTTCTTGTATATACAATGAAAATGTGTATGTTTTGATGTACATTTCTTGAATGTACATTGAAAATGTGTATGTTTTGATATACATTTCTTGAATGTACAATGAAAATGTATATGTTTTCATGTACATTTCTTGAATGTATACTGAAAATGTGTATGTTTTGATGTACATTTCTTGTATATACAATGAAAATGTGTATGTTTTGATGTACATTTCTTGAATGTACACTGAAAATGTGTATGTTTTGATATACATTTCTTGAATGTACAATGAAAATGTGTATGTCTTGATGTACATTTCTTGAATGTACACTGAAAATGTGTATGTTTTGATGTACATTTCTTGTATATACAATGAAAATGTGTATGTTTTGATGTACATTTCTTGAATGTACACTGAAAATATGTATGTTTTGATATACATTTCTTGTATATACAATGAAAATGTGTATGTTTTGATGTACATTTCTTGTATATACAATGAAAATGTGTATGTTTTGATGTACATTTCTTGAATGTACACTGAAGCTGTGTATGTTTTGATGTACATTTCTTGAATGTACACTGAAAATGTGTATGTTTTGATGTACATTTCTGGTATATACAATGAAAATGTGTATGTTTTGATGTACATTTCTTGAATGTGCAATGAAAATGTGTATGTTTTGATGTACATTTCTGGTATATACAATGAAAATGTGTATGTTTTGATGTACATTTCTTGAATGTACAATGAAAATGTGTATGTTTTGATGTACATTTCTGGTATATACAATGAAAATGTGTGTGTTTTGATGTACATTTCTTGAATATACAATGAAGATGTGTAGTTTTTGATGTACATTGCTTGAATGAACACTGAAAATGTGTATGTTTTGATATACATTTCTTGTATATACAATGAAAATGTGTATGTTTTGATGTACATTTCCTGTATATACAATGAAAATGTGTATGTTTTGATGTACATTTCTGGTATATACAATGAAAATGTGCTTGTTTTGATGTATATCTCTTGAATGTACACTCAAAATGTGTATGTTTTGATGTACATTTCTTGAGTGTAAAATGATAATGTGTGTGTTTTGATGTACATTTCTTGAATGTACAATCAAAATGTGTATGTTTTGATGTACATTCCTAGAATGTACACTGAAAATGTGTATTTTTTTATATACATTTCTTGAATGTACCCTGAAAATGTGTATGTTTTGATGTACATTTCTTGAATGTACAATGAAAATGTGTATGTTTTCATATACATTTCTTGAATGTACAATGAAAAAGTGTATGTTTTGAGGTACATTTCTTGAGTGTACAATGAAAATGTGTATGTTTTGATGTACATTTCTTGAGTGTACAATGAAAATGTGTATGTTTTGATGTACATTTCTTGAATGTACAATGAAAATGTGTATGTTTTGATGTACATTTCTTGAATGTACACTGAAAATGTGTATGTTTGGATGAACATTTCTCTAGTGTACAATGAAGATGTGTATGTTTTGATGTACATTTCTTGTATATACAATGAAAATGTGTATGTTTTGATGTACATTTCTTGAATGTACACTGAAAATGTGTATGTTTTGATATACATTTCTTGAATGTACAATGAAAATGTATATGTTTTCATGTACATTTCTTGAATGTATACTGAAAATGTGTATGTTTTGATGTACATTTCTTGTATATACAATGAAGATGTGTATGTTTTGATGTACATTTCTTGAATGTACACTGAAAATGTGTATGTTTTGATATACATTTCTTGAATGTACAATGAAAATGAGTATGTCTTGATGTACATTTCCTGAATGTACAATGAAAATGTGTATGTTTTGATGTACATTTCTTGTATATACAATGAAAATGTGTATGTTTTGATGTACATTTCTTGAATGTACACTGAAAATATTTATGTTTTGATATACATTTCTTGTATATACAATGAAAATGTGTATGTTTTGATGTACATTTCTTGTATATACAATGAAAATGTGTATGTTTTGATGTACATTTCTTGAATGTACACTGAAGCTGTGTATGTTTTGATGTACATTTCTTGAATGTACACTGAAAATGTATATGTTTTGATGTACATTTCTTCAATGCACAATGAAAATGTGTATGTTTTGATGTACATTTCTTGAGTGTACAATGAAAATGTGTATGTTTTGATGTACATTTCTTGAGTGTACAATGAAAATGTGTATGTTTAAATGTACATTTCTTGAATGAACAATGAAAAAGTGTATGTTTTGATGTACAATTTTTGAATGTACAATGAAAATGTGTATGTTTTGTTGTACATTTCTTGAATGTACAATGAAAATGTGTATGTTTTGATGTACATTTCTTGAATGTACAATGAAAATGTGTATGTTTTGATGTACATTTCTTGAATGTACAATGAAAATGTGTATGTTTTGATGTACATTTCTTGAATGTACACTGAAAATGTGTATGTTTTGATGTACGTTTCTTGAGCGTACAATGAAAATGTGTATGTTTTGATGTACATTTCTTGAATGTACAATGAAAATGTGTATGTTTTGATGTATATTATTTGAATGTACACTGAAGCTGTGTATGTTATGATGTACATTTCTTGAATGTACACTGAAAATGTGTATGTTTTGATGTACATTTCTTCAATGTACAATGAAAATGTGTATGTTTTGATGTACATTTCTGGTATATACAATGAAAATGTGTATGTTTTGATGTACATTTCTTGAATGTACAATGAAAATGTGTATGTTTTGATGTACATTTCTGGTATATACAATGAAAATGTGTATGTTTTGATGTACATTTCTTGAATGTACAATGAAAATGTGTATGTTTTGATGTACATTTCTGGTATATACAATGAAAATGTGTGTTTTGATGTACATTTCTTGAATATACAATGAAGGTGTGTATGTTTTGATGTACATTTCTTGAATGTACAATGAAAATGTGTATGTTTTGATGTACATTCCTTGAATGTACAATGAAAATGTGCATGTTTTGATGTACATTTCTGGAATGTACAATGAAAATGTGTATGTTTTGATGTACATTTCTTCAATGTACAATGAAAATGTGTATGTTTTGAAGTACATTTCTGGTATATACAATGAAAATGTGTATGTTTTGATGTACATTTCTTGAATGTACAATGAAACTGTGTATGTTTTGATGTACATTTCTTGAGTGTACAATGAAAAAGTGTATGTTTTGATGTACATTTTTTGAATGTACAATGAAAATGTGTATGTTTTGATGTACATTTCTTGAATGTACAATGAAAATGTGTATGTTTTGATGTACATTTCTTGAATGTACAATGAAAATGTGTATGTTTTGATATACATTTCTTGAATGTACAATGAAAATGTGTATGTTTTGTTGTACATTTCTTGAGTGTACAATGAAAATGTGTATGTTTTGATGTACATTTCTTGAGTGTACAATGAAAATTTGTATGTTTTGATGTGCATTTCTTGAATGTACAATGAAAATGTGTATGTTTTGATGTACATTTCTTTAGTGTACAATGAAATTGTGTTTGTTTTGATGTACATTTCTTGAATGTACACTGAAAATGTGTATTTTTTTATATACATTTCTTGAATGTACCCTGAAAATGTGTATGTTTTGATGTACATTTCTTGAATGTACAATGAAAATGTGTATGTTTTTATATACATTTCTTGAATGTACAATGAAAAAGTGTATGTTTTGAGGTACATTTCTTGAGTGTACAATGAAAATGTGTATATTTTGATGTACATTTCTTGAGTATACAATGAAAATGTGTATGTTTTGATGTACATTTCTTGAATGTACAATGAAAATGTGTATGTTTTGATGTACATTTCTTGAATGTACAATGAAAATGTGTATGTTTTGATGTACATTTCTTGAATGCACACTGAAAATGTGTATGTTTTGATGAACATTTCTTTAGTGTACAATGAAAATGTGTATGTTTTGATGTACATTTCTTGTATATACAATGAAAATGTGTATGTTTTGATGTACATTTCTTGAATGTACACTGAAAATGTGTATGTTTTGATATACATTTCTTGAATGTACAATGAAAATGTATATGTTTTCATGTACATTTCTTGAATGTATACTGAAAATGTGTATGTTTTGATGTACATTTCTTGTATATACAATGAAAATGTGTATGTTTTGATGTACATTTCTTGAATGTACACTGAAAATGTGTATGTTTTAATATACATTTCTTGAATGTACAATGAAAATGTGTATGTCTTGATGTACATTTCTTGAATGTACACTGAAAATGTGTATGTTTTGATGTACATTTCTTGAATGTACACTGAAAATATGTATGTTTCGATATACATTTCTTGTATATACAATGAAAATGTGTATGTTTTGATGTACATTTCTTGTATATACAATGAAAATGTGTATGTTTTGATGTACATTTCTTGAATGTACACTGAAGCTGTGTATGTTTTGATGTACATTTCTTGAATGTACACTGAAAATGTGTATGTTTTGATGTACATTTCTTCAATGTACAATGAAAATGTGTATGTTTTGATGTACATTTCTGGTATATACAATGAAAATGTGTATGTTTTGATGTACATTTCTTGAATGTGCAATGAAAATGTGTATGTTTTGATGTACATTTCTGGTATATACAATGAAAATGTGTATGTTTTGATGTACATTTCTTGAATGTACAATGAAAATGTGTATGTTTTGATGTACATTTCTGGTATATACAATGAAAATGTGTGTGTTTTGATGTACATTTCTTGAATATACAATGAAGATGTGTAGTTTTTGATGTACATTTCTTGAATGAACACTGAAAATGTGTATGTTTTGATATACATTTCTTGTATATACAATGAAAATGTGTATGTTTTGATGTACATTTCCTGTATATACAATGAAAATGTGTATGTTTTGATGTACATTTCTTGAATGTACAATGAAAATGTGTTTGCTCTGATGTACATTTCTTGAATGTACACTGAGAATGTGTATGTTTTGATGTACATTCCTTGAATGTACAATGAAAATGTGTATGTTTTGATGTACACTTCTTGAATGTACAATGAAAATGTGTATGTTTTGATGTACATTTCTTGAATGTACAATGAAAATGTGTATGTTTTGATATACATTTCTTGAATGTACAATGAAAATGTGTATGTTTTGATGTACATTTCTTGAGTGTACAATGAAAATGTGTATGTTTTGATGTACATTTCTTGAGTGTACAATGAAAATTTGTATGTTTTGATGTGCATTTCTTGAATGTACAATGAAAATGTGTATGTTTTGATGTACATTTCTTTAGTGTACAATGAAATTGTGTTTGTTTTGATGTACATTTCTTGAATGTACACTGAAAATGTGTATTTTTTGATATACATTTCTTGAATTTACCCTGAAAATGTGTATGTTTTGATGTACATTTCTTGAATGTACAATGAAAATGTGTATGTTTTTATATACATTTCTTGAATGTACAATGAAAAAGTGTATGTTTTGAGGTACATTTCTTGAGTGTACAATGAAAATGTGTATGTTTTGATGTACATTTCTTGAGTATACAATGAAAATGTGTATGTTTTGATGTACACTTCTTGAATGTACAATGAAAATGTGTATGTTTTGATGTACATTTCTTGAATGTACAATGAAAATGTGTATGTTTTGATGTACATTTCTTGAATGCACACTGAAAATATGTATGTTTTGATGAACATTTCTTTAGTGTACAATGAAAATGTGTATGTTTTGATGTACATTTCTTGTATATACAATGAAAATGTGTATGTTTTGATGTACATTTCTTGAATGTACATTGAAAATGTGTATGTTTTGATATACATTTCTTGAATGTACAATGAAAATGTATATGTTTTCATGTACATTTCTTGAATGTATACTGAAAATGTGTATGTTTTGATGTACATTTCTTGTATATACAATGAAAATGTGTATGTTTTGATGTACATTTCTTGAATGTACACTGAAAATGTGTATGTTTTGATATACATTTCTTGAATGTACAATGAAAATGTGTATGTCTTGATGTACATTTCTTGAATGTACACTGAAAATGTGTATGTTTTGATGTACATTTCTTGTATATACAATGAAAATGTGTATGTTTTGATGTACATTTCTTGAATGTACACTGAAAATATGTATGTTTTGATATACATTTCTTGTATATACAATGAAAATGTGTATGTTTTGATGTACATTTCTTGTATATACAATGAAAATGTGTATGTTTTGATGTACATTTCTTGAATGTACACTGAAGCTGTGTATGTTTTGATGTACATTTCTTGAATGTACACTGAAAATGTGTATGTTTTGATGTACATTTCTGGTATATACAATGAAAATGTGTATGTTTTGATGTACATTTCTTGAATGTGCAATGAAAATGTGTATGTTTTGATGTACATTTCTGGTATATACAATGAAAATGTGTATGTTTTGATGTACATTTCTTGAATGTACAATGAAAATGTGTATGTTTTGATGTACATTTCTGGTATATACAATGAAAATGTGTGTGTTTTGATGTACATTTCTTGAATATACAATGAAGATGTGTAGTTTTTTATGTACATTTCTTGAATGAACACTGAAAATGTGTATGTTTTGATATACATTTCTTGTATATACAATGAAAATGTGTATGTTTTGATGTACATTTCCTGTATATACAATGAAAATGTGTATGTTTTGATGTACATTTCTGGTATATACAATGAAAATGTGCTTGTTTTGATGTATATCTCTTGAATGTACACTCAAAATGTGTATGTTTTGATGTACATTTCTTGAGTGTAAAATGATAATGTGTGTGTTTTGATGTACATTTCTTGAATGTACAATCAAAATGTGTATGTTTTGATGTACATTCCTAGAATGTACACTGAAAATGTGTATTTTTTTATATACATTTCTTGAATGTACCCTGAAAATGTGTATGTTTTGATGTACATTTCTTGAATGTACAATGAAAATGTGTATGTTTTCATATACATTTCTTGAATGTACAATGAAAAAGTGTATGTTTTGAGGTACATTTCTTGAGTGTACAATGAAAATGTGTATGTTTTGATGTACATTTCTTGAGTGTACAATGAAAATGTGTATGTTTTGATGTACATTTCTTGAATGTACAATGAAAATGTGTATGTTTTGATGTACATTTCTTGAATGTACACTGAAAATGTGTATGTTTGGATGAACATTTCTCTAGTGTACAATGAAGATGTGTATGTTTTGATGTACATTTCTTGTATATACAATGAAAATGTGTATGTTTTGATGTACATTTCTTGAATGTACACTGAAAATGTGTATGTTTTGATATACATTTCTTGAATGTACAATGAAAATGTATATGTTTTCATGTACATTTCTTGAATGTATACTGAAAATGTGTATGTTTTGATGTACATTTCTTGTATATACAATGAAGATGTGTATGTTTTGATGTACATTTCTTGAATGTACACTGAAAATGTGTATGTTTTGATATACATTTCTTGAATGTACAATGAAAATGAGTATGTCTTGATGTACATTTCCTGAATGTACAATGAAAATGTGTATGTTTTGATGTACATTTCTTGTATATACAATGAAAATGTGTATGTTTTGATGTACATTTCTTGAATGTACACTGAAAATATTTATGTTTTGATATACATTTCTTGTATATACAATGAAAATGTGTATGTTTTGATGTACATTTCTTGTATATACAATGAAAATGTGTATGTTTTGATGTACATTTCTTGAATGTACACTGAAGCTGTGTATGTTTTGATGTACATTTCTTGAATGTACACTGAAAATGTATATGTTTTGATGTACATTTCTTCAATGCACAATGAAAATGTGTATGTTTTGATGTACATTTCTTGAGTGTACAATGAAAATGTGTATGTTTTGATGTACATTTCTTGAGTGTACAATGAAAATGTGTATGTTTAAATGTACATTTCTTGAATGAACAATGAAAAAGTGTATGTTTTGATGTACAATTTTTGAATGTACAATGAAAATGTGTATGTTTTGTTGTACATTTCTTGAATGTACAATGAAAATGTGTATGTTTTGATGTACATTTCTTGAATGTACAATGAAAATGTGTATGTTTTGATGTACATTTCTTGAATGTACAATGAAAATGTGTATGTTTTGATGTACATTTCTGGTATATACAATGAAAATGTGTATGTTTTGATGTACATTTCTTGAATGTACAATGAAAATGTGTATGTTTTGATGTACATTTCTTGTATATACAATGAAAATGCGTATGTTTTGATGTATATTTCTAGAATGTACAATGAAAATGTGTATGTTTTGATGTACATTTCTTGAATGTACAATGAAAATGTGTATGTTTTGATGTACATTTCTTGAATGTACACTGAAAATGTGTATGTTTTGATGTACGTTTCTTGAGCGTACAATGAAAATGTGTATGTTTTGATGTACATTTCTTGAATGTACAATGAAAATGTGTATGTTTTGATGTATATTATTTGAATGTACACTGAAGCTGTGTATGTTATGATGTACATTTCTTGAATGTACACTGAAAATGTGTATGTTTTGATGTACATTTCTTCAATGTACAATGAAAATGTGTATGTTTTGATGTACATTTCTGGTATATACAATGAAAATGTGTATGTTTTGATGTACATTTCTTGAATGTACAATGAAAATGTGTATGTTTTGATGTACATTTCTGGTATATACAATGAAAATGTGTATGTTTTGATGTACATTTCTTGAATGTACAATGAAAATGTGTATGTTTTGATGTACATTTCTGGTATATACAATGAAAATGTGTGTTTTGATGTACATTTCTTGAATATACAATGAAGGTGTGTATGTTTTGATGTACATTTCTTGAATGTACAATGAAAATGTGTATGTTTTGATGTACATTCCTTGAATGTACAATGAAAATGTGCATGTTTTGATGTACATTTCTGGAATGTACAATGAAAATGTGTATGTTTTGATGTACATTTCTTCAATG
This sequence comes from Tenodera sinensis, assembly GCA_030765045.1. NCBI lineage: Eukaryota > Metazoa > Arthropoda > Insecta > Mantodea > Mantidae > Tenodera > Tenodera sinensis. Next base: position 1,641,650 of record JAUKNM010000095.1, read on the forward strand.
TACAATGAAAATGTGTATGTTTTGAAGTACATTTCTGGTATATACAATGAAAATGTGTATGTTTTGATGTACATTTCTTGAATGTACAATGAAAATGTGTATGTTTTGATGTACATTTCTTGAGTGTACAATGAAAAAGTGTATGTTTTGATGTACATTTTTTGAATGTACAATGAAAATGTGTATGTTTTGATGTACATTTCTTGAATGTACAATGAAAATGTGTATGTTTTGATGTACATTTCTTGAATGTACAATGAAAATGTGTATGTTTTGATATACATTTCTTGAATGTACAATGAAAATGTGTATGTTTTGTTGTACATTTCTTGAGTGTACAATGAAAATGTGTATGTTTTGATGTACATTTCTTGAGTGTACAATGAAAATTTGTATGTTTTGATGTGCATTTCTTGAATGTACAATGAAAATGTGTATGTTTTGATGTACATTTCTTTAGTGTACAATGAAATTGTGTTTGTTTTGATGTACATTTCTTGAATGTACACTGAAAATGTGTATTTTTTTATATACATTTCTTGAATGTACCCTGAAAATGTGTATGTTTTGATGTACATTTCTTGAATGTACAATGAAAATGTGTATGTTTTTATATACATTTCTTGAATGTACAATGAAAAAGTGTATGTTTTGAGGTACATTTCTTGAGTGTACAATGAAAATGTGTATATTTTGATGTACATTTCTTGAGTATACAATGAAAATGTGTATGTTTTGATGTACATTTCTTGAATGTACAATGAAAATGTGTATGTTTTGATGTACATTTCTTGAATGTACAATGAAAATGTGTATGTTTTGATGTACATTTCTTGAATGCACACTGAAAATGTGTATGTTTTGATGAACATTTCTTTAGTGTACAATGAAAATGTGTATGTTTTGATGTACATTTCTTGTATATACAATGAAAATGTGTATGTTTTGATGTACATTTCTTGAATGTACACTGAAAATGTGTATGTTTTGATATACATTTCTTGAATGTACAATGAAAATGTATATGTTTTCATGTACATTTCTTGAATGTATACTGAAAATGTGTATGTTTTGATGTACATTTCTTGTATATACAATGAAAATGTGTATGTTTTGATGTACATTTCTTGAATGTACACTGAAAATGTGTATGTTTTAATATACATTTCTTGAATGTACAATGAAAATGTGTATGTCTTGATGTACATTTCTTGAATGTACACTGAAAATGTGTATGTTTTGATGTACATTTCTTGAATGTACACTGAAAATATGTATGTTTCGATATACATTTCTTGTATATACAATGAAAATGTGTATGTTTTGATGTACATTTCTTGTATATACAATGAAAATGTGTATGTTTTGATGTACATTTCTTGAATGTACACTGAAGCTGTGTATGTTTTGATGTACATTTCTTGAATGTACACTGAAAATGTGTATGTTTTGATGTACATTTCTTCAATGTACAATGAAAATGTGTATGTTTTGATGTACATTTCTGGTATATACAATGAAAATGTGTATGTTTTGATGTACATTTCTTGAATGTGCAATGAAAATGTGTATGTTTTGATGTACATTTCTGGTATATACAATGAAAATGTGTATGTTTTGATGTACATTTCTTGAATGTACAATGAAAATGTGTATGTTTTGATGTACATTTCTGGTATATACAATGAAAATGTGTGTGTTTTGATCTACATTTCTTGAATATACAATGAAGATGTGTAGTTTTTGATGTACATTTCTTGAATGAACACTGAAAATGTGTATGTTTTGATATACATTTCTTGTATATACAATGAAAATGTGTATGTTTTGATGTACATTTCCTGTATATACAATGAAAATGTGTATGTTTTGATGTACATTTCTGGTATATACAATGAAAATGTGCTTGTTTTGATGTATATCTCTTGAATGTACACTAAAAATGTGTATGTTTTGATGTACATTTCTTGAGTGTAAAATGATAATGTGTGTGTTTTGATGTACATTTCTTGAATGTACAATCAAAATGTGTATGTTTTGATGTACATTCCTAGAATGTACACTGAAAATGTGTATTTTTTGATATACATTTCTTGAATGTACCCTGAAAATGTGTATGTTTTGATGTACATTTCTTGAATGTACAATGAAAATGTGTATGTTTTTATATACATTTCTTGAATGTACAATGAAAAAGTGTATGTTTTGAGGTACATTTCTTGAGTGTACAATGAAAATGTGTATGTTTTGATGTACATTTCTTGAGTGTACAATGAAAATGTGTATGTTTTGATGTACATTTCTTGAATGTACAATGAAAATGTGTATGTTTTGATGTACATTTCTTGAATGTACACTGAAAATGTGTATGTTTTGATGAACATTTCTTTAGTGTACAATGAAGATTTGTATGTTTTGATGTACATTTCTTGTATATACAATGAAAATGTGTATGTTTTGATGTACATTTCTTGAATGTACACTGAAAATGTGTATGTTTTGATATACATTTCTTGAATGTACAATGAAAATGTATATGTTTTCATGTACATTTCTTGAATGTATACTGAAAATGTGTATGTTTTGATGTACATTTCTTGTATATACAATAAAGATGTGTATGTTTTCATGTACATTTCTTGAATGTATACTGAAAATGTGTATGTTTTGATGTACATTTCTTGTATATACAATGAAGATGTGTATGTTTTGATGTACATTTCTTGAATGTACACTTAAAATGTGTATGTTTTGATATACATTTCTTGAATGTACAATGAAAATGAGTATGTCTTGATGTACATTTCTTGAATGTACAATGAAAATGTGTATGTTTTGATGTACATTTCTTGTATATACAATGAAAATGTGTATGTTTTGATGTACATTTCTTGAATGTACACTGAAAATATGTATGTTTTGATATACATTTCTTGTATATACAATGAAAATGTGTATGTTTTGATGTACATTTCTTGTATATACAATGAAAATGTGTATGTTTTGATGTACATTTCTTGAATGTACACTGAAGCTGTGTATGTTTTGATGTACATTTCTTGAATGTACACTGAAAATGTATATGTTTTGATGTACATTTCTTCAATGCACAATGAAAATGTGTATGTTTTGATGTACATTTCTGGTATATACAATGAAAATGTGTATGTTTTGATGTACATTTCTTGAATGTACAATGAAATTGTGTATGTTTTGATGTACATTTCTGGTATATACAATGAAAATGTGTATGTTTTGATGTACATTTCTTGAATGTACAATGAAAATGTGTATGTTTTGATGTACATTTCTGGTATATACAATGAAAATGTGTGTGTTTTGATGTACATTTCTTGAATGTACAATGAAGATGTGTAGTTTTTGATGTACATTTCTTGAATGAACACTGAAAATGTGTATGTTTTGATGTACATTTCTTGTATATACAATGAAAATGTGTATGTTTTAATGTACATTTCCTGTATATACAATGAAAATGTGTATGTTTTGATGTACATTTCTGGTATATACAATGAAAATGTGCATGTTTTGATGTATATCTCTTGAATGTACACTCAAAATGTGTATGCTTTGATGTACATTTCTTGAGTGTAAAATGATAATGTGTGTGTTTTGATGTACATTTCTTGAATGTACAATCAAAATGTGTATGTTTTGATGTACATTCCTAGAGTGTACAATGAAAATGTGTATGTTTTAATGTACATTTCTTGAATGTACACTGAAAATGTGTATGTTTTGATGTACATTTCTTGAATGTACAATGAAAATGTGTATGTTTTGATGTACATTTCTTGAATGTACACTGAAAATTTGTATGCTTTGATGTACATTTCTTGAATGTACACTGAAAATTTGTATGTTTTGATGCACATTTCTTGAATGTACACTGAAAATGTGTATGTTTTGATGTATATTATTTGAATGTACAATGAAAATGTGTATGTTTTGATGTTCATTTCTTGAATGTACAATGAAAATGTGTATGTTTTGATATACATTTCTTGAATGTCCACTGAAAATGTGTATGTTTTGATGTACGTCTCTTCAGTGTACAATGAAAATGTTTATGTTTTGATGTACATTTCTTCAATGTACAATGAAAATGTGTATGTTTTGATGTATATTTCTTGAATGTACAATGAAAATGTGTATGTTTTGATGTGCATTTCTTGAATGTACAATGAAAATGTGTATGTTTTGATGTACATTTGTTTAGGAATATTGTAGAGGAATATTTAAATCAATAATCAGCCTAATGTCAGATCAGTTGTATTGTTCGATAGGTACCAATTAGGGAATTTAGTATAACAAGGGTAGCTGAAAATACAATAATGACGTGCAGGCTACAAAAAGCCAACTAATTGATTACAATTTAAGTGCCAATATTAAGTAACAGTGTTAATATGTTTGTTGATATTTTGAAAATGTATATTTGAACAATCATGTTGGACACGCTTTATGTAAAAGTAAGGATGTAAATAGATATTCTGTATATATGAACATAATTGAAATGTTGTCTACTCTGTACATTACATACTATGTAAGAATTAAAATAGGTATGCTATGATTAATGTGCACAGTTAATATTTTGAGGTCGCTTATCTTTAATCTGACACACTTAACACATGAGTATGAATACTGTTTACTAATAAGCTAAATGTACATGTGTAACCTTTTAGAATGTATTACTTAGCTATAAATTTGGACTGCTTTTTCATACAAGCAAAAATGTAAACATTGAAGCAATGACACAGTCTGTAAAAGCCAAGTAGCATGATTTTGTACATGTATAATAACTATGTAAGTGTCAATGCACTAGAAGTATTATCTTCATCTCGTACTTAACAGCAAAACATGAAACCTATACATGTTTTGCATGTTTTTTATGCATTTAATTGTAAATGCTTTTGACATGTTCTATGTTCAAGGTCTGACTGACCATCACTGAACCTACAGAACGCAATCTAATCTAATTTAATCTAATCTAATCTAATCTAATCTAAGTGTACAATGAAATTGTGTTAGCTTTGATGTACATTTCTTGAATGTACACTGAAAATGTGTATCTTTTGATATACATTTCTTGAATGAACCCTGAAAATGTGTATGTTTTGATGTACATTTCTTGAATGTACAATGAAAATGTGTATGTTTTTATATACATTTCTTGAATGTACAATGAAAAAGTGTATGTTTTGATGTACATTTCTTGAGTGTCCAATGAAAATGTGTATGTTTTGATGTACATTTCTTGAGTATACAATGAAAATGTGTATGTTTTGATGTACATTTCTTGAATGTACAATGAAAATGTGTATGTTTTGATGTACATTTCTTGAATGTACAATGAAAATGTGTATGTTTTGATGTACATTTCTTTAGTGTACAATGAAAATGTGTATGTTTTGATGTACATTTCTTGTATATACAATGAAAATGTGTATGTTTTGATGTACATTTCTTGAATGTACACTGAAAATGTGTAGGTTTTGATATACATTTCTTGAATGTACAATGAAAATGTATATGTTTTCATGTACATTTCTTGAATGTACACTGAAAATGTGTATGTTTTGATATACATTTCTTGAATGTACAATGAAAATGTGTATGTCTTGATGTACATTTCTTGAATGTACACTGATAATGTGTATGTTTTGATGTACATTTCTTGTATATACAATGAAAATGTGTATGTTTTGATGTACATTTCTTGAATGTACACTGAAAATATGTATGTTTTGATATACATTTCTTGTATATACAATGAAAATGTGTATGTTTTGATGTACATTTCTTCTATATACAATGAAAATGTGTATGTTTTGATGTACATTTCTTGAATGTACGCTGAAGCTGTGCATGTTTTGATGTACATTTCTTGAATGTACACTGAAAATGTGTATGTTTTGATGTACATTTCTTCAATGTACAATGAAAATGTGTATGTTTTGATGTACATTTCTGGTATATACAATGAAAATGTGTATGTTTTGATGTACATTTCTTGAATGTACAATGAAAATGTGTATGTTTTGATGTACATTTCTGGTATATACAATGAAAATGTGTATGTTTTGATGTACATTTCTTGAATGTACAATGAAAATGTGTATGTTATGATGTACATTTCTTGTATATACAATGAAAATGCGTATGTTTTGATGTATGTTTCTAGAATGTACCATGAAAATGTGTATGTTTTGATGTACATTTCTTGAATGTACAATGAAAATGTGTATGTTTTGATGTACATTTCTTGAATGTACACAGAAAATGTGTATGTTTTGATGTACGTTTCTTGAGCGTACAATGAAAATGTGTATGTTTTGATGTACATTTCTTGAATGTACAATGAAAATGTGTATGTTTTGATGTATATTATTTGAATGTACACTGAAGCTGTGTATGTTTTGATGTACATTTCTTGAATGTACACTGAAAATGTGTATGTTTTGATGTACATTTCTTCAATGTACAATGGAAATGTGTATGTTTTGATGTACATTTCTGGTATATACAATGAAAATGTGTATGTTTTGATGTACATTTCTTGGATGTACAATGAAAATGTGTATGTTTTGATGTACATTTCTGGTATATACAATGAAAATGTGTATGTTTTGATGTACATTTCTTGAATGTACAATGAAAATGTGTATGTTTTGATGTACATTTCTGGTATATACAATGAAAATGTGTGTGTTTTGATGTACATTTCTTGAATATACAATGAAGGTGTGTATGTTTTGATGTACATTTCTCGAATGTACAATGAAAATGTGTATGTTTTGATGTACATTCCTTGAATGTACAATGAAAATGTGCATGTTTTGATGTACATTACTGGAATGCACAATGAAAATGTGTATGTTTTGATGTACATTTCTTCAATGTACAATGAAAATGTGTATGTTTTGATATACATTTCTTGAATGTACAATGAAAATGTGTATGTTTTGATGTACATTTCTTGAGTGTACAATGAAAATGTGTATGTTTTGATGTACATTTCTTGAGTGTACAATGAAAATGTGTATGTTTTGATGTACATTTCTTGAATGAACAATGAAAAAGTGTATGTTTTGATGTACATTTTTTGAATGTACAATGAAAATGTGTGTTTTGTTGTACATTTCTTGAATGTACAATGAAAATGTGTATGTTTTGATGTACATTTCTTGAATGTACAATGAAAATGTGTATGTTTTGATGTACATTTCTTGAATGTACAATGAAAATGTGTATGTTTTGATGTACATTTCTGGTATATACAATGAAAATGTGTATGTTTTGATGTACATTTCTTGAATGTACAATGAAAATGTGTATGTTTTGATGTACATTTCTTGTATATACAATGAAAATGCGTATGTTTTGATGTATATTTCTAGAATGTACAATGAAAATGTGTATGTTTTGATGTACATTTCTTGAATGTACAATGAAAATGTGTATGTTTTGATGTACATTTCTTGAATGTACACTGAAAATGTGTATGTTTTGATGTACGTTTCTTGAGCGTACAATGAAAATGTGTATGATTTGATGTACATTTCTTGAATGTACAATGAAAATGTGTATGTTTTGATGTATATTATTTGAATGTACACTGAAGCTGTGTATGTTTTGATGTACATTTCTTGAATGTACACTGAAAATGTGTGTTTTGATGTACATTTCTTCAATGTACAATGAAAATGTGTATGTTTTGTGTACATTTCTGGTATATACAATGAAAATGTGTATGTTTTGATGTACATTTCTTGAATGTACAATGAGAATGTGTATGTTTTGATGTACATTTCTGGTATATACAATGAAAATGTGTATGTTTTGATGTACATTTCTTGAATGTACAATGAAAATGTGTATGTTTTGATGTACATTTCTGGTATATACAATGAAAATGTGTGTGTTTTGATGTACATTTCTTGAATATACAATGAAGGTGTGTATGTTTTGATGTACATTTCTTGAATGTACAATGAAAATGTGTATGTTTTGATGTACATTCCTTGAATGTACAATGAAAATGTGCATGTTTTGATGTACATTTCTGGAATGTACAATGAAAATGTGTATGTTTTGATGTACATTTCTTCAATGTACAATGAAAATGTGTATGTTTTGATGTACATTTCTGGTATATACAATGAAAATGTGTATGTTTTGATGTACATTTCTTGAATGTACAATGAAAATGTGTATGTTTTGATGTACATTTCTTGAGTGTACAATGAAAATGTGTATGTTTTGATCTACATTTCTTGAATGAACAATGAAAAAGTGTATGTTTTGATGTGCATTTTTTGAATGTACAATGAAAATGTGTATTTTTTGATGTACATTTCTTGAATGTACAATGAAAATGTGTATGTTTTGATGTACATTTCTTGAATGTACAATGAAAATGTGTATGTTTGGATGTACATTTCTTGAATGTACACTGAAAATTTGTATGTTTTGATGTACATTTCTTGAATGTACAATGAAAATGTGTTTGCTCTGATGTACATTTCTTGAATGTACACTGAAAATGTGTATTTTTTGATATACATTTCTTGAATGTACACTGAAAATGTGTATGTTTTGATGTACATTTCTT